>ML208270.1:151696-313068 GCA_004369065.1 Pluteus cervinus
ACTGGTTGTCCAGTGGTTGCATTCCAGATCCTGACTGTCTTATCATGTGATGCAGAAACTATCTGTGTACCATCTGGAGAATATGCTACTGAAGTGACTAAATCACTGTGTTCCTTGAGTGGACTTGTGACCAGCTGTCCAGTAGTTGCATCCCAGATCCTGATTGTTTTATCACCTGATCCAGAAGCAATATACTTGCCCTCTGGAGAATAAACTACTGATGTGACACAACCACTGTGTCCTTTAAGTTGATTCACAGTCACTGGCTGACCAGTGGTTGCATCCCAGATCCTGATTGTCTTATCATCTGATCCAGAAGCAATATTCCTGCCATCTGGAGAGTAGGCAACTGATGTGGCACTCATTTTACATCCATTTAATACAATAGTCTCTGATATCCATGTATCCAAAGCACCATGCCTCAAGCTCAGGAGATTTCTTTTTGATTTTATTGCTTGTAGCAATATACTCTTTTCTGGCATAAATGGCAGCACTGAGATGTAAAGATGTGGGGTTGCACTTTGAATTGGTACTTTGAATTTATCTATTACCTGTGCTATGTCATTTAGCAAGCAATTTGTTTTCACATTCTATGATTCTGTTAGAGTTTTGTACCAGTAAACTTCAATACCTTACCTGTATCTCTGCAGTCACATGAGTCAATTCTTTTAACATGTAAAATACTTGATGTAGTAACCCTAGAATTTCCATCCAATACAATGCTTTAGAACCACAAAAGAGCACATATATCTTCTCATCCAGCTCTTTTTTGCTTAATTCAGAGCATTTTTGATAATGATATATCCAATATATGCTTGCATACTGCAGTTCTGCTGAAATGCAGTTGTGAATCCTTTGTGCTAGATCATCAACTTGATGGTTCTGAACATATGAAGACTCAAATCCACATATATTGAACTTGAGCTGCCTTGTCAGTATGTCTAGACAGTGATGAGTCATATTGTAGTGTTGTTTTACAGTATCAATCCTAAACCTGACATCACAGTGACCCTCAAGCAGATACTCAGAAAATGATAGATGTATCACAGAGATTTTGTCACCATTATATAAAAGTACTGAGTGCAACTTGTTTATAAGCTTCTCAATGATTTTCTCTGTGATACTAGACTGTTGGACAAGTTGAAACAACATGTTTAAAGTGAGTGGTTTAACTGATAATAAAATGGCACCCAACACTTTCTGGAAAATATCATTATTTTCTGCATCATCTGGGGTTGCTTCTGACAAGATGGTGTTGTACAGTTGGTGAATATTGTGATATACTGTATCAGTACTGCTCTGCCTCTGTTTTAAAAGAACTTGTAGTCCTCTCTGCTTGTTGAAAGGTGTTCTTAGATATTCTATGGCAGTTTCAGCCCAGATGAACAACCCTTCTGCTGCATTGACCAGATGTTTTAGGTCTTGGTCACTAAAGCCAAAGTTTGAACAATAAAACCTGAGGAAAATATCAATATCATTGTTGCTTGCAGAAGGTAGAAGTTGATGCATTCTTGAGCATCTGCAAAGTCCAGTTTGGATTTCAGTGTTTCCCCTGCTTGTGATAAACACCTTCAATTGATTACATATATGTTCCAACTTGGTTAAGCAGTGGAGTAATTGAACTCTGTCTTTCTCCCCTCCACATTCATCTAGTGCATCAATAACAATGACCAATGGCTGTTGGAAAGTATAACATAAACCTTTTAGAGGTTCCTCAAAAAACTGCTGAAAAAATGTAGCTATGGTTGCTGTTCCAGACCCAAAGTAGGCATCTTCTTCAATTGCCTTGGCTATAAGCCTGCCATATGGCTTATGGACATGTGAGAGCCCATAACATATAGTATGAAGGAGCTGTAAGGGGTTGCTTAATGCTTTATGCCCTCTTCTACAAGTATAAAATGCACCAAGCATTTTGTAGGACTGAAGCCACTGAACAAAGCTAGCAGCAATTGTACTTTTTCCTGTGCCTGCAAGACCATAGAGCCAAAAGATATTGTTAGTATCAGGGCCACCAGGACTCTGTGCCCAATTTGACAATTCATCCAACACTAAGACCCTGGTATCTTTCAAACATGTATTTCCAGGAGAAACCTCAACTGGTTTGAGCCTTTCAAGGGTTTTTGAAACATTGTCTTCAGCTAGAGAGTATTGTGTACTGTTACATCATGTTAGATTGTGAATGAATTCTCTTACCTTGCTTAATTGCTATTTTCACAGGTCCTTTGACTGCTGAAATCTTCCTGAACAATGCTGAGGCATGATAGTCTTGAATTGAACCTAAGTCCATTAAATTTCATCAGTAATCAGTGCCAACCACCTTAGTAAGTCTTACCTTCTCTAATATGGCTAGAAGACTTTACCAGAGTTGATAGGGTTTCCTCAATAATACTTATGATGTTAGGCACACTATCCTCAACAGTATGTTGGATCTTCATGCTTTGAAGATCCAACAGAATTGGGTAAAGGCTATTCAAGTAAGGGAGAACATCAGATATACTCTTAGAATATAGTTGTTGTGGGTGAATGCTCTGTGTTTTGTATCAGTTGATGCAATTTATAGTTAGCCAAATACATGGGGATCTTTACCTTCTGGGCTTGTTCCACAAGATTGTAAATGGTTTGGGAAGGCAGTATCTGAGAAAGAGGTTATTCACCTTGACCAATCATGACAACTAAATCACTTACTTGACCCAAAAGACTAACCAGTTGTTCCATTATTGCTAAAGCTTCTCCAGATGAGGACCCCAGTGTGACCTTGCTCAAAAGATTTTGAATCAAGTCCTAACAAGTAATAAACTTGAATTTTATTGTTAATTTTAAATCACCCACCTTATCCATCTGAGCTTTCATATACCAACCCATTGCATGGGGAAAGGCTATTGCTGGAATTGATCATTTAGGTGTTGTATATAATTTTTGAAAAGGACATACCATCTGTTGGATTACTTGCACAAAAGATAGCAATATCCAAAAGGCCAATATGAAACTCTCCAATAACCATTGGCCCAGTTGGTAATGCCCTGGAAAATGTCAACCATAGACTCAATTCAAGTGGTTAGTTAGGTGAATTGCTTCTCTGATAAACTAGTACTCACACTTGGTTGATTGGCTCTCTCAAAGCCATATGCCAATCCACTTGTCCACTATTATCCCCTTGTGCCCACTGCTCAAAGATGGGTGAAGAATTGGGATGACCATCTATCACATGCCATATTTGAATGAGATGGAAGGCAGAAGCACCACCTCCATTTTGGAAATGTAAGGATATTGCTATCAGAACAGCATGAATGTCTTCTGTTTGCTAAACCTCAAAAGGCCTACCAGTCAATGTAAGTTCCAACTTTTCCCTGCCATGAACCATTTAGAGGATAGAATGGTACAGATGACTCAAATACGTACAGGTTCTGAGCTGGTGCATTTTGGTTGAGGGTGAAAGTTCCATGAGGAGCATTCACGGTGACCTCGTTGATATTCAATGTGGAGTGTGCAGGAAGATCAAGATCCATTGCTACGAGTGCAAGCTGATTGAATTCCATTGTGAGTGGTGAAGCTGTAGAGATGTAAAGACGTTTGGTGCTATCGGCGGTGAGAGTCCAAAAGCAACGAGCGTGTTGTGCGTTGTTGGGTCTGAGTGGCGGCAAAGGCAAGGCGACAAGGTCGGAATTGGTTTGCAACTATTCCCCCCAGTGGTTCGATTTTTGTCCTGCTATGTTCTTGTTTCGAGACCACCTCCACCTTCTCATCTCAAGATTTCCCTTCAAGTTGGCTAAAAATTCAACAAACCACCTAAGCTCGCTGATCTCGGGGCGGAAGGAGACTGAGCTCGAGCGGGGTGAACAGCTGGTTTAAGGATCCCTGACGAGCGAATGCTGTCTCTCACTCTTCTCCACTCAACTTCCTGTCTTCTAGTTTGAATGGGGTACAGACACGTCCTACAACATCTCACTCCTGTCGTCTTTTCTCACCCCACTCCAACACCTCTCCCGAGTCCCCCTTGGAACTATCTACGCAGAGCCTTCTAACGCGGATTTGATGCCACCTTTCCCTTTCTGCCTCCACCGGCTGCGCTAAATGCCCGTCCACTATCCCACAAATACGAAACCAAGGTTAATCTCAGAACGATGCTGGCGAGTCAACCGTCAACGTGCTACAAGCACACACCCGGACGGTCAGTTTCAGTATTCGAGGGAGGTCTGGACACATATTCTGGGCCCCTTTGTGGATATCATGACGCGCTACGGATTCGTCAAAATGGCAGAAGACATCGCCTTATTCAATTCAGAATGCAGACTTGCGTATGTTCTGTGTTAGGCGAATTACCTGTGCTGGTCACTCTACTCGTCGTTCTTTTCCTCTTTTCCTTTCTTCTCATCCGGTAGTGCTAGGCTGTATGCTTAATCATCTGAAGCTTTCCGCTTGACAGAGATTAACATACACCGTTCAACATCCGTCACTACAAACAACATACTGCGTTCTCGACTATCCCCGGATGCAGTGGATGGATGCAGCTTAAACTTACGAGGAAATGCGGAGACGGGACACTCTAGAAAGCTAATGCCAACCAAATGTGTAACGAGGAGCGGAAGCAGGACCGAGCAGCCAATACAGTATCTATGTCGAGAGAAACATGTTGTGAAAAGAGCTCACTTAACAGTAAGATCCGAATGCGAGTTACGAACATGCAAATTATATGGGTACGTAGACGGTTGCAAGGTGAAGATCTAGACAATTCTATATGGCGCTTGAAATCGCGCGTGGCATTGACAATGGCACAGTTCGGAACAGTTGAAAGAGACGGTCCTTCCAGAGGACGAAAAGGGAGCAAGTCCTATCAACTTCACGAAATACTGAAGCGCCACGAACGTCGCGAACTCTCTTTCCTTGGTTTCGGACTCCAGTGACTAAAATCATCGAGAACCCTCTCTTTCCCAAACGTCTAAATAGGAGTAAAAATTATGCATTAAGACCATTTTTCGGCTTTAAGGAATGAACGAACCGTAAGCCAACTGTAAACATTAGTGTCGTTGATTTCATGCCGATGTAACTCGTGAGGCAAGTCGTTCAGGGCTTTGAGGAGGGCTTCGTCTGGTGCACACTTGGCCAGGTGTCTACCCCAATGGAGGGAAGCGACTTCTGAAGCCTTGGATTGTCTATCCACGAAATGAGGTGAGGCGCATTGAGAGTACAACAGACGCAAGACACTCACTCGACCTGCTTCGTGAGTAGGGCCAACATACTACGTGCTAATTCATCGTGTGCCTTTCCCACATCAACGACGCAGTTTCCGGCTCGGATTGGATTGGTAAAGAATGCCCCATTGATGATGAACCCGCGTTGCAGAAGAGAAAAATCCCTTGGGACTGGAGGTTCTTGACTAGACGCATTCATGATCTCAAGTAGGAGACTAGTATCTTCCCACCACCGAACCGAATCATCTCTTCCATCATAAACATCTTGAGCGGCTAGTATAGTCCCAACATAGCGAAGACCGGATGTCAAGTCGGATCCACAACTATCCAAGAACAATTGGCGACGAGCTTGATCCAAAGCGTCGGAAGCAAATCGTGCCGATAGCGCATTTGCATACAGAGACTATCAAGGCGAATGTGAGCCCGAGGAGAACAGATATAATCGAAGAAAGCCACGAACCTCGCGAGACACCCATTCTCTGAACGTTGTGTATGGCCCTTCAAAGTCCATCTCCCAATTATTCGCATACCAGCTCAACCAGATGGAAAAGTCGAACTTCTGGAGCGCGTAAAGCAACTGGGGTTGTCGCTCAGCTCTTGCACAATAAAACATCCAACACGATTCTATACCGTCTCCGAATTGGTAATTCGGGGCGGACGTCTTGGCAAAGCATCGGATGGCGATGGATGCATAGCGCTTCCCATTGAGTAGAAGGGGTGCCTGAGGATTCTTCGTGTTAACGAGGTAATCAGAGAAGGAGCGGTGTCGAAACTCGATGGGCCTAGCGGAGTCCGCTGGAACCGACAAGAGAGGATATAATTCGTAGAGAGATCGACGGATGTCATCCACCGAGCGACCCAAAAACCTGGAAATATTCATCAGGCTCCTCACGGAACGTGGTTTGTTCGTAGCAGATGATTCGTTGCAGTATGACAACGCGAGGACATCCATCATCAAGTCCTGAAAGTGCTGAGACGTCCTTTCTAAGACCATGGCATAGAGCGAATGAAGATGGGATTTCGGGGGAGGTGGAATGCAGAGCACTTGTTCCAGTCTGACTGGAGGTTCACCGTTTGGGCTGCGGATGAACGCAGAACTGGTGGACGCATAAATGAACTCCTCGCCTGCCCGATCCAAGAAAGTAGTGGACTGCTTCTCGGTTGGCCAAGGGAGTTTAATCGCCTGCATTCCGCCAGTTCGTTCGCGTTGGGTACGAATCTCCTGGCAGGAGTCTTTGAAGAATAGTGCGATATCCTGGTTGGACGGGAAGTCATCCAGGTTGAGTTTCTTGATAGATCCTGACGGCGCGCCCTCTCTCTCCAATGCCGTCGATATAGAAGGCTCTAACCGGCTGGAAACAAGAACCTTGAGGTTCATATTCAATTCAGTGACGCGTAATAACAAGCGGATGACGCGTTCTTGTTCAGCGGAGCTACGGCATTCATCCAGCCCATCGACGAGGATGACCAAGGGCTGCGTTTTCTTCAAGCTGAGAGACTGAAGAGGGATGATAATGAGTTCCTCCCATTGCACCTCTACCGGTTTCTCCAGTACCCCCGTATTTCGCGCGAGCTTGTCCTCAAGAAGGCGCCGAACATGCGGCACAGCGGCTGCCAATTGGTGGGCGACAGTAGTCGCGAACTTTGTAATATGGTCACAATCATGAGTAGTCTTGGAGAAACAAAACGTAGCTCCCAGTTGCTGAGATTTCTCGCAACGAGCCGCGACAGTGTTCACGATAGTCGATTTTCCTGTTCCAGGGAGGCCAGTGAGCCAGAGAAGTCGTTCAGGGGTACGAGTGTCGGAAATCCACGTCGAGATTGTGGATAGAGGTATTTTTCGAGTGCCGCGATGACAGACGGGTGGAGCGAAATCTTTGTAGGAGTCGAGTTTCGCACCGAGCGCGACCCGCTTTTGCAATGGCACCAACGAATCTGTACTGATGCCAGGCTTAGCCTTTGTGTCTTTAGGAGAGGCCTCTCCACGAAACACACGCCAACTAGCCACTAGCCCAAAAGCACCTGGCATGGTCTAAGTTGAGAACGACAAAGAGAGTGGGTCCCTTATCCGTTCGCTGCGCCATGAGGTGCAACGTTGTTTTAAATGAATGGGCGGCCAAAAGATAGTTCAACCTTTAGCGCCGACGCCCATAAGTACAACCGGATAAAACCGCCGAAAGTTAGCGGAAATTACGCTAAATTAACGTCACAAAGTACTCGACGACGAAGCACTATGAGCAACCTTCTTTGTTCCATGTTTTCCGCTACCGTCTAGTAGGTCTATTGGCTCTTCGACAACAATGACTTCGTCGTCGTCGTCGTCATCCAGTAGTCTCTGTTCTGCTTCGTCAAGACTCGAATCAGGTCCAGCGATAGGTTTTTCGTTGATGAATATGGACGAGATCGCACCACACAACGAGAGTAACAGTGCAAACCAGATTGCAGCATTAATGGCATTGGCGTAACTTGATCTGACAATTGCTTGTGTTTGTGGATCGAGTTTGGGGATGGAGTCAAGAGATTCCCGAACGCGTTGTACGGTCTGAAATTGTTTTATCAAATAAGCCGTGTTTTCAGGAACTTGGATGATAAGAACGCACCTCTTTCACTTCCTTCGGGTCGTGTCCGACCTCGATTAACCTTTGGGTCAACTCAGCCTTCAAGACACCTTGTACAATGGTGCTCCCCAGGGCAATGCCAAGTACATATCCCAAAGAGCGGAATAGGTAGGAAACTGCTGTTGCTACGGCTTGGTCTGCTTGACCAGCATTGGAAATCAACGCAATCAGGCTGGTTGTAATACCTCCACCATTTCCGTGTGCAGACGTGAAAAGGCCTGTCGAAAACCTGAATGTAAGCGAGATAAGGTCGCCAAGGGTTTACCAACGTACCTAGGCCCAGACCAGCAGCTCCAAATGCCACAAGCACCCTCGCCGTAAAGGTTTCGTCAGAGAGCACAGACCCCGTCATCCAATCGGAGCTGTTTCCGAAAGTCATGAACACAAGCCAGGCGATTCCAAACGTCATGATCCAGTAAAAAGCAACTGTAATCCGGTAGTAACGCCCAGTTTTCTGAATAAACATTCCACCAACAAGTGAGCCTGTCAGCGAGCCAGCCACTCCGAGAACGAGCCAAGAGCCTGCTTCCGAAGCCGATCGCCCGAGCACGGCCTGGAACCATAACGAGATGTGGAAAAGCACGGACATCCCAGCTGCAATTCCAAAGAAGTTGACGAGGAACGCGGGTAGCATGTTGGGAGAGAGGATGATATGTCGGGGAGCGAATGGCTCCGAGGCTAGGTGCAGTTCGACGTGCAAGAACAAAGCTATGAGCAAGAACGACAGCACAAGGAGGGCGATGGGTAATGGTAGATTTTCGGCGAAGGGTATCGGGAGATCTGCTGTATAGAACCACGAATGGTTGGATCCCATGTCGAGGGAAAGCAACAACAGGAAGATAGATATGACGAGGGTGATGGCTCCAAGGAAATCGACGCGAAGAAGTTTTGACCGGAAGTCGGAATCTGGAAGTGGTGGAAGATGGAGGGTGAAGGCCACAGAGAGAAATGCGAGGATGGCTATGGGCACTTGGATGAGGAAGGCCCTGAGAACGGCAAACGGTTAGCGACGCGTCGTATGAATAATTCTTCGGGCCTACCATCGCCAACCAATATTGTCAGCGAGAAAACCGCCTAGAGGTGCACCAGACGCCGCTCCAAGGGCGAAAATGATATTCAGAACCCCTGAACTGGCATGAATACGAGCACGAGGGGGCACAGCCTAAAGAACCCGTACCTTGCCACATCCCGCGTTGTCGTAGTGGAACAACATCAGACACGATGATAGTAACAACTCTGTCGCGTATCGCCCGTAAATTTGAGGCTCGATGAGAGCATTTATACAGCACTCACGTTGTCATCCCACCTCCGCCTACTCCAGCGAGAGCACGGGCAACAATCAGAGTATTCATTGTAGGAGCAATACCACAAAGGAATGAACCAATAGCAAAGACACTATAGGCAAAGAGAAGGCATGGTTTGCGCCCGAATATATCGCTGAGCTTTCCATATAATGGTCTAGAGACCCGGTTAGAAGAGTCAACAAATGGAGAGAAAGAGGACAAACTGGAAACTTGTCAAAGTCAGTAGGTACGCCGTAGCAATCCAACTTGTACTCTGCAGTTGTTTTAATTCGCTGCCTATCGCAGCATAGGCTACACGGAAACGGTAAATAACGGCCCAAAGGAAATAGGGGAAGAAAACTCACAAGAAACGACAATAGTTCCGTCTATCGCAGCCAAAAATATTCCAAGTGACATGGGTATAACCTGCAAACCGGCATGGGCATCCACGAGGACATCCATCCCGTGCTTCTATTGGCCACTTACAATAGATAGGTGAGATTTTTGTGGGTCCCGTTGACCTTCAATATCCGTTCCTGCCTGATCTCGTACCAGCTCATCTTCAGAAACTTGTCTAGAATGCTCATTCGTCGCGCCATACGTCGTTGCGGTGACGGTCGCTGACGATGTCGAGCTTGATGTCAACGTAGAATCCGAACGGTTTATATGACCTCTTCCTTGTCCATATTCACGCCCGTTTTGCGGTACTCCCAGAAGTGTTGTAGTCTCCCTCGCGTTCGATCCCATACAGTACCCTGGTTAACGTTGCAATTGGTAGACGAGATGATGGAGCTGAAGAAAGGTTAGTATAACCCACATTGAATTTATAACCTCCAGCCACGTACCACGTCAGATCACCATATACGTATACTGAGAAAGTCTGCGTCCCAGTGCCTGAGTTCTACGTGTGTGGGCTGGAGGAGCCTTGAAAAAGTAGAAGGAGAAACGGGATCTCTCCGACTGCAGCTCGGATAACTGGAACTATCCCTGGATTCCGTAACTCCCAAGGTCTGTCGACTTTCCGTCCCATTTTATACTCAGGACTCCCGGACGCGTCATATACGATGTGCGTTGCGAACGAATGAAATAACATGGTGACAAACCACGGATTGGCAGATGAAGTTGTGTTCGCGCCCATCTGGGCCTGTCATGGAGGAATGATGCGCACCGCGCGCTCGTCGAGCGCCCACTGAAACATCTGCTGGAGAAGCCGATAAGTCAATTCTCAACAAACTAAATAATGGCAAGTTGGCAACAGCCCGTAGTACATACGGTACGGGAAACGTAAAACTACATAAATAAATCGTATAATTCAACAAGTCATTCCATAGTTCATGTAATGCGAAGCCTTTATAATTAAATTATCTACGAACAGTTTTCATGAATGTACTACTACCTTCATGAATTGCATCAGAATGCTAATCGAAGTGTATCAACGAGTAGTGCAGGGTATGAGAAAGTTCAATGCGGGGGCGAAGTGATAGATAATAAGAAGGAGAAAGGGATATCGGTGTGTGTCAATGCAATAAAGGAGAGTGGAACGTTGAGAAAGTCGCGTCTCAACAATACGAACGATGCGAAACAAAAAGCCTCGAGAAGGGGTCGAAGATATAAACAAATTCCATCACGAATTACGTTGATGGAGGACAAAAGAAAAAATAAGGGTTGTAACGAACGACGAGTAGATCGAAGGGTGTGTTTAAAGCAGAATACAAGAAAAAGCGAAAAAAGTCCATAACTGAGAGGGGAAATGTACTTATGATTGTGTATCCGTAATTCTTAGTGTAAACTTGTTCGTGTCGTTGCCATACATGATCAACTCCCAATCGTCTTGACCATTCACGAGTTCCATTTGAGGATCGACAGAAATGCCTTCGTGGTCGCTGAAACTTTCGTGACCAGGGAGCGGCGTAACGAACGACACGCTGAAGCTCTTGTTCAACGGGACACCTTCCTGTCCGACAAATTTGTTATACAATTTCTTCTTGACGTCCTCGAAAGTTGCCTCTCGAGATATCTTGAGCATAATGATAGCGTTATTATGTGCGGCTTTGATAGAGATGATATCGGGGATGTTGGAACGAGCAGGTGTAGCACCAATTGCGGATGTTTTGAAGGTGAGAGGGGGAGGTGGGGTTGTAGGAGCTTTATGCGCAGAAGGCCCCTTGGGTGGTGATTTAGGAGAAGGAGCGAATAAGCAGCTGAGGTTATCGACTGATTTCTTGCTAGGGGTCTGGAGGTGTCCCAGAGCGGTTACAGGACGACTATCTGTAGGTTCGAGGGGACCGTCAGCCTTTGTTGGAGAGACGAATGACGTCGGGATAGGGAAAGCATCTAATTAAAATAGCATTAGCATGAATTTGGATGCGTAGCGAGTAAGATTCCTACCAAAGTATGCGGGATCGATCCTATTGCCGTCTTGATCCCAAAACTCGTCGTCTTCAAATGACGCAGCGAGGTGAGATGCAGTATCTGATACGTCGGAAGGTACTTTTGTTCTCGGTGTCCGGGGAAGGACCGCTTCCGCCGAAGATTCCGTCATGAACGTTGCCATGCTCAACATCGACGCCCGGTTGCGGGGATCATCCGGTAAAATCATATCCAAACCACGAAGCAAAGTTGCTCCGGAATCTGTTGTCTGCCATGACTCCCGTATGGTTTGGCGGTCTAAAGAGACAATAAGAACAGCGCCTTGTGTCATGACGTTAAAAACTAACCGGTAGCTAAGTTCTCTATTGAGGAGATCTCGGGGAGGCGATGCTCCATTGGGCCCCGCGGACTTTGAACGAATATGTGGCCGTGTCGGTGGGACGAGCTCTTCTTGCGTTGAACCGGGGCGTAATCAGAATCGAATTGGATTGACTCTGCTTGGTCTTCAGGGAGAGCAGAGAGGACTGACGAAGGCCTGTCGTCCTGAGGGTAGTGTGGATTATGGTCGAAGAGAATGGGAACTTCGTCGACCACAATCGGAAGATTTCCCTGTGAATGGTTTTCGGAGCTTGTCGAAGACTGGGCTGACGATGAATCAGTCGATGTTGTTGAGAATGCACGCCTACGGCCAACGAATTCTGGCGTTGAACCGGGGCTGAGATCGGCGAACTTGGTTTGGGGGGTACGAAGCGTGTCTGGTGTTCTTGTTCGCATAGGGAGACCAGAAGAAGTGGAAGGACGGGAAGGAGAGACATAAGGGGAAGTTGGGGAACGCGCGGTTGACGTAGATAGTCTTGAAGATGGACTGGGTGATCGTAAAAGGGATGGTGGAGGTCGCAACTTTGAAGAGGGGGTGGAGGGTGCGGAATCCGTTTCGAGAGAGAGACTGTGGGTAGAGGAGAAGTAGGCAGAAAAAACACTACTCGTGACGGAGCTTCGGGGTTTTTGTTTACCCTTCAATTTCAACAAGAGATCTTGGTCCCGTTGCCAGAAACCGAAAAAGTCGCAGATTGCGGGGTTGCTCATGAGTTCTTGCACCAGGGCCGGTTGATCGGGTTGCATTAAGGCATCGATAAGCGCCGAAATCTCTCTTTGTCGCTGATCGGTTGTGGCCTGACTGGCTCGGAACAATGTCCCCTTCTTTGTGAGCTTGGGTAGGAAATCGTGGAGCTCTTGTGCGACGGAGTTGGGATCTGGGCCGGGTGGCAATGACTCCCAGGAGGATGCCTGATCCTGCTTGTAAAAGCCACCTTTCTTGACGCCCTTTCCTTGAAGCAGCCTCTGCCGCTTCTCTCGAGCCGCACGGCGGTATTCGAGTTCGAGTGTGCCCTGGAACCACAAGCAATCCTCCCATCGCCGCCATATCTCATAGTCCGAGCTCCAGCCACGTGAAGAGTATGATGCTCTATCTCCCTTCACGATTGGGGAGACTCGCATACCAAAACTATAACTTCCACCTAGAAACATGTTAGTGACGCGATATTATAGCAAAAATAGTGCCTCTACCTTGCTTAGCCGGCGGCAGCATCTCGACCACAAATCGAGAAGGTGGCGGGCGAAGTACTGCTCGTTTCCATTGCTATTTCATTTGCCTAAGTATCATTCTGTCAGAATTGCCATATCACTCACGTCGGAAAGGGCTGGTCCATCCTGATTACCAGGACCGTGCTGCAAAGATTTAGAAAAAACACGAATGAAGATAAGGGAATGCTCACTGGTTGCTCTAATCCGAACATGCTGGCAAGATGTCAAGGGAAGAGGCACTGAACAGAGGTGGCCTCGTTAGTCGGTGGCCAACCACAGACTCGACCTCCGACGCACCAAATGCAGAGTTAGTTGTCGCTGATCAAACAACAACGCGTGAGTCTTCGACGTTATTCAAACGCTAGTCAGCGGTTGAAGGTTCGCGTCGAATTGCCCTCTGAAAACGCGGAAAAAACGAAGGCTGAGGAGTTCGACGAAACCAGGCGGTATTTGGAGGTTGTAGCAGACGTGGTGGTGGACAAAAGCAAAAACGGCAGCGAGGAATGGCGATAGACATGGTCGACGATTCTTATTGTCTTGACGGTTTCCCAAGTTGTGAAGATTAGATCGAGCTGGTCATGTGTTGGCCAAATTGAGCCGGTTCGACACCCACTGAGCTGGCTTACGTTCGTCGATCGCCCTGGATTTGGTAAGTGGGATACCACGCTATTGTCTTTGTCTCCTGCACATTGCACTTGCACCGAGGCCACCTACCTAACACGGCCGGGGTCCCAGCCCGGTTATATCTTGCTGCATTCTGGTGTCCGTTCTAACCTTTCTCTCTGCCCCCAGAGCCCGAGAGCACTGGGGAAGCACCACCTCGCCCGCCTTGATTGGCAAACGAATTACGCTCGGGCTCCGAGCCACAAAGTCGAGTCTCGTACCGGAGTATCCTCTCCTTCCTTCGGACCTAGTTGCTCCGACGGTATTGCTCCGCACATGGACCCTCAGCTACATCAACACGCGGCCTTTCTTCCAGAACATCAGAGTTGTTTTCTTGACTAGTCGACTCGTCAATATACACCGTATATCATTGTTGCCTTGCCTTGAGGCCGTATTACTCTCAGGTAAGAGCGTCTATTATCGAAAGCATTGTTTTATGGGATTCCAAGGGGTCACGATAAGCAGGCCAAGCTGATCATCGTGATCCAAGGCCAGGGAAATTTCATAATTATTGTGTTCACCCGAGACCATTCTTACCCTGGCTGAGTCCTCTTTTGTGGTGCCTTGACACTATGATGGTGACCTTTCGACGCATCACTTTATTATATCCCTCCGTGACGACTCGGCTGTGCTGGTTCACGCACTTGAAACGATCCAGTTCAGTTGCGATACCTCTCGGGCAGCTGGTCCCAACCCGCTTTGTTTCGTTTCGTGGCAGTCCGAGGATTGCTCCAGATTGCACTTCGGCATCGCAGGCCTTCATCTTTGGACTGATTGAAGGTCGCAAAATTGGCTCCTTCAACATGCCGGCCTTAGCTAGGCATTATTGCCAAATATGTTGACCAATGACGAGTAATTCAGACGCGTTATAGCGGGCTTAATTTTTATCAGCCCATGGCTAATGCACACGCCATTCAAACTGTCGTCGGAACTATTCTTCCACTGCTTCATTCGTGGAATCTCTTCGGCAACTCAAAGTATTCGGGACACGCTACTTCGCAAGTCCCCGATAGCTGCTCACGCGATACATTCCACAGCCTCAATCTCACTCCTTCATCGGTGCCTCATACAAGCAATTGCCGCCCCAGCTCTGTCAGTCGAACTCGTTCCTTCGATCCAGGCGAACATACGCATGTGGCCATTGTAACCTTCCTTCAGTTCGAGATGGAGGAGCTCCTATTTTTGCGCTCAAATTATATATAATCTTTAGCGCTCTCACGACCATGCAACGATATCTACGACGCCTTACTTCTATGGACTGGGGGTCGCACGACGCACAATCCTTATCGCATTGAATACCGGCAGCCATGTCAAAAATTCCAGTCCTCAATTAACGGGGGACTATAAAATCGAGGGACTGGTGGAGCATGTAGGACCCAACACGCCTGTTGGTCGTGTCTCCCCCGGTATGCTTTTCCATCGGACGAACAGCGACTCGGAGGCTTCTGCAGAAGCTGTCCAGGACCGAAAGGTCTTGGAGGGCGAGCATATCTCCGTCACTGACGAGAAGCATGACTACAAGGATGTCGAGTCCATCTCGGACGAGGCGGCCAGCACCGCCAGTGTTTTGGGGAACGAACGTGATCTCGTAACGCACATTATCAGTGCTGACGATGACCCCACTCTGAACCCATGGACTATCCGAGCCTTTGCTATCGGAATTGGCCTTTCTGCCTTTGGCGGAGTCTTGGGTGCGTCTGTTGGTCGTCGAGCTTCTCAGTAACTGATTTTATTCCTCTCTCTCAGCTGAAATTTACTACTTTAAGCCGGTAATGTCCCCTCTTGGGGATCTGTGGCGTTTTTTAAATCTCGTTTCAATAGCAAACCGTTTTCGTTTCGACGATGTTCTTGGCTGTGATATCCTACGTTCTCGGTGTCTGCCTGGAGACTATCATTCCTCGACGTGGGTTCCTCCGACACCTTAACCCAGTAGGTTTCCTTGGTCAATTATCAATTATGTCGGTCTGCAGCTGAACTCTCCTGCCAGCACCCTTGGAATAAGAAGGAAAACGCATTCGCCGTTATCATGGCTAGTGCTGCCGCTAACTCGGCCTTGGGCACGGAAGTCTTGGCTGTGCAGCGACTCTTCTACAACATCACTCCTAACCCCGGTGCCAGTATCTTGTAACTATCTTTTTAATCACTGACAGGTCTCGTTGCTAATCCCGATCCATAGCCTATTATTCTCAAGTCAACTCCTCGGTAAGTACCCTTCTTTTTGCATTTTAACATCAGAGTCGACATTAATTCTCACCCTATGTAGGCTATGGTATTGGTGGTTTATTCAGAGGTCGTCTCCACTTATGCTCCCAAGCCTTATCGGAAACTAAAATATATCCCAGATGTCTTGCTCTACCCATCCAAGATGTTGTACCCTGGTGTCCTTCCACTCGTTTCTATGTTCGACACATTGTTCGCCGATGGTGAAGCCAATCGCGCAGCCAGGATAGCGGGAGAAAAGCCTCGCTATAGCAAGAAACTGAAGTTGTTCTGGATCGCATTTGGACTGTTAGTCCCATGCTCTTTCTCCTCTACCTAAACATTAACCTGATTCACTCATTTTAGAATCTTTCTCTGGGAAATGTTCCCCGAATGGATTTTCCCTCTCTTGACCGGTTTCTCAGTCTTTTGCATTGCGAACCAAAATAACGGCGATTTCACTCGTATTTTCGGTGGTTCGAACGGTAACGAGGGCTTGGGAGTTTTATCCATTTGTTTCGATTGGCAGTTCATTTCTGGAGGTACGTTCGGGTTGTATAGGGATCTTGAGTTTCCTTCTGATGCAACTTCTCTGTAGGCATCAACCCACTCGTCATCCCCCTCCGAGCTCAAGTGGCCAACTTCATCGGTTACATCTTGTGCATGTACGTGTGATATTCATCGCCTCTCTTCCACTGTCTGATTCGACACCTCTCCAGCGTTGTGTTCTGCGGCGTGTTCTACGGCAATATCTGGGAGTCGCAAAACTTCCCCTTCGTAAGTTTAGATTGCATATATGAGGCTGTGGTGTGATTAAGCCACTTCCATTTAGCTTTCTCAAGAGTTATTCTATGAGAACGGAACTCTCTACGATCAACTTCTCATCCTTAATCAGAACTTTGAAGTCGATCAGACACTCCTCCTGGAACAAGGATTGGTGAGTGTCCTTTATGATGCGATTCTTTTTCTTAACCCCCTTTCTTCAGCCATTCTATGCTGGGACTTGGGTTGTCCAACTACTCGTGACGAACTTGGGAATGGCTGCCACCTTCACTCACTTAATGATTTGGAACCTTGACGATATCAAGGGTGCTTGGACATGGTGCACACCAAGAAACCTCATGCGCATGTACCGGGATTTCGATTGGAAATTCTGGCGTCATAATGGTATGAGGGAGGTCGAGGATGATAAACTTGAAGACTTGGACCCTCATTATCGTCAGATGCTGAAGGTCGGTGATTCCAGAGGAGATCTCAGGAAAGACTGGCTGACATTCTTTCAGTACCCCGATGCACCAAACAGTTGGTACATCGTGACTCTCATCCTCTCCATTATAATTTCCTTGGTGATCATCTACAAGACTGATTCCACTTTACCATGGTCTGTGTTGGGAATTATCCTCCGGCAGCTTGTCTCCTGACCAGATTGTGTGATAGGTGGGGATTCCTGATCTCAATCGGACTCGCCGTAATTTCGATCCTCTTCTTCGGCGCACTCTTTGCTATTACCGGTCTCGGGTTTATCATACAACCTTTCGTTCAGGTACGTATAACTCCCTTTCCAGTTGACAAATTCTCGTTACTTAGTCCGCTTTTTTAATAGATGATTGGTGGCTTCCTTCATCCAGGAAAGCCAATGGCCAACATGTATTTTGTCCTGTACAGCTACAGTCAGTATTTCTCGTCCTTTCTGAACCGGAAAAATGGCTCACTCGTTGTTCATAGACTCCGTCAATCAAGCACAACTCCTCTTGGCAGACTTAAAGATTGCCCAATGTCCGTATCTTCTCTTCTCACCAATTCTAAAATCAAAACTCAAATACATTTTACCCTCTTTATCTACGCGTATTCACCCTTCGCGGAATTTATAGACACCAAGCTCCCTCCTCGTGCCGCTTTTACGGCCCAGGTTATCGGCACCCTCTTTGGAGCCGTCCTGAATTTCAGTACGGAGATCCGTTCCATCTCACTGTCAACCTGAACTGATGACCGCTTTTTTTTTGCTTTGCCTTGATAACAATTTTGTCCTCTAGTTTTGATGAACACTATCATTGATAATCAGCGTCCAATTTTGTTGTCTGTGGAAGGAACCAATATCTGGTCGGGTCAACAACCGCAGCAATACAATTCTCAAGCTATTGCATGGGGTGGATTGAGGTGGGTTCATCTGTTTCATGTTTTCGGGTGGCCGAAAGCTGATTAACATGAAATACAGTCACGAGCTCTTCGCTATCGGCAAACGGTACCAATTCGTTGCTTGGGCATACGTCTTTGGTCTCCTTGTCCCTATTCCCTTCTGGATTGTCCATAAATTATGGCCCAAATTACGCGTTAATTACTTGTATACCCCCGTTATTTGGTATGCGCCATCTTTTCCACCTCTCTTTGGTCGTGAGAGCTGATCATTTTCGTTGTTGAAGTTACTATATTGGATGGTTGTGTGTCGGTATCAACTCATCCATTTTCTCGTACTTCTCCCTTGCGTTCTTGTCACAATGGTGGCTCCGCACACGTTATCCTCAATGGTTTAACAAGTACAATTACATTTTGGCTGCAGCTTTGGACGGTGGCACCCAGGTATGCTATTTACTTCATCTCCCGTGGAAGTTACTGACGACGATTTGATCTAGGTCATGGTGTTCATCTTAACATTCGCGGTCCAAGGAGCTTCTGGGAATTCGCACTTGTTCCCGCAATGGTGGGGTGCGAACCAGAATGGCAACTACGATAGGTGTTTAGACCTGAACAATTGATGAACAAGAAATGGACTCGATGTATGTATTGTATCAGTGTAGGTTCCTGTAAATTGTCAAATAAACGGATAATCCGGAAACAATGCAATACTGTACAGTCGCCGGCATTGTCGATTCCCGGTGAGACTTCAAATTTCAAAATTCCATTCGACTGTAGTGCCTCGGAGACTCGGACATCATGGCAATCGAATATCCAGTGTGCAGTCGCCACGCAATTATCAGCTGAATGACAAGATCTGTGAAGAGATCCATGGATGCCCTGCTAGATAGGGCGCCTCGGATCGGATTTTCTCTCCCCGGGAAAGCCAAGTCAGGTTCTCCTCAAAAATTCTGGTGACCATCAGCATTTCTTGCGCGGCCGTTGTTTATTTTCTCCGTCCGGAGCGTGCACATTGTCGCACGGACGCTTACACTGGTATATTCACTCTACTTATGAGCATGCTAGAAACGTCCAACGAAATCTCCAGACTGTCATTCATCCCCCTAAGAATTAGGCTTCAGGGTGTCCGCAACGAACATACTGGTTATGTCACGAGGCCAGCCTGAGGGCTACCGGCTACCCTCCGTTATGCCCCGCATTGGCCACCCATTCGTCGAAGGTAATTCTGAGTACATCTTTAATTCGATACAAAAGCTCGGGGAGAAGATGCACCCGAGAGCAACGTCTGTTTCGCGTGTAATACAACAAGGAACGCAAAGCACCTTTCAAACTTTCCCCCGAATATGGCGTGGGTTGCCAGCTTCGGACCGTTGGGAAATTGGCGCCGAGCCATCCTGTTGAAGCCCGAAATGATTGGGCCAGTAAGAGATGCCCATTCATCTACCGGTATAATCAAGGCCTTGATACGAGGGAGCTGGCCAGTAACCATAGAAAAACCGTTCTCGTGATGAAAGGTCTGTTCAAACCTCACTACGAGCGGTGCGGGGAACGACCGTTTGAATAGGTGTTGCCCACCTCAAATTCGCATCAACGTCGACGTCCAGAGTGTTTTTTTTTGAATCCTAGCACTAGTATGTCTCTCCACGCGTGAGACCATGAAAGATTGATGGTGTGGATCCCTTGGCTTGGTGCAAAGGTGAAAGTTCTTTGCATGATTTCGGAAGACGAGCAATAGGGATCAGTGTTTCGCTTTGAGCGTAGATAGATGAGTCGATCTTCTAAGATGCCTTCGTCGATGGTCGCCAGTGTGTGTCATAGCTGGGCAGACTTGGAAAGACCAGCAGATTTACCTGATACCTGCACAGTTGTTCGTAAGAGATTTAAAAAATCGCCCACAGATCACCTACACGAGTTGTGCAGAGAAGGCGATATGTTGAACACGGCGAAGTGGCAGCCATTGCTAACAAAGTTTGGTTGGGCCGGTCATCTTTATGTAACCGAACTTGAGCTTGAACTTTCAATGAACCACCAACCCAACTAACGACACTGGCATTCTCATTCGTCCAAGACAAATTCATCCAGCGTTGAGTACGTCGAGTCCTCACAAACGTCCATGGTGTGAGCTGAGAACGCGCCGTGCGCGATGAGGAAAGGCTTCGCTGGCACTTGACACCATCGGCAACTCCTCTCCTGCTCTTCTCTTGCGTGCCCCGGGCCCAACCCCCAGGCCTCGTTCGTTTGGCGGAATTGGATCTGAATGCCGTGAAGCTAATGGCCGAACCTTTCCCTGGAGATCTTTGGCATGTAGTCAGTGCGTGTGCCAATCAAGAGAAACTGACCAGTTGTAATTTTTAGCGCTCTCACGACCATACGATGACATTGAGGTATTTTACCTCTATGGACTGGAGGTCACACGACGCTCAATGCTTATCGTGGATTGAATGGCGACAGTATACCGGAGATACTAATTTTTAATTGACCTAGGCACTATAAAGCGAGGTACGGGTGAAGCAGCAGAACTCGACGCGCCTGCTGTTCGTGTCTCCCCTGGTATGCTCCTCCATAGGACGGAAAGCGGCTCTGGCACTTCCGCTGAAGCTGTCCAGGACTCAAAGGTCTTGGAGGGCGAGCGCATCTCTCTCGCCGACGAGAAGCGAGATTACAAGGATGTTGAATCGATCTCAGGCTCTGACGAGGCTTCGAGCGCTGCTAGTGTTTTGCGAAATGAACGTGATATCGTATCGCACGTTATCAGTTCGGAAGATGACCCCAGCTTGAATCCATGGACTATCCGTGCCTTCCTCATTGGCATCGGTCTCTCCGCCTTTGGCGGTGTCTTGGGTACGTCCGTTTTTCTGCAAACATCTCAGAGATTGATGGCATTGTCGACAGCGGAAATTTACTACTTCAAGCCGGTCATTAACCTTCTCTTGAGTATACGACGTGCCATCTGAACTTCTTTACAGCAAACCGTTGCAGTTTCGACGATGTTCTTGGCTATTATCTCCTATGTCCTTGGCGTTTTCATGGAGACTGTCATCCCCCAACGCGGAATTCTTCGACACCTCAACCCTGTAAGTGCCCTTGGCCACTTCTGCTTTCTCGCGGCTGAGAATTCCGTCTAGCACCCTTGGAATAAGAAGGAAAACGCGTTCGCCGTCATCATGGCCAGTGCCGCTGCCAACTCGGCTTTAGGTACAGAAGTTTTGGCCGTGCAGCGACTTTTCTACGAAATCACGCCCAATGCCGGAGCTGGTATCTTGTAAATATTCCCTTTGTCTTTCCCATTTTTCCCTACTAATTCTGTGCCACAGCCTGCTATTCTCTAGTCAGTTGCTTGGTAAGTGTGTTCGTCTGATTCCAATCTGATTTTAACCCTCAGTCTCTCACAGGTTATGGTATTGGTGGTCTGTTCAGAGGTCGGTCCTTTGTTGCAACCCCAAGCAAGATTGAGAACTAATACCACCTCAGACATCTTGCTCTACCCGTCCAAGATGCTGTATCCTGGCGTCCTTCCACTCGTTTCCATGTTCGACACTTTGTTCACCGATGGTGATGCCAACCGCGCGGCCAAAGCGGCAGGGCAAAAACCCCGCTACAGCAAGAAACTGAAGTTATTCTGGATCGCATTCGGATTGTCAGTTCTATCCTCGTCTTTTATCCCCATGGCTTCACCGTGAAACTCACTCCACCCACTCCACCACTAGAATTTTCATCTGGGAAATGTTCCCCGAATGGATTTTCCCTCTCTTGACCGGCTTTTCAGTATTTTGCCTTGCGAACCAACATAACCCCGATTTCACTCGTGTCTTCGGTGGTTCGAATGGTAATGAAGGTTTGGGACTTTTATCGATTTGCTTCGATTGGCAGTTCATTTCTGGGGGTAAGTATAGGCTGTGAACCCTTTGTTTTCGCGGAATAACCTGGCCTTCTGTAGGTATCAACCCAATGACTATTCCTCTCCGAGCTCAAACTTCCAACTTCATTGGTTACATTTTATGCATGTATGTGAAACCCAACTTCCGTTAACCTCATGTCCAATGGCTCTCATTAGGGTTGTTTTCTGCGGAGTGTACTACGGCAACATCTGGCAATCAAAGAATTTCCCCTTCGTATGTTTCGGTCGTCTTCGTTGCACGTGGCCCTGAAGCAGTCTCCCATTTAGCTTTCTCAAGAATTGTTTTATGAAAACGGAACCCTCTACGATCAACTCCTTATTCTCAATGACAACTTCGAAGTTGACCCGACACTTCTTGCGGAACAAGGCCTGGTATATGCTGACCGTGTAGCCCTTTATCCTCACCTGACGCGACTTTCTAGCCGTTCTACGCAGGATCATGGGTTGTCCAACTGCTCGTCACTAACTTGGGGATGGCCGCCACCTTCACTCACTTGATGATCTGGAACTTTGACGATCTCAAAGGTGCTTGGGGTTGGTGCACACCCAGCGGGGTCAAACGTATCTACCGGAACTTTGATTGGAAATTCTGGCGTCATGATGGTATGAGGGACATTCGGGACGATGAAGACTTGGACCCTCATTATCGCCAGATGTTGAAGGTCGGTGATTCCAGAGAACACATCAGAGGAAGCATTGATTCGCCCTCTTTTAGTACCCTGATGCACCAAACAGCTGGTATATCGTGACTCTGGCCTTCTCCATCGTGATTTCATTGGTTATCATCTACAAGACTGATTCCACCTTACCATGGTTTGTGCTTGCCAGTCATTATTTGAAGAGTTGTCCGCTGAATCCATGTGACTAGGTGGGGATTCCTCATCTCAATCGCGCTTGCCACGATTTCTATTCTATTCTTCGGTGCCCTCTTTGCCATCACTGGCCTTGGGTTCATCATCCAGCCTTTCGTTCAGGTAGCACCCACTCCCGACCTTGCAGTCAAGTGTACTTAGCTCCTCTAGATGATTGGTGGTTTCCTCCACCCCGGAAAACCAATGGCCAACATGTACTTTGTCCTTTACAGCTACAGTCTGTCCTGTCCATATGCCAGTTTTGACGAATTGGCTCACTCGTGACTCGCAGATTCCGTAAACCAAGCCCAACTTCTTCTACGAGACCTCAAAATCGCGCAATGTCCGTATCTCCCTTCTCACTAGCACTAAAAGTAAATAACTAAACACATTTCCCCCTCCTCATCCACGCCCATCCACCTGTGTCTAAATTTATAGATACGAAGCTCCCCCCTCGTGCGGCGTTTACTGCACAGATTTTTGGGACCCTCTTTGGAGCAGTGCTGAATTTCAGTGCGTGTCCGTTTCACCTATCATTCACTTGAAAAACTGATGACCGTTTTTTGCTTTTCCTCGATGGCATTTTTTAATTTTTTAGTTTTGATGAACACTATCATTGATAACCAACGTCCAATCCTATTGTCGGTTGAAGGCACTAATATCTGGTCTGGTCAACAACCACAACAGTATAATTCGCAAGCTATTGCCTGGGGTGGATTAAGGTGTGTTCATCCTTTCGGTTTCAAACCCTTCCGTTGGGTGCTGATGAAACACGAACGCAAGTCACCAACTCTTTGCTATCGGGAAACGATATCAATTCGTTGCATGGGCATACGTCTTCGGTCTTCTCGTTCCTATCCCGTTCTGGATCGCGCATAAGTTCTGGCCGAAGCTACGCGCTGATTATTTGTATACCCCTATCATCTGGTGGGTTTCCTCCCTGCCTTTCTGTTCAATTGTTCTAAGTTATTTCCCCCCGTTACTGAAGCTACTATATTGGGTGGTTGTGCGTCGGGATCAACTCGTCGATCTTCTCGTACTTCTCTATCGCCTACTTGTCACAATGGTGGCTTCGTACACGTTACCCTCATTGGTTCAACAAGTATAACTACATTTTGGCTGCGGCATTGGACGGTGGCACCCAGGTATGCTTCACCTAGACCGCCCCCATCTCATTTTCCCGGGTGGACCTGACATTGATGTGATATAGGTTATGGTATTCATCCTAACCTTCGCGGTCCAAGGTGCTTCCGGGAATTCGCACTTGTTCCCACAATGGTGGGGTGCCAACCAGAATGGCAACTACGACAGGTGTATAGACCTCAACAACTAATAGCAGGAATGAGTCGGGCGTGCTGGGGGTTCTTGCCATTTGTCAAAGGATGGAAGGCCCCTATATATACACGTTGATGTTTTTTGTACAATTAGTAATTCTAACATTTGGACACATAACTGACTCGGGCGTCCAAGTACTATGTGCACGGTAACTGAGGTACTCACCACTGGACGTCGTGCAATCGCTTACGGGGACTTGGCGTCGAAAGAACCTTGGTCCTGTCACTGATTCTGATTCTATGGATACTCTTCCGCTAGGTCTTCCCATTCTTCCCGTTGGCCGTTAACCCCAGCACGCATACTGAATCGAGGTTTGCTTCCCCTGGACTTGGTCATGCTCACGGAGTTCAGTCTGCCTTTATATCGCAGAGCATCCCTGAAAGTGGCGAGCAACGCAGCAAAGTGGAAGTGTACATTTTATTGTTTGCTATAACAGAAATTATGAACTGAGGATACGATATTGTCGTTAAGTAAAGAAACCTAGCCAGTCGCATATCGAAACTAGAATCCTAAATATCCAACAGACTTCCAATATTCAACCCACCTCTCCGCATCCTTCTTTGTAAGTGGTTTTAAGTCCCTCAAGGTAGGGCTGATCTTGCAAGACTTCTCGAGAGCCAGCTTGGGGGTACCACCAGTTTCGTCTTCCAGTCCAACATCAGCACCTCCATGCGCTATTTGACGATAGAACGGGAGGAGTTTGATGCCAGGCTAGACGGTGCATAGATGAGCAAACTGATGGTGGTCGAACAGTCGGCGGGTGGGACGTACCAATTTCTTGAAATTCTCTTCGGACTTGTCAGCAGATCGTCGCTCCAACCTTTCGACCCATTTATCAAAGGGGATGAGACCAAGTTTGTCCGAGACCACGCCGTGATCAACTAAGGCAGCGTTGATATCTTTGATTGCGTCGTTCCAACTGATGGGTCGAGGGTGAACCACGTTCAAAGCCGGGGATGCCTTCGGCGCAAATGCTACATCTAGTGCATGGGATGCTACGGCATCGAGTGGAAGCCAGGAGATAACCTAAAACACACATCAGACCGCCTGTTAGATCGAATGTTCAAGGGCTAGACGTACTCCTGGAGCAGAGGGGAGGGCACCCAAGGTGATACTGGACTTGACGAGGATAGGAACCCAATCCGTGATCGCCCACGCTCCACGTCCAGTCGAACGGCCGCCTGTTAACTGGCCGAGACGAAGAGAGGAGGCGTCCAAGCCGCTCGTCAAGAGGATCTAAACAAGATGGTGTGAGTGAAGTGAAAAGTGATAAAGAAACAAAAGCCTACTCGTTCGGAAACATACTTTCCCGCTCCATATCCACCACCCATCGCAACGGTAACATCTTCGATATGCTCTTCTGGGAATGGTCCCTTGGACTTGTCCCATCCCATGGTAGAGGCAATAGACGAGGTGAAAACGAAGCGAATATGGGAACTACGAGGACTCGACTTCGCCAGATCAATCAAATGCCTCACACCGCGAACATTAGGCTCGAAAGAGGAGAGTCCTTGATTGAAGTCTAACTTCCAGGCATTGTGAATAATGACGTCAACCGAGTTGCGAACCTGACCACACAATAATCAGTAATTTGGAACTGAATCGGTCAAGGAAAAGAAGTGACCCACCTCTGTGAATTGGGTTTCCTCTAGACCCAAAAGCGGCTGAGCCGTATCACCTTCCAGGAATACTAGCTTGGAAGAACCCAATAGTGTCAAATCAGAGCCATGGTCACGGAACCTCTCCTGATGACGCTCGAGAGATGTCTTTGACGAGGGCCTATTCAGCGCATATACCCTCCCGACGCGGTCGTCTCGTAATAATTGGCCCAAGAGATGAGCCCCGAGGTTTCCCGTTGTGCCCGTCACTAAGACCGTCGTCGCAAATGTTGGGTGAAGACCGTTGGCAACGCCATTGACCCCATTAACTGTGCCATTCACAACATGAACATTGGGGAGGCTGTACTTGGCGATCATGGCTTCGATTTCATCGCGCATATCCGAGCCTTTGGTGGCTGCACCTTCAGGATTTTCCAACAAAGACACGATATACCCAGCCAGGCGGTCAACTTGCGGGTAGTCGTAAACCGTACTCTCGGTAATCTTAGAGTTGATGCTGTGGTAGATCTTCTCGTCGTACGTTCGAATGGCAGCGACCAAACGTTGGCGAATGAACGTAGCTCCCAAGCTAGAAGGTCGAGCGATCGTAGTCAGAAAGTGACCGAAAGGGATTGGGGCTTCACATACCTATCCAAACCTTGTTCGAAAAAGTCGACCGTTGGGGAGAATTTCTTCTCGGGATAGATATCCCGCAGTTGTTCAATGAGCCAGGTGATGACACCCTCTTTCTTCCACTCAGCAGGACCCTTGACAGATCCCACCTTTGATCCCTTCGCGGTGCTCTCCACGGCCTCGTACCTAGGTCACGTCTTCAGCATCGCGGATTCTATATCACAAAAATTCAACATACAACTGCTTAATTTCTTGCTCGTACAACTTCAACGTGGCCTTGCGCTGAACAGTACCTTTCCCTGCACGCGTCATGGGCTTGTCGGTAGTTGTGATGATAATCATGCTCTTGTAGATCCGGCTGAATGCCGGGGCTTTCTGATTTGCCTCTTCGATAACGGGCCTAAGAAATACTGTCAGGAAAACTAAGCGTGACGAGGTTTACGAGGTTTTTACCATATGTTATCGATAAAATCGTCAATTTCACGCGGATTGGACAGGTTGACCGGTTCGCTAGGCTCGATAAGGGCGCCGACAAGTTCATGTTCTCGCCCAAAGAGAACGACAGCGCTAACCCTTAATAAATCATCAGCTAAATGGAATAGCATATAGGAGGTGAACGGCTAACCATGAGCTACTCAAAATGATATCCTCCATGGGCGCAGGAACGGTCTTTTCTCCTGACGAATGAATAATAACATCATCAATGCGACCAACGCTGAAGAAGAGGGGGTTGCTTGTTTAGCAAACGCAACAGACAAAGGCGGAGAGCATACATTTTCCAGAGACGCGGATTGGTGGGGTGCTGAACGAAGACGTCCGAAGTCGCATATCCCACTACATCTTGGATATTCTTCACTGATGTTTGGTATGCAGGAGACGCCTAGAGATTTGGTTATAAAACTCGCGGTAGATAGTTAACCGGCCAATAACCTACCAAAAGCTGAAGTTCGAAAGTCCCGTCGCCTTGAGGCACCCAACGTATCGGAACGTTCTCATGAAACTCAAACCAATCCCAATCATCTTCCGTAGATGGCTCAGTCTTGAACACGGAAACTGGGCCGAACTCGGTTCCACCATAGATAGAACGAATGTTAACACCAGACTGTACGAGCTCCTGACCAAGTTTGGGCGCAAGAGGGCCGCCTCCAAAGTGCTAGGAAAAGATAATGAGACCAGAGCCTTTAACAAAGTGAGAGTTTGACTTACCACATATCGCAGGGTTTTGAGGACACTGATCGCGTTAGGAGATCGAGCCCAGGCCTGAAGGAATGCCGGAACGATCATCAGCGCATCAGCCTTCGTACGTCGAATGTGGTCAATGATATTATCCGGTGAGGGAATCACGGGGAGCTGTCCCCTCGAAAGGACGCGAGGAGGATAAACAGCGATAGTCAATTGGTGGAAAATTGAGTACATAGTCTGGGCGAAGACACCCAAAGCATGAAAGGGTGGAAGGGCCATGCACCCAACGGTTGTATGAGTGTGACGAACACATTCCACTATGAAGAAAGCAACATTAAGGCTCGATAGGGTTAGGTTCTATGGGTTGAACTCACAGAGAGCTGCCCATTGCACGAGATTCCTGTGAGGCAGAGAAATCGGTTTGGGGAACCCTGTGCTCCCGGATGAGTGGAGATAAAAACAGATGTCTTCATCCTTCGGGCGGACGGCAGGGTGTGGCCATAGAGGAAGGGGATCTTCATCTACTTTTCCACCTAACTCCGGATAGATAGAGAGCACATTAGGCGCCTCGTCAATTTGCAACCTAAATGAAGGTTGCATCTCCGCGATTTGCGATTTGATGCCATCCAACAATGGCTTTAACGTAGATTGTGTTGTGATTAACCTATGACAAGACGTCTTTTGCAGCAAGCTAAGCACTGCAGCGGGGGAGTTTCGGGGAGAGATAGGAAAAGGCTGAATAAAAGAGCCATGACTACCAGAAATAATTAAAATATATCAGAAATGCGTACCATATGACCGGCGAGAACCAGGCCAGAAATAAGGGCTTGGTAGGTTATCGTATCCAACTGTGCAATGATGGCGACAACCTCTGGAGGTGAACTCAAAGAGGGGTCACGCACAGCATGGGCGACACGACGACAAGCCTTTGCAAACTCAGAGTGAGAGATGAAAGTGGGCTCTCCGGGAGCTTGGTCCTTAGAAAAGACGAAGAGCGGGAGGTCGGGGTTGTGTTTGGCGTTCCAGTCAATGGCCAGTGGGAGGGTGTAGGACCCGTCCAAAGGGATAAGATTGCGAGAGTAAGACATGATTACTAGAGTTGTGAAGTAGAGGTTTGGTTGCAGTTAGAGATGTAGCAGTAGGTTCTCCTTGACGATTCAACCTGCAGTTATATATCAGGAAGGGACCCGATGCCGCCTCGGACAATGATACTCTCGTCATGACCGTTTTTCCAGCATTGTTTTACCTTTGGTTCGGAAGGAATCCGATCAAGAACGGTGTGGAGTCGTAAATGGCGATGGGAGTTATTTTGGTATTTCATGAAGTATGTCGCCGCGGTATGGCCGGCTTGGGAACAGAGGTGAAGCGCTTAATTCAAAAGCCAGTGTTGAGAAATCAGCGCTTACCGAGCTACTCCAAAGCAGGATTTATCGCCGAAGCTGGCTATTGCTACTATTCGACGCTCTGCGACGACTCTGGCACGAACGAACAGCAAGGGTAGAGTCTAAGCGTGAGAGTTCCTTGCGGTGAACGAAAATCGAACTTGGTCGCACTTTGCCGAACCTTCGTGGTTTGCCACTGTACCCAGTACGACCCAAAAGCTATCAACTGCTTCGGTGAACCGTGGGTTGCTACGACGTCAACGGATCGACTATCATGACGAAATTGACGAAATTGACTCCCTGACAATACTCAGTCTCGTAACTCTATGATGCCCGACACCCTCGGTTTCCGAAGCATACACTAATCCACCTCCTATCACCCCACGACAACTCCAAACCTTGTGTGCCCGAGGCGGGAGCCGAATTTCGATTTGTAACTCCAGTGTTCAACCATTTATCTTGGGTCGATATCATGTGAATGCTCATGCAACTTGAAGAGAGAATGTCGTGCGAGGTGCGAGGTCTTGCAATGCAAATCATATATTTTACTTCAAACCACATACGACACTAATCCACGTGTTCTGACCAATAGCAAATCACTCATGCCTCCACAGATGCCTGCCAGTGCTATGAATAACCCCTCTTCGCGTCCGATCGCATCGAGTGGAAGCCCAAAGGGGCCAATAGCCTTCTACTAGTTGCACTAGTTAGCCACAATGCGGTCCTCTCAAACGTCCTTTTGCTGAGGTAGTCTCGTTTTTTTTTCCAATATTCACTTTCTACTTTGCACATATAATTCACCTCTACGGATCTACAGTCAACGTCAACTGGTGATCGAGAAACTGTGCAAGCCATAGCCAACATTCCGGCAGATCATATCACCCGCCTCAACCTTTTCGAGGCGCCTCCCTCGGTGATCTATTCTACTTTTCTCCCTCAACCGAACCTCTTCGCATAGCCGGACGAATACAACCGGCCAGGCATAATCAACATTGTGCGTTCCCGCCCCACAAATACCTTTCGATCCCCTTTCCCGTCGCGTTCGAGTTGAGACCACTTCTACCAGGCTCGACAAATAAAACACCTCGTCATACGTTGAAATAGACTCGGCAGAACTTCTACCGACGGCAGCGAACCGATGGGATACCCACGAGCACGCATACACGGAGAGGAATGCTTAAATGATCCCATCTGAGTCACGCGCTGGTTCCATATACATACCCAGTACTCTGGTGCTTTCTCTCGTCCAAACGACCCCACAATTGAAGCCAATCTATTGGATGGTTGGGCATCACCTTGACCTCGAGCCTGTCTCCTGTACACTCATTGAAGTCCTGGGTACAGCTCACATTGGGTGGTATCCCCTGGTTGTGCGGGCCCCGGACATCGGCCGTTGAAGGAGCCTCTGGAAGTTCACACATCAGGCAACCGACCAAAACGGCGACTACTAGACATTAGATCAGCTATAGAAAACCGGTTGGACGTATGCCGTAGGTTCTTGTCGTTTGTCGAGTGGACGGAAGGCAATTTCTCCTCGCGCGCCTGTCTTCTATACGATTGGGCCAACTGAACATTTGCTTCCGTGACCAGCGGAGGGTTGCCGCGGAGCACAAACCGTACTGTACTGATGGTCGTCGGCATCGCGATTTCCTGGGATTGCGAAATACGTTTCCAGTCCGTTGGCGACGCGGATAGAATAGTGACCTACCCCGGATCGTATCCCAAGATCCCGACCAAAGTGTCGGGCATCACAGCAATTGGACAAGTACCAGTGCCCATATGTCGTCATGCACTTGAGCCGACCTTCCGCCTGTTTTTATAATCCAATTTGAGCAGTCCAGTCCTGCTTGCGTAGGAAAGCAGCACTGGACCGGTCAGCCTCTGGCACCGAATCGAGATTCTTTCCCCGGATTTTGATCGTGATCGGGCGAGCTAATCCCAGATAGTAGTGACTCCGATACATACGGAGTTGATGTCGCATAATGTTGATCAGATAAATCGAATAGATCTTCGAAGGAGTCGAGGATCTAAATTGTATTACACCTTACATTAGCGGGGTACTTTATCAGATCCAATCACCCATGTCTCCTTCTGACGCTGACGAAATTCTAGTTAGATATTACGGTAACAGCTCTTTCTGTAATGTGAGTGGTTTCGAACTCGAAAGTGGATGCAGCTGACCATTTTCCAAGGTGTGAGGCTTATCCCCAGTCTAAGATTCCCACTGCCAGTCGAAATCTTCGATTGTGGTCAGGCGCCGAAACAACGTTGAGGCCTGGAGCGCAGCTTGACTCACTTGCCTCGTGGCCCATCCGTGGTTGGTATAAACTTCGTCATATTCCTATCTGAGTCTCTACCACAGCAACTTGCCCCCCCACTTACCTTGCTTTCAGGACTCGCATCCAACTCGTCGGTCAGTCGCCGGCGAAACTATCCTTGGGAAGTTGAACCTGAAATCTATAAGGAACTATGCAGATCAGGGCTGTGGTATGTGGTTCAATTTTTATTCCGCGTCTCTTCTTATCGATCACTCACTAACTTGCTATATCTCATATCCTTCTTGCATATCTCTCAACATCCAATTCCGCGTTTCACATGACACAGACCGAGCCACCCCAGCCTTCAACGGAGCTCAGCGCGTCAGTGTCAACACTGGTGAATGGTACCACGGCCAGCGCTTCCGACGACCACCTGTGGGAAGACCTCTCCGGCGGAGAGGACAATATCGATGGTTCTGGTGAAAGCCAAGCAGATTCCAGTCGTCCGAGACGCGCTTCAAGCGTCTCGAGTCCAAGTAAACCAACTTTTCGACAAAAGCCACCACGCGCCTTGCGTGCTCCACAGACCGGCGTTCGTTCCCGTCGAGGAAGAGGAGCCACCACCTCTATCCCCCCCAGTCCAACTCCCAGAGTTACGGGAAACGGAGGCAGAAGAAAGTCCGAGGATGAAAGGGCTGGTGTTCCTCGTTTCATTCTTGAGGAAGACGAAGCCGCTGGTATGATGCAAACAGAACATCTCGCTCGGCATGCTAGGAGAGGTCTCATCGCTTCACTCAAATACGTTTTCGATATACTGGGGGGTGCAATCCACCTCCTTCGAAAGCCCCTATCTGTTGTGGTCTTTCTATACATCCTAGCATTTTTGTTGAGGGGGTTATGGCCTACACTCTGGGTCGCATTCAATCCTCTATGCCGAGTTCCAGGCATATCTAGGTTGGAGATATGTCGTCCACCTACCGTCACACCACCATTTCGCGGTCCCCCTTCAAGAAATGGTCCAAACTATCCAAAACTCGTTGACGTCCAAAGTCGAACCTTTGAAAAACTCCTACACGACTCCTCCGATTACACAGGCCTCAGCACAGAAATCAAACGAGCAGAAATGGCTACGACTGATCTAATCACACTCGTTAGAGGGAGTAGATTGGTTTCGAAAGAGATGCTAGCAGAGGTGTTAGACGAGTTTGTGAGTGATGCGAAGAAGACTGGGAGGAGTTTACAAAAGTTGCATGCTAAAGTTGGAGGTGCTGTTGACGAGTAAGTGTTCTGGTCACCTATCATCCCGATCTCAGGTTCCAGCTGACCACTTCTTTGTTGTAGCATTCTGGCTGTGAACGACTGGGCACTCAAAACGATCGAAAAAGCCGAAGCCTCCGCCCTCTCTGGATTCTCCGGAGCCATCAAAGCTCTCATACCCGGGGCACCAACCCAAGCTTCCATCCGTTCAACCATAACCCGTACCTTCACCGACTCGATGTCAACCGTCTCTTCAAACCTCAAACGCCTCATCATTGAAGCCGAATTGTCCTTGGGTCACCTAAATGATCTCGAAGAAAAACTCAACACCCTCTATGACATCCTCCGAAGGGAAGATATCGTCCAAAAAGAAGAGCGAGACGAGATACTGAGGTTACTCTGGACAAAGTTAGGCGGAAACAAGAAAAAGTTGAAAGGAGTGGACGATCATTTGACGTTATTGAAGGACTTGGGCATATACAGGAGGAAAGCGAGAGCTCATGTCGTTGGTGCGCTTCAGACATTAGGAGAGATGAGTGAGGGGATCGAAGATTTGAGAGAACGAGCTGCGCAGCCGGCATTGTTGGCTTCTGACGACGAAAATGACACTGGGAGAGGGGAGATACCAGTTCAAGTTCATGTGCAGAGTATCAAGATGGGTTTGGAGAGGCTGAGAGATGGGAGAAAGCGGGCCAAGTTGATTGAACAGGCGGTTGTCAGGAAGGTATTGAGCGCTAATGATTTAGATGACCCCAGGGAACTTGGGAGTGGGAGTGATTTCCTTGGTGTTATGGATTGAGGTCCTACGACTGGGTTCGTAGTTTGGGCCTTCTCATCTTCGTTTCTTTTTTGCATATTATAATCATGTTGTAATCCTAGTCGCTTTCCTTCATTCAGTCCTGTTCTTTAGCATATCTATAGCACTACAATGTATTCCGTTCCGTCAGTTCCCCATGATATACACACGATACAATGAAAGTGATATCAGCATGTTACACCCAGCTTGTCTTTACATTGAGGGGTTTATTGATACAGCAAGTATAGTCCACTTTATATCTTGAATCACGGCTTTCCTCGATTCAAAACGTCGTAATGACCTGGTCTAAATGGAGAGGTCAATACAGCTAATCAATGAAAGTCCTCCTTGAAGCATACCGGTAGAGCAACATGATAGACCGGGAGTTTTCATCTTGTGCGTTATGTATCCGTACGAATTTGACGATGTCAGATGTCGTGTGTCCATCAACATATGCGACTTCCACGTTCACTTTCATTGCGTTTGTTAGCGCAATGATTTGTGGTTCATCTGTCGATGACATCAGATATGACGATTAGCCAGGCAGGGAGTTGTGGGGTACAGACCTGCTTCGACACCCATCACTTCGATTTGTCTCCGTCGGAAGCTCGTAGGACTCATTGGATCAAAAGTTTCGGGGTTCATGAGGAAGGGTGCCATGTTTTCCTGATCTTCGTATATTTTCATGGACTACATGCCACAATGGATACGTTGGTTAGGACGGTTAAGGGGATGATATGCTCACAGTGATAAGCCGTAGGTAAAATACAATCGCATGACTTTCTGGGAATCACGCATGTCGTTGTTCAGCAGAAATACTAGACCTCGCGAAGAGGAAAACTCACTCATTTCGTCTTGAAAGACCTGCACCAAACTCTGAAGATTCATCACTCTTCCGGTGTGATCTGGTTGCGCGAAGGCTTTTATGCATTCCTCGAATTCTTCTTTGAAATCTTGATACGTATCCTTGTCGAATCCAGCGCTTTTGAGGGAGGGCTCGAACCCGTCGAGAAGGGAGAGACGCCGCATGACGGCAAATTCGCGGTCGGGTTCGTCGATTAGCTGTTCGAGGAAGCTGAACGCGAACGCTGGAGGATCAAGAGATTGAGATGCGATGAAGGTGAGAAGAAATAAGACCTACAGCGGTAAAAGCAGTCTCCATCGCCTATGAAGAAGAGCAGACAGTTCAGCACTAGCGGACGATGTGGAGAATGACGAAACGTACCCCGGACGCGCCGCACAGAACTGAACCCATTCTTTTGCAAGAAATCCAACTGCTTCTGGAACACAGACTCTCTGTCAAAGTCCTCTCTCAACACCGAGAGTGGCGTAAGCTCAGAAGCCATCAACGCTCTCTGACTAGTGGTGTCGTTTATAGAGTTCAACATTTCCTATATGCGTGAAGTCTCAGTATTCCATTGTTCTGAGGGTACAACGACACGCCTGGTACAGCATTGGGTCGAAGGTGCACGTACATCATTAGCTCGAAAGAGCTCGCTTTGAGAGATCTGGTCAAAGAGATTGGCTTGAGTGCCATCTCCGGAAGCTATTCACAGGTTAAGATTTCTTGCAGGTGGTCAGAGAGATCAAGGGAGACTGACCATTCGCTGTATCTGCTGCGCCCGACATTTCTTGGACCTGATATGGTGGTGGTGAAAGAAAGGCGGCTCACGAGATTACAGCCATCTCCGTGCCGCCGTAGCCTGTCACAAATATTTTATCTCCGTTCGTCAAATTCACGTTCCCGATATAGGATCCGCCCCTCTGCCCTTTCCTTCCATTGACCACCACCAAACCATGTCCGAAATCCCCCAAACAGACGTCTCTCGTCCCTCCGCTCTCCCAACGGCATCACTCCTTCAACGCAGCGCAGCCCAAAACGTCGTGGACCAAAACTCCGCCGAGTATCTAGACTCAATTGAAGAAGAATGGAATAAGAAAGTGGATGTCGAAGTCGAGACATTGGTCGATGGCATGGTAGATCTCGTCAACTTGGCCTCAGTACGTATGCACAGGGCTTTTCTTCCATTTTTACGGGTGAAACGGACTTTGACCTGGACTCACCGACGCCATTGGTCTTTCCTTATTGTCCTTACTCCAACTTGTTCGGATCGCTGATATACTCTTCTATTTTTCATTAGATAGGTGACAAGGACAAATTCCGTATCGCACAGGAATCGTTTCAGGCTCAGTCCCGAGCAGAATCGATGGTGAACCTAATCTCCTCCTCTTCACAACTTGTTCTTACTCGTTCTCACCTCTGACTTGCCCTGCACTTTTCATTATACTTTGTACATCCTCCTTCCCGAATCGCGGTCACTGTCAATATCCTCCTTAACCGGACCGACTGCCCTTCATGCGTAATGCAAATGAAAACCAATCACAGGTTCGCGCAGCAAGCACCCTCCTCTCAATTACCCACTCCATGAAACTCCTATTGCTCCTCTCTGATGAAGCGCAAATCACGCATCGGAGGGACGCGGAGTTGAAACACGTTCAAGAGGAGAAAGATTTAGCTAAACGCAAGGTCGTTGAATTATTGGACGAATTGTTGAAGCCCTCGAATGAGAGCCAACGAGGGAGCTGAACCAGGCAAGAGATCTGAACCTCCACGCCAGGACAGTATGGCCTACCATAAAGGTACGCCCTGAAACCTTACTCTCCCTTCAATAGAGCCTTGACTTCACTTCAGAAGGTTTCTCGTCCTCAACTGAGTTTGTGGCGTTTCTTGAAGTTCATGCATCTCCAATGCGACATCTTCGGACCGGTCCTCTGGCTTTCAACCACAAGGGGATACTTACTCGTAGTTGTCCAGGTACATCAACCACCCCCGACTTGCTCGTACTCGGTACAATACCACAGGGTCGGACGCGTGCATGACGGGCCTCAGACCTTGCTCATGGCATGGAGATACGGATGGGTGTATGCACCTGAACGGAACCAATGTACTTACGCGGTGGAGTAAATCAAATCCTCTTAATGAAAAAACGCAAATTGTCAGTACGCCAAAAAGGCGAGGGTTGGCTCCACCAGATTGATGTCGCGTTGTCGGGGATCTCACTGTCCCGCCGCGGGCCTCATATCAGTCAAGTTATCTGGTGGGACCAATCACGCCTTATTATGTGTCAACATATCGTGTCAACATATCACCAGTTAGGCATCTACCGCATTAAACACTCACTTGCTGAGATTCGGGACGATCTCCGAAAGATGTTGATTTTTTCTGCCTGATTTTTAATTTGGGCACGACAGTGCTCCGGGATGTTGTCCTGATCCTGAGAACCTGATTACGGGATGCCTGGCAATAATAATTGGGAGTAGTGCTCTAATTGGTGCAGCCAATCATTCATTAATGGTTCTCGGTGTCAAACAAGTTTGGAGAATACTGTTGACCCCTTATGAGTAGTTGGATTAACGATGCTTATCACTTCCTATGTCAAGTGGATCAGCGGTCATAGTTGCGCGTGAACGAACCTGACCTCGACGTAAGCTCACCGGAGAACATGAGATTTACATGTACAATAGGTCCTAAGTCATGAGTTCTGATACGTCGATAAGTACGACTTGACACGTATCATAACAGAACGTGGTCAATAGGAAAAACGTTACTCACAATTGAAACCGTTGTAAGGCGTATACATCTGCAGGCAGGATCTGGAACACTGCTGTGAACTCGCGATTAGCATTTAGGTTTCTTTTTTTCCTTGACACCTTCAATGATGAACTCACCTACTGTACTGTATCATCGAGCCCTGGGCTGGTCCTGCTCTGCGCGGGCGACCGGGGCTCAGTACCTCCTTAGCGTACGTACGCTGCAATACAGGTCTTGTATACGTTGGCCGCCGTGTATAACGGAAACAATGTTATGGCGGATGTTGTAGTGCCCGTATGGCAGATATCGGGTTTTCGGAGAGGCTACGCACGCATACATACGACATACGTGCAGCTGATGTCGAGGTTCTAGACCTAGCTGCTTATCCGAGCAGGAAAGAAACACAAACTTATAGCAAAAACAAACCCAGAGAAAAAAACTTACAAAGTTCAAGATACGAATCTTAGGATTCTAGTCGAACTTAGGTTGAAGCCTCGAAGCCGACGCTTGAATGCAGAAACCATGATCCGGCTTGAGCTCGTGGCTTTCATGCCGACCATTCATACCCGATTCTTCCTTGTTCCTTGATGAAATGGTTCTCTGAGTTCTCTTCACCAACATGAGGCAACAACCGTACCTGGGCATACCAATTAATTATTCGATGCTTTCTTAATCCTCCGAAGAAAGAACTTGGCGACCTGAATCGTAGATAGAGCACATGCTCAGGAGAATGCATATCTACTTTGTTTCTTATCTCGATCCATGAAAGAAGCACATTACACGGTCTGCGGAGGGGTGTGTGAGAGCATGACTCCATGATAGTATAATTTCAATGGGCATGAAATGAGAGAAAAACTTACCAGCCGGAAATGAATTTGGGAGTTGACGAAATGTTCTGATGTCGAATTGTCAAATTGTTTAGGGAGTTTAGGGAGTTCGGGGCTGGCTGCCCTGGATGCATGTTGTTTCGAAATGGCCTCCTTGGTTGTAGGGCCATAATCAGATGAACTATGAACGGTGGTTAAAGGACTAAGTATAGCCTTACGCAAAGATAAGAAAGAGCCCGATGCCTCACACCTACCTTGGGATAGGGCGGACTAATGACCGAAGGATGTGAAGTATATGACATTTAACTGTCTTCAATAACCGATCAAGTGGAACCTGGATGCTAAGTCCCATGTCAGCTACGATTGCCTGTCGCGTTATGTTTAGACTTGAAAAGAGGACACGACTAGAAACATCGCTCGAACCTAGGGGAAAAACTATTTTTCGTCGGAACCTTGCGACTTCGGCGAAAATCGCAGCTGTGGTCATGTCTACAACCCGACCTTCCCTTGGACATATGATGGACACACGGCCAAGCCTAAAGCAGCGTAAGACTAGCTTTCGGTACCCCAGGGGTTTCCGGATTCATAAGAAAGAGGTGTACCCTCTGGATGGTCTGACACGATGTCATCACGACCTTTGCGGAAGACACAGGCTCAGTGAGATAAAACACAGTATGAACGTTGCGTGCCTCTCACCAAGACGCCATCGATGCTGATAATAGCGCAAATCAGAGTAACACTGACCAGCCACCCGCAAATGTATCAGTTGCATCGTCGTCTACACAGACGCGAGATACGAGCGCATATATGCGGTAACCCACACCATTCTAAGTCTGTCCTACTAGGACCATCATATAACGCGCCCAAACGAGGGAACCGACGCGTTTTCCGGTTCATCTTTGCGATTTTGTTTCGCTATCCCCGATCATTGACTTGCTGAGTCGAGTTTTTGCGTTCTAAGTCAATAGGCCGAGGGCATTGCAAGATGGATGTGGCAGCGCGTGAACTGGTAACTTGGAGGCCAGAACTCAAATGACGGAAAAGGCGATCGATTGGACCGAGCGTAGCAACAACGATTACCTGAGTCATTTGGGACGACCGACAACCTTATTTTGGAACCCCGAACACCTCTCCTGGAATTATTCCTCCATTTGGTCCGGATCTCACCTTTTGGCCGATTATGTTGACGTCACCTAAAATCCCGGCTTCCTCGACGAGTGTTCCTGCCTTGAAAACCGTCAACCACCACGTCTCTACACCACGCCTGTAAGTACCAGACATTTTTCTCCCCATTTATTTAACTCAGGAAAACGGTGGGCCTTACTGTACTGACCGAGGTCTTGCAAATCAGTCGCCAAAAAGAAATTTGGACGAGAAATATAATATTATGAAGGGTCCAAAACACTTCCCCCCTTTTCCTTAGCCACAAACAGTATATTCTCCAATTTCTGTCGCCATTTCGTCCTCCAACCCCGCTCAGGATGTTCGAGGTCCCATAATTCTGAAGCATTATAATGAGCTCGCCCTAACCATCGCACTTTCAACCCCTACCATTGTCTCGAGCATGTCTGTGTTCATAAAGCAAGAAACTCAGGACGCCTTCGTCCCTTTGCATCCAACTTCCCAAGCTCTTAAATATCGGTACTTCAACGGCAATGGATGCAACTCAAAGGTATGTCCTCTGTTCCTCCGCACGCTTTTCGCTTGGCACAGAATGACATGCTATGATGTCCTAGGGAAATTGTTATGTTAAATTTAAGGATTCTTGGGGCCGCAAAGGCTACCATTACATCAATACGTATGACAGGTAGCACGCATCGTCAACTCTGTCTCACACTTCCTTCGCAGGAACGGCAATTATTATATTATGGATACAGACGGAACTCAGTACTACAACGACGGCTACGGCTTTGCGCGACTCACGTACCTCAGCGGCCGTGAGATAGCCACGAACAGCCAATTCACATTCCAGGATTTCGATCTTTACAACTTCAATTTTGATTCATATCTTGAGGAGTTCTACCCTGTTCTCGAGAAGATAAAGAAGGAGGAATATTGTGACTAGGTGCTCTCTGTGGCGAAGTGCCTCTTTCGAACAAGGTATGTGGATTTGCAGTTGCGCATCGTACTATAACCCTATGAACGCGATGCTTTAGGATGAATGGAATTTAAGCCTGCGGGAACGTCTTGAATATGTGATGACCTGGTAACCTACTATTGTCTCCTTTTTTTCGCCATGATTGGCGACACTCGTATCTATTCGGGCCTTGGACAGTCCGTTAAATGCTCCCATTCGTGACGGCATCGTCGTACTGTATTCAATATATGATCTTGTTATTCTTCTGTATGCCCGCGAAATCTCTCAAATTCGCAAGAATGCTGCTGCCAATGCTATCGACATACACAAGACGTCAAGGCAATCATAGGGCCCAGAGTCCAGACCGTTCTGCCACAACACGCCAAAACATATCTGCCTTTCTGCTCATCGACATCTTGCCATCGTGACACCTTTCTCGTTCCTACGTTTCAGTCGACGTCTCGGCCAGGAAGAAAGGCGAAAGTACTTGCCTATGATCTGACGACCAACAACCTTCTTTTAGTACCCCGAACACCTCTTGCAAGTTTCAATTCTCCCAGATCTCGCCGAGCCTCACTCCGAACGCTTCCAAGGGTGTTGAGGCCACTCAAACCCCGACAGTTCCTCAGCCTTCATCGACTCATCGACCATAAATGCTTCAAATGAGGTGTCTGCTACGGAAACAATCAATTACGATGTCTTGGTGCTATGTTACACTCGTGAGTCTTCAGCTATTTTTACTCCGTTTCCTGATTAAAGGCGACATTTCGTTATGATTTGGTTAGGATGCCACCGGCCGGCAGCTCGGTTTGTTTTGAAGAACGGGCGAAAAGCGACTTCTAACGGCCCGAATTCTGGAATCTCTTAGCACTTGATGATCTAGCGCTACCTTCACCCACTATCTATCTCCTTCATGCCCGTATTGGTGGAACAAGACGTCCAGGACGTTTGGTCTTTTCTCTTCTGGCTTGTTCAGCCTATTCATGCTGTCCAACCTCCTCCTGCTGTCCAAATTCCTCCTGCTGCTGTTCAGCCTCCCCCTCCAGTGCAACTTCCCCCTGCTGCTCAACCTCAACCTCCCGTTCTACCTCCCCCTCCTGTTCGGCCTCCCCCTTATCGGTGTATTGGTCAAGGTTGTAACCAACATGTACGTCTCTGTCAGTTGGGTGTGCTTTCATAATGTACTAATAGACCCTACTACAGGGAGATCACTATGTGAGGTTCCGAGATTCAACGGGTCGCGAAGGTTACCACTACCTCAACGCGTATGTCATGTTATTATATATTCCTTCCTCCCGTCTCACGCACCTTCCATAGTAACGACACATACTACTTTATAGACACAGACAAGACTCAGTACTATAATGATGGGTGCGGCTACGCGCGCCTTACTTGCCCCAGCGGCCTGAAGATTGAAAATAGAAACAGCACGTTCCGACTGAGGCATTTCGATCTTATGAACTTCGACTTCGACCTGTATCTCCAGGAGTTCCAGCCTAATCTCGAGAGGATTAAGCAGAATAATGCTTATTATCCATGACGACGCAAACACCATCCAAGCAGGTAGACGCCGATCCCTTGCTTTGTACTACTACTATCTCCCAACCCGGCTAAGGAATATCTTGGACATGTCCTGTGTTACTTGTTATCTACATATGCTATTACTCTCCCAACTCCGCGATTGTTGTACTGCTAGTGTGTCAGTATCTGCGGTAGGACTGTTGGACGCTCCATATTAATGTGATCTGGCCTTGTTTCTACAACTTCGTCCTTCTTCTCTGTACACTGTCGTTCCTACAAGGCCAGCATACATGTTGAAAGTCTGAATCTGCGGAAATGGGCTCTTGCCCGCCTGTGGAAAAAGACGTCGCTAGATCTGCATACCGCCTGCCATTTGGGGGCAACCGACGCTACCCTTGTTTAGGAACCGCGAACTTTTTCCTTTCTCCAATTCCTGCAAATTCTGAACGAAATCATTCTTCAAATCTCAGCTTTTTGGTCAAGTTTTGGTCCAAACTCGAAATTGTGCTGACGTCACTCGAATCCTGTTGCCTTCCTCGACCAAAAGCGAGGCGTGTCTTCAACCAAACCATCCCTCAACGTGCTACACTCGTGAGTCCCATACAAGCAGTGTTGTAGCGGAAGCCTTAAAAACCCTGAAAAACCGACCCTTTTTGACTTTAGAAGGGAATTTAAGGGTGTTATTAAGGCTTCAGGGATGGTTATTAAGCCTTAGAATACAACGCTGCATACAAGTTCTTTTGTCATTCTCTCCAATCGAGGAGCAGCGATTGCGCTGACTTGGTGACAATCCGCTAGAGCCACTAGGGATCGGTGATGTCGAAAAAATGGACGAAAAAACGGCGGCCCGTCTCGGAGTTCTAGCCCCTACCAGTACCTTCCCGTTTTTATTATATTCACCCAATATTCATTGTATATTTGCAGCGTTTTATCTTTCAACTTCGTCACGGCTGTCCGAGGTCCCATATTTCTGGTATATAAAATGGGCTTCACCAATCGGTGAACTTGAAATCTCCTTCACCACTACACCAACATGTCTGTCCAAGGAGGGCTAGAGCGTCGAGACGAACTCGTATCCTTATTGACACCTACCCCCGGGCTCCGGTTTCGCTTCTTAGCCTCGAGAAACAACCTTCTCGTGTGTCTTTTCTCAATTACCCTCATGCTTTGTTCAAAGTTCACGTATATTCCAATACTCCAGGGAAATACTTGGGCAAATTTCCTTGACTCGGCAGGTCGCAAGGGCTATCACTACCTCAATGTGTACGATATTCCGCCCCGTAGTTCCTCCACCACCCGTCACTGACTTACATTCACAGCAATGGTTCCTATTATCTTCGGTGTACAAACGGCACTCGATACTTCAATAACGGTCGTGGGTATGCACGACTCACCACCACTGGTGGTTTGGTTGTAGAGACCAAAGCAAGTCGGTTTCGCGCCAATGACTTCAGCCTCGAACTGGACATCATGCCGGGGTTGTTTAACCGTTACTGTAAGGAGCTTCTGGAGCTCGCAAATTTGGACCACGCCCCCGAGAAGATCAAGCAAGAAGAGCCTATCTACTCAATGAACTCGGTAACGGTGAAGGTAAAAATTATGCGCGTGGTGCATCTGCCTTCATTAACGCAATGTATTAGACAGAAGAAATCTAATTCTGTCGAAATACCTTGCGTATTGAATGCAGTACTACTTCTCTACTTATGTGCAACCTTATATGCTCCCTCATCTTGTTTTCTGACTGCAATCTATGTATATCTATCTGTATTTTGTTTATGCAACCGGTTTTCGGACGCTCTGGCAATGTTTTGCGATTATTTTTACCTCACAATCGTGACAGCACCGCCCGTGCAGGTACAAACATGCTTTGCCAAGTTCCATGGAGACGAGTGATAGAGTGGAGGCCGCCGGTCGCTTCCATTCATGACGTCGAGTGTCCGACCATTCCTTTTAAGGCTTACAGGCGCAGTCAATTTCAGGGTCTCAACCTTCCAGAATTCCATGACTCGGGACCGAAAGTTTCGGGGAGTATTCCAGCAAATCCCTGGAAGAAAATGGCGCATTTCTACTCGAACTTGTGGAAACAGACGCACGGACCATAAATAGGGGCTTTCACTCTCCGACCTGCTTTAGGCAATTACCACAACTACACCGACACCAACTTCTTTAGTTTCATAATTGCAATGTCTTCGTCTACGCCCAATCCCACTGCAGCTGGGCTTGTCTACACAGAGACATACCATGGTGATAACCCCCTGGTCTGTCGCTCGTTTTGATGCAGACTTCCTTTGACTTATTGTCCACGAAATATGTGCAGGGAAATCACTATTGTAACTTCGTAGACTCCAACAACCAGACCGGCTACCAATATCACAACGCGTATGTCGATCTACTCCTGCTTGTCTTCAAGAATGGCTCTGACACTCTTCAACTTCAAGAGACGGAACCTTCTTCTTCTGCGATACCGATGGCACTCGCTATTACAACGACGGCCTCGGTGTTGCTAGGCTCTCATTTCCGCCTCCCAATCCCAACGCCACGAGCGGAATGGAGTTGATGATTTCCAACAGCAGGTTCACGAATGCGGACTTTAACGTTACCGCGTTCAGGTTCGATGCGTTTCGTTCTGAATTCCCGGAATATCAATCGGATTTCGTCATGGATGACGAGGATGATGAGGAAGAGACTCTTTCAGACATGCTCCTCGACCTCACTTTGAGTCATGTGGATGTGGTCACTGGCGAAACCAGGGAGGTAGAGTTGACTTGAAGAGCCTGCTACTTAGGATGCATTAGCCTCAGTGTATTAGTTATGCGTCTTGTATCATTCGAGTAAGGTTTGTATCGACTAGTATCTTCTCCTCTCGTCCACGCATTGGCCCCTGTATCATTTCCCTACATACCGGTAGCGCCAACAATCGTTTGCCCTCCTCTCGCGTGACTCGCGTGCCCATTCCCCGATTTCAAATTCAAAGTGACGTCAGGATGGCACTAGCCACCCCAACGTTTCAGAATCTTGCCCACAAACCATGGCCACCATGGACATCGCTGCTACATATGCTGCGTACTCTCAACTGTACACCCTGGATATCTTGTCTTATCTCGGCTACTCCGGTTCTGGCCCGTATAAGAGGACGAAAATGACTAAGAATAACCAGGTGCGCAGCCGGCCAGTGGTTTCACTCACCCTCGACTCAAAATTTCAATGCGCACGCCATGCTTGGTTCCCATAACGCGCAGGGAAATATTCTGTGCAACTTTGTCGATCTATCTGGTAGACCGGGATACCAGTACCGAAATTCGTATGTCGCAGATTTACCTTTCCTTCCCAGGTATATAGTTGACTAGCTTGCCTACTCTAGAAACGGGTCTTACTACTTCAACGACACGGACGGTTCCTCTTACTATAACAACGGAAGGGGTTACGCCCGATACACCTACCCAGGGAATAGAAAGGTATTGGAGATCTTCAAGAGTAGGTTGAGGCGTAAGGATTTTAATCCTCGTGCTCTTGACCTCGACTTGTACCGGTCGGAATTTCCGGAACTTCAGGAGGAGATGGAGGAAGGTGGATATGATGAGGATTTACTTGTGGCGGAAACTACGGATTTATCGATTGGTCTTGGCAACGAAGAGGACGAGGACAAGAAGCCAGGAATCGACTCGGGCCCAGTTGTCAAAAAGGATCTTATCAAGGAGGAGGAAGAGGAAAGCTTGAAGTTGAAGCCCATTACCAAATCGTTAGTCAAGAAGGAGGAACCCGTCGATTGATTCAGGAATTGAATGTGGTGACAATAGGCCTTTCTTATTTTCTGTGTTGCGAATCTATGTATCTTTTGTATCATAGGCGGTATCTCATGTCCGCATTGTTGTGATTGTAGCCTCCTTGAATATAGCCATTTTTCTCCCTATCCAACCCACCCGCGGTTATCTTGTTCGTCGACGACTCGACGTTCAAGTTCTCGGTACGAGCCGACGTGCATTGATCCGGACCCGTGTGTTTGTTTCTTGTTTGCAAGTCGTTCAACTTCAAGTCGCATCGCGTCGCGCTAAATCTGATTAGCCCTCATATAAAGGTATTCTCTAATTGACCTCTGAACTTTCGATTTCCTAGGACTTGGGCGCCACATCGCACATCAACATCTAATCTTCGTCGGGACCCTCGACGAGGAGATCACGATGGATACAGGTTTAAGTCGGTTCCGAAGTTGAAGCTTGGGGATCGCGACGATGAAGCGAAAAAGGCCTCTTCAAATCAGGAGGTATCTTCAGATCTAAATCGATCTTTCATTATAGCTCGATTTCTGACTGAACCATAGCAGGATCAATACTGAACTATCGACTACCATCAACTTCGCTCGAGTCGAGAAGTTCCACGCATGGAAACGCAATGGTTTATTGTTTTCCTCGTTAGTCCCATTCGCATCTGGTGCCTGACTAGATCCTTCGAGTCTCTGATTTTATCCAAGCTATTGTCAATAGTCTTCCAATTATACGGCAACTATGACGGTGTCCTATGACGTCGACACCGATGATGTCCTGGTCCGCGCGCTGTACACGTACAGAAAGTTCCAACTCGGAACTATGAGCCAAGGAAGAGACCTAATATCGTAAACTCTCCATTCTTTCGCACTCCCCAATCGATCTATCTGTGGAGAGATTCCTCCATCAACCTGACCTGACCTGAGTGGCGTCCACTCGGAATGATCAATCAAATGTAGTACAGGTTCCTCGTCGCTAACGCACTAGTATGACGTCGACATCGTCGATAATGGGACTCCGAGAAAGCCTGACGCCGATAACTTCCCGGGACCCTGCGGTGGATTAGTCTCACAGCTCAAGTCCGCTGGGTAACGCATTACAGTGGGTATCCGTAAAGTGTTCCTCCCATCACGAAACTTCGTAAGTTATGTACAATATGTAACCTATCAATTCATTGAGAGGTTGTCGGACCTGATTTTCCCGCCTATCTATCTCACAGACGTCGACTCGGAGGCCAAGTGGTTTCAGGTCTGTGTACCGGTACTGCTCTCCTTCGAAAGCCTCATGCAGGTGGGATCTAGATATCGACGTCCCGGGCCTTTCCCCAAGTGCCAGCGTGGTTGCATGCGCAACAACCGGTAAACCTGTCAACTTCCACTGACTCCCACACAGCTCTTATGTATAGCGGCTGGACTACGGCTCACACGGTCATCAGAAGAGCTTGAATGTGTGGAATGTATCTTCATTCAACCTCATACATGTAAGCGTATTCAGTTATAAGGACTGTGTAGATAGCGCATCGTATCATCAATCGCACGGGCTCTGAGGGTCATCATGCAATCCCCGTTTTCGACAGAGCATTTGTCCCTTCAACATACCTCTTTAGGGTATCTGCAACAAAAACCCGCGGAATCTATTCATGTTTTGCCTTTTAGGGAGGTTTTCTAAAAATTATAAAGATAAAGATAATTGGATTTGTTGGAAATCAAGATATGGCATACCTATGGGGGTGGGGTGTGCCTTATTCCGAGTCGGCTATTGGATTGGATTTGGTGTAAGTTACGTACCGTATCAGATTTTCCTTTGTTTGGGTAAAATGCACCTGCTGAGCGGTCGATGTGCTCAATGTAAGTTACGATCAAAGTCGATTGGATGATATACTTGCTGCCTTGGTCGACGTCGATGCGATGGTTGAGTTGAAGAGAAAAGTTAATACACACTGATCGGCCATGTGGTGTGTCAAAATAAGTTTGCCTCACTCCCCCCCCACAAGGTGGACAGACGACCTTGTCAAGAGACAACCTATTTCTAGACGTATCGTTGAATTGAGTCTTGAGCCGAACAGCTGGTTCAACTCTCTCGGGAGCGTTTTACGATGACGGTTCTCGTGCCTCGTTTCCGCGTAAATGAACTCCATCGGGAAGAGAAAAAGGACAAATCAACGAGGTTCGAGGTGCTCTCGTTTATATGCTACCCCTTTCGTCGAAGCTTTGGAATCCAAAAGGGCGAGAAAGAGGTTGTTGAGTGTTGGTGGCGTGGTGGACTGTTGGTTGGAATTTTGTGGCGTTGGAGTGTTGTTAGGTGGTAGTTTTTAGACGCGGTTTGGATAGTTTGGTTGCTGAGAAAGTTTTACCTCAATTCGCTAGGATGTATGAAGGATGTGTGCGTCGTGGGGTGCCATGATTTGATGAAGGATGCGAGTTTCTAAGCTTGCAGGCAGACAGAATTTCTTTCGGCTGTTCTGCTATTCGCCTCCATCGGGCTTCGATAAAACTATCAGGCCTCGATTGCGAGGGTCTGTCGTTGACCTTCCTTCCAATGTCAGTCACCATCGAGTTCAAGTTCGTGGACATCCACGAAGCAGTCGTCCAACGTGGGCAGGGGGTTATGTGTTTTTCTCAGCCGGAATCAGATCCGGAATTCTCCCTGAGTTCTGGGTGTTGTTTTCTGGCGTGAACATCAAAGTTAAAACCTCCCTTATCGATCTGATCAGGCACCAAATATGATTCGCCACGTGGGCTGTATCTGAGATTTGTGAGGTTCCCACTGGGGTTCTGCGGGCTGGGTGATTGCAATGCGGGCTGGGGATAAGGGCGCTGCGTGTGAGCTGTGTGGGTACGACAGCCTGCGATGGACAGGAGCAGCCCGATTGAGGGCCAGAGCGGGAAAGGCAAGATGGTTCAAATCGGAAAATGGGTGGGAGTTTGCCAAGTGACGAAGTGAGATAATCGATCTCATCGTGACTTGGATCACCGATGTGAGATTCTGTGCGGAATCCTGCCCCTCAGTGCGGCAAAGGCAGGTCTGGCTCGTTGGAGCTCTAATTCGAGCGCGGCGATTGTCAGCATCGACTGTCGAGAAATGAGGACACGAGGTTTTGCCGTGCAGCAGCCATCTGGGCGGATGGTGTGGGTGAAACACCGATCTGGCTCCAGGTTTTGCTGGTCTTCTCAGGGTTTTATTTCAAGCTCCGCCAGGCGAGATCTAACCCAGCCTGGCTCAGGGCACACGCCTTGCCGCTGGCCTTTTCGTCTTCAACAAACTCTTCCTTCTTCCTCCATCATCTCGCTGCTCCCTGCTGCATACATCCATCTCGACGTCATTCGTCTCGACCACCTCGCAGCTCGCTCAGCCCCGCTATACGCCTTGTAACGGCCCCACCCGTCTGCCAGAGAATTTTTTTCCTCGCTGGCCCATTCCCTGACAAAGCGAGCCATCTCGTTTTGTCTTCCCATCCATCGCGTGCGGATCTATATTGTCCTCCGTTGTCTGGTGTGTTCCTGTGTTGACCTTCGCACAGATATAACTCCCTACAAGATCCGCCCTCATCGGGAGATACATACAAATAACAAAGATTCTAACCCAGCACAGCACCTCTCCTGATCTCATCTTCCTGTTACCGATTTCGCAGCCCTCCTCGTCTTGGACGCTGTCATGGCCTCTGCTCACCATGCAGCTCAACATTCGCGCTACGCCCTCCCTCCCCCACCTGGCTCCAACAGCGACTTCCGTCTCCCATCCTTGAAGGACTTGAACTTCTCGTATCGTCCTCTCCAGTCATCTCAAGACATCCCAGCGGGACATAATTCGTCCTCAACACTTGAGCCATCACCGAATGCAAGTCAAGAACCATTGCCGCGTCATTCCCAGACATGGTCTCGCTCATCCCAGTCTTCCTCGCTGCTCGGTGCTTCGACACCTGCTCCACAGCATCACTCTCAACAGCACCAACATCCATACCAGCACCAGCATCAACAACATCACCAACCCCAAACGCCTCATCAACAGCATACTCCCCCGTTGTCTGCTGGTCCAGAGATGTCTGCTTCGAGGGTTGATTACTCGCCAAAACATGACAACGCTGGCTACATGACTCCAGCCATTCCGATGTCGGCACAAGTGACGCCAGTCCCCGCCTCGGTCAGTCTAGGCACGCGCGGTGATGAAACATCCCATACACAGCATGGTCAAGCCAAGAGAGCGCGTACGTCTTCCCAAAATATGAATACTTCCCGTGAAGTCCGACCTGTACATGTAAGTATATTTCTGTTATACGCTATTGTTTGACTTAGTGTTTTGTGCTCATGCGCGTTTTTCGTCGACTAGACCTCTTATTCGACACAGTATGCAAGCTACCCATCGTCTCATCCTCCCCCAAGCAGCCCATTTCACACGCAAGTCACATTAGCAGCGCCCAGCTCGCACTCGACCTCCCATTCATCGCATCAAGCACCTCCACCTCCTCCCCAACAGAGCCACCCCACCCATATCAACCATTCGGCTGCACATCCACACCCGCCGCCTCCTGCACATGAGCAGATGCAACACCAGCCTGCGCCTGTATCCGCTCATCCAGGATATCCCAGTTACCAACAACAACAAACCTACCTCTCACATCGCCCTCCAGTTCATCCTCCGCAACCTGTACACCAAACGCATCCTCAACATAGTAATCCCTATCCATCTCCAGGACCACCGCAATCTGCCCCACCGCCTCAAGGACCCTGGGAACAGAGTCACCACCAAGCTCCTCCGCCGGTTCAACAACACCATCACCAACAACATACTGCTCCTCCGCCTCCCTCTCAACATGTCTCCCAGCCCGCCCATGTTCAAACACATCCCCCTCCACCGACTCACGCGCATATGCACCCCCAACATCCAGAGCCGCCCCCACAACACCACCACCAGGCACCACCCCCGACACCGGCTACTCCACAACAGTTACAGACTCCGCATATGCAACAAAGGCAACCTCCCGTACAACCTCAACATCAGCATTCCTACCCGCCGCCTCTCCAACAAGCGCCTCAGCTGGCACCGCAACCAGTTCAGCCTCCGCCTTTCCAGCGAACTACGGCGCTTGTGCCTACCGATCTCGATGCGCGTTCGGCCTACCCACCACAGGAGCCCGAGCGAGTTCCTTCTCCCCGAGATGCCGCATTGGCCGAGGTATATTTCAATTGCAATGTTACAGATTCACAGTCTCACATCGATTTTCAGATCGTGAAGCACTGTCAGGCACTCTATGCGTTTGCAAGCCGTTATGGTAGGTTATTCAATTCGTCCTATAAATTTCCTGCACTAATTCACGGCCCCAGCGCAATTGCAAGCCGGCCTTCCCAACGTCCAACCATCTCCACAGGAAATGGCAGAAATGACGCAACGGGCAAATCATGTTGTGCGACTTTTGGAAGAATTTCGGCGGCTTTATGCACCTGAGAGCGATGTTGTTACCAAGATTGATGCACCTACTCCTATGATCACAGATGACCATCGCCCTCCAAAGCGGCCATGGGAGGATATGTCCCATGATGGGCCAAATGAAGCAACATTCCAAGAGGTCAGTCAATCTAATTACCGCCATCGCCGAAAATGTTGCTAAAGATGGCTTCTCTGGAAATAGTACTCTGCCGGTGATAAATCTCAACAATCAACTGCTGAGCAAGACATGGAGATAATTCGCACCAAACGGGCCAGTAGTACTGCAGGAGGATCTGGTACAGCCGGTCAACCGAAGAGCAAATACCGAAAGCGAAGTGTTCGTTGCTTTCCTCTTCCTGGATACTTTGATTTTGATCCTGATCCTGCATCTAGCGCGCAACTCCCCCTGGGAAGTGCCATTCGTGCAACATCCGGGAGACTCCTGAATGGAGGCGTGGCCCAGATGGAGCAAGAACTCTTTGCAATGCCTGCGGGTTGCGTAAGTCCCCCCGCCGCCAGCATGGGTTCTAACCTTAATCTCTAACTATCACATCTAACGCAGATTACGCCAAGCTGATGCGGAAAAGAGACAAAGCCCACGGCCCAAATGGCGACCCACCGAGGATTGATCTGGACACACTTCGGGCTTCAGCACGGGCGAATGAAGCTAACGAGAAGTCCCGGACGTCCAAACAGCAATCACAATCGATGCATCAAGCCGATGAACCCTCGTCTCCGATGGATCAAGTAAAACAACCTCCGCAGCAGCAGCACCATCAAGGTTCCTTTCTTGTAATGATGCCGCCAGAGTCGACGACCAACAGTAATAGTGCTCCCGCTGTTGACCGCATGTCCACTCAACCCCACCACGCGATGCCGTCAAGTTCAGGTGCGATGGCTGTCCCTCCTCACTGGGGCTCCGCGGCTCCATCGGCAAACCGTGGTGGCTATGCACCTGAACAACACCAATCATATATGAGATCATCGCAGACTTCTCCGCGATGAAGATGAACTGTTTCCGTTTTTGTCAACCCCGTTTCTACGAACAATATCATCATCATTTTCTTGGTCTGGGTCGGCGATATCGGTGGATACTCGTCATCACACATACGCGCGTCACCTCTTCCTCTTCATTGAACACGGTGACATACATCTTTCGGGAGGACATTGACAGGCAGTTGTGCCTGTTCATATGTTTCCCTACATGTGTTGTGGAGTTGCCCTTTTTTCTTCTGATCACATTGCTCTGATCATACGCGTTGATTCCTCTTGAGATTCATTTGTCTTTTTTTGTTTTTCTGGTTCATTCTGCCGTACCCGCTTTCGCGTCGCTTCGCATGCTATCGTCGTATTATTAGATACTGCTGCCTTCATGTACTCTATATTTTCGTTCTGGTCCATCTAATGGCGCAGTTTCTTCATTTCATTCATTCCCTTTTTACCAAGCCGCCGAAATTGTAGACCTTTTGTGTTTCATTGTTGAGTGCGACAGGTTGAGGCTGATATGAGGGTACATTATACATACGCGCGCAAGTAGAACATATGTCAGCATATGAGAGAAGGTCCCGATTTGTCGTCGTTGAGTGGTTACCGTTACAAAATAGTGTTTTTGACTTTTTGCTTCCATCTCGAGGAGTAGTTCCGCTAAACTACTCAATAACTCAGAATAACCCCCAGAACTTGGGCTAGGCGAGCGAGTTGATCACCGATTTTGGATCCGATTTTGGATTTTACGATTTCAGGTTTGACTATTTTAAATTGTATTGGGAGGGATTACGGTGTGCTAGGTACGGGTGATGGTATCGTACGCGTACCGAGTTTTATTACGGATGAATACTACCTGGTTCTTGGTATACGTTAGGATCGGTATCTGGGAATGCCTAGGCTTATGGTCGCGATGTTAGTAAACTGGGATTGCAAGATTCTCGAAGGTGAGTGATGCTGTCAACGGAGGACCGGAGTGCAACACCAGCGCAATGCCTTCTGAGTCAAGTTGATGCGCCGTTGGCGGCGGTGAAAAAGGACCTTAGACACTATTGAGTTGGAATACCTGCGGATATCGCAAACCATGGAAGTGTGGAAGTTTACGCAGTACGAGTGGGGATTCGGAGATAGATAGGCTCTCCTATCAACGTCGAAATGCGCTTTACGATACCGTAAAGAGCATTGAAATTCGGGGCGGAGTTGATGGACGGAAGGACGTGGGATCGAAGCTGAAGGGCTCGAAGTTGGAAGGTTGATCAAGGTTGATGCATGAGGGCTAGCTGTGAGTGGGTACCAAGCGTTAAGCAAGGGAGTTCTCGGGGAGCTTGATGGCTTTGGAGCTTGGGGGTTTGATCCTGATTTAGAGCCTCCCAAGCTTGAGCTAGAACTTTAGCGCTTGAGAACTCGCTATACGAGCCTCTAGCGCAAAACTTGCAGGAAGACCATCGGGAGACCAATCGATGCCTTCCCGTTAGGACTCCAGCTCGAAGTTCGAATTCTTCGACCATGTGTACTTGAAGTTGATGGATTTTGATGGGTACAGATTGTGGCGCTGCAATCTCCTTATTAGCAAACCAAGTAAGAAGACTCTGTGGAATGGACGAATGGGAAAGGAAGCACATAAGGTGAGCGTCTGAACGTCTGAACCCACGCATACGACCTATATCGGTCGTATCACTTGCTACAGCAAGTGCGGGCGTCGAAATAGTGACACCGCGGCGGAATCGGGATGCCGACGGTGGGTGCTTGTGGGAGCTACCCCTCCCCGACAGAATTTTAGAAGTCAAGGAATTCCGGGAGGGTCTACGCAGAAACCCACAGGTAAACTTCGATTCTAAAAGATCCCAAGAACGCCAGTGAACGAGAGAACGAAAGAATGAACTCAATCGATGATCCTGTCCTGATCCTGATATCGATGACGACTTCGAGCCAGTCTTCAAGCGAATGGGGTTGAATCCCGGTTTAGAATCACTGGTAGATCCTGGATCCTTGACTTGGGATCGTGGAATGGTACATTGCATGATGATATGCGGTGTCGAGAAACGGGGTTAGCGAGGGCACTGCACTTACTGTACTCCATTGCTGGTATTGCGTGGTGTCGTCCGATTGACGTGCTGTGTTTGATAGTGTACTGACTAGCGAAGAAGAGCTGCATCAACATCGACATCACTGTTCATTAGACCGTGTCAGAGTGAGTGGTTTCAAGGTGAACGACAGGTATGATTGCGTAGGACTTACCCCTGTTGAAATGATAAAAGATCCAAAGCTGGAGCTCTTGAAGCTCGAATCGACACCCCGAATTGTACTATGACCCAGATGCGAATGTCTAAGACCAAAACTGTACACGCCTCGAGGATATCGGATGTCTGGCCCATGACATGAGAAAGCCAAGTACCAAATAGGTACGCCCGGAGAGTACGCAGAAGTTCAATGTGGGATACTGTTCACCCGCACAATGTGCTATGCATATACTTACTGCATTTCTGTGAAGATGATGGTGACGACGTTCCGTGAACAGCACGTAGATTGATCCCCGAGGACTTTGTGAGAGTTCGGGTCATGTGTTACCAGCTACTGCGTCTGCAGCGTCAGGTCAGAAACTATGATGATTCGAAGAAAACTCTAGAACTCCGGGCCTTCAAGCTTCACCCACGAGCTTGAGGGACAAAAGAACCGGGGCGAGCTGTGTTTCTCTCCTTTAATTCGGGAAGGCCTAAAGAATGAACGTTGAACTCTGGGAGCAGTAATGAGACTCGCAGAGTCCGAGTTCATTAAACGTTAACCTACTCGCAGTCGGCGTCTTGATGGCACTAAAATAGAAATTTAGTCACTTTTCCATATTCCATAAGAAGACGAACAAAGAACCATGGAGCTGAATACCCAAACGGGTAGGTGAATATGTGCAGAAGCCAGAGGTCGCGTTTCGCAGTCAGGCGTAGACGGTATGTTCAATGTTCAACCATGTTCGATAATCACGGCAGTTCTTGTAATTTGTTGTACTGAGTGCGCATTTCAATTAACTTCCCCCGTTCCACCCTCCGTAATCTGCGCGAAAGACTGCGCAAAAAGGTAGGGGTGAAACGTGCAGACCCAATTCATTAAACCTTGCAGTGTTTTAAGGAACAGACTTGACTGAGTTTAGACACTCCTCGCTCACCTCATTTCATACACGCACAAAACTCAATCTTGAGAACTTTGCTGCGCACACATGTCTATCAAACAGTTAAAAACCCCTTAGCCAAGTGTTTTCTGTGAATCAGCGTGCGATTGACATCTGTCAGGCATTGTTAATATTCATATGCAGTACCCATTCATCTTACCTGTTCTCGGATATGTTCTCCCCTATGCTGTACCATGATTGGTGATTGCGTATACTATATGGGAGGGTCCTTGGTGTTGGGCCTGTCTCATGCGATCTATTACTTTGCGGCACAGTGGATAGCCATAGCTTGACTATTGTGCTCCGAATTCGATTGCTGTGGGGAATTTCAGTATATCGTGAGGGCTTAAACATGAAAAGCTGACGCAAACGATGAAAGCTTATTCCTTGGTGTGAGAGCCTGGTGGCGTTTGCTAGCAGGTATGATCAAAAGTGGAGATGGCGGCGGACGGGAATAGCTGCCTATAAACTTCATCTAAAGAGGTACAAAGGAAAGAGGTTCAGGTGGTTGGCTCACGCTATTCTGCGCACCGGGAGATGGTTGATGAGATCTTGCTTGATCAAAAATAAACCTGGCCGTTTGAAAGGCCGAAAAGGTTGTCTGAGTGGGGTGTGAATGGGAAACCGCTTCTCGCAGTAGACGACGAGCACTTGCCGTATACATAGATCCTCGCGGTCTGTTCTTTCTTTGACTTCTCTAGGTTAGTGCTCTACGGTGTCTTACCTTGCTTATTTTTGCACATGACAATTGCAATGTTGCAAGATTCAGTTAACGTTTGCGTCCGCACACTATAGCCGACGCCGGTGCTTCTGTTCTTGTGGTTTCCAGATATAGAGCTCTCAGCTGGTCAGAGGGTTAGTCGTACCATACTTACAGATATCGTCATATTTGAACGTGGGGTAACTGAAGGCTGTGTACTGCATTTTAAGATAACACAAGCCAATGAGACGAAGCCGCACAGAAGTATGGCAGTTTCTCGGCTTCTCAAAAGACAATAAAAAGCCCAGGACACGTATCTGGGCACATTGCCTTGGAATGGGATTGATCGCTGATATCTGCGTTTAGCGGGCCATGAGTCTGGGCATGAGATTGATTGAGGCCATCGTGGAGAGTCACGGGATGATCGACAATGGAACCTACCTCCAGTTTGAAGGCCCTGATTTGTACAGTGTCAGTGCATCTCGGTGATGGGTTCAGCATGGGTGACTGAACAGAGTGCCTCAGGCTATAAATTGACCGGTGCGGTGATTGGTGCGGTGGAAATGAGGCCGGGAGATCTATAGCATGGGAGTTTCGGGCATGGGTATCGACACGCGTAATAATGCCGCGCAGTTTGGAGGGGATACCTGAAAAGATCGGGTTGAGTAAAGGGTATGTTGTGGTTGTTGGCTAGGATGCACAAGGTTTGGTGGAAGGCTGGATAACATTTGGCCATTTGTTTTGATTTACGCTTGCTCTGTTTGTTTTCCATCGGGATCGCAGCTTGCCGCGAGGCTCGATCATCTTGATCGAGATTACATCGCTGGATCGGATCTTAGATAATCGTATCCCATCTCAGTCCCGCCATCTGCCACGTTGTCGATGCACCCAACAACTCGAGATGAAAAGTGGATTCTCGACGCCCAAGCGAGTAGCATACGGCCTGATTTATTTATGTATAAGATTATCAGCCAACAGTCCTAATCATTATAGCCTCGTGGCTTATGCGTAACTTTGACTTCAGCTGCAATCCCCTGTTGCTTCCAAATCTCGATTTGACGATCCTTCGCTTGCTTCCCTGTGCGTTTTTCATAATCCTCCACCGATTCCGGCTTTTCTCCGTGAGGGGTCGCTCGCAAGGCATGTCGGACTGCAGGCCAGAAATCGAATGTCGCGGAGTGGATTGCAATCTATATATCAGATATCGAAGGGGAAGCGAGTTAAGATATCGCATCAGTGAACGTCAGTCTCGTGGGACCCAAGGACGGCGTATCGTTGGGGAAGTGGAGACCACAGCTCACCCTATTATCCCAGAATGCGATGGAGTTGGGTTCCCACTTGAAGCGGACTTGGTGATCCGGGTTTTCACTGATCTGGTGGAACAAGAACGATAGTACAGCATCCGACTCTGCTTTTGGTAGACCAACGATCCTTCTTGTGAAACCTAAAAAGTAAGGCGTGGTAAGTAAACTGTAAACACACGAAGGGGGTAGGGCAACGCCAGGTAAATCATGCGGCAGATAGAATGGAAGAGAAGCAAGTGAATGGCCTTGTTCTTCGACCCTCTCTTACCTGGATTCACATAGACAGTCTTCCAACCAGTAGTAGGGTGAACCCGTACCACGGGGTGAATTGTCTCGATTTCTTTCCGCCGAACCGGAAGTCCAGCAGCTCTGTTCCCTTCTGCCTGAGCTACGGCGCTGTGCACCGCACTCAAACCCTCCAGGTAAATCTGGAACCCGCGGCTTAGCGAGGAATACAACGCGTATCTAAACAGAAGTGTATCAGCCAAAACACCGCCAATTTATCGCTTCATCCAATGAAGGAAATAACAAGACTTTTGCGCTGTCACTTACCCGGAGCTCCAGAGCGTATCACCGCCGTACTCCGGCGTTGTAATTACTTTCAGTGACGTCGTACTGGGAGGTTGAATTTCATAGGAAACCTAAACGGGAGCAAAATATCAATCACGGAAATTTGGGACCACAAGGCACACCAGGCGAAATGGGATACGGTAAGGTCGGTCAGCTGTCATAATTAAATCGAGTATGGCGGCCCATCAAGGTCCCAAAAAACTGTCTCGTTTGAGGGACGCGTGGTCACGGAGGACACAGAACCACCAGGTGTACATATGGGTGTGCCTAAATAACGTTAACTCACATCTGAATGCCAAAGTTCGATTTTGGTAAACGCAGAAGGGTCAGGACGACGTGAGGCATCGTTGTATACCACTGCCAATAATTGAAAATCAGGAACCAATTCAAATGGAAAGAGGGGATAGATAAGTGGACCACGAGAACCATACGACGAATAGTTAGTGACTTGTTTTTTTACGTACCATGAACTTCTTCCAAACCAACTCGAGGGACGGGTGTAGTAGCATGTTTATGCAAAGGTCCGAAGTGGCGTGCAATTTCAAGTTGTTCATAAATGTCGAGTTCCTGATCACGGAAAACTAGAGATTGAAAGGGTCGAAGGGACAACACGGTGTCATGATTCGAAGGTCGACAGGACAGGTGGACATGGCAGGCAGATAGGGCAGATAGGAACAAAGCAGCAGCAGGGAAAGATTGCAATCACGAAACAAAATAAAAAATGCCACGGAACACAAGCACCTTGTCAGTAACGAGGCACCCAAAGCTTGGATCGTAATTGGAGGAGACTCACACACGACACCCCGTTCCGCAACGAGTAGGGCCCTGGATAGGGGAAGAAGGAATCCCAATGTCAGTTCTGATATACTTGGACAGGAAATGATAACTTGAAATGAAATGGAAGAAAGGTGGTATTTGGGACAGAAAACAGCAACAACGGGTCTACTAGCACTCGAGTTAGGGTTCGTCGGGAGTAGTCGACGCCTAACCAGGTTATAATCATGAACGCATTGGTTCCAAACCCAAGTCACACTGTGGTTTGCTTCATTGTATATTTTACCTGGGCGGAGGAAATCGCCCGACCGGCGTGATTTGTTCCAGTCACACGAAAGAAAAACCAAAGCAAGATTTAAACCGGAGGAAATGGAATCCAAGGAAGGGAAGGAGAGGTTTACATACAATTCGTCTTTTTGGGGATTCGTAAGGTTCCTCAGGTCGATCCCAAGGATTTCCGTTCCAATCGCAGGAGTCAGCTGTTTAACCTTTTGAGCAGCGCCGAGAAGATTCTTCTTCGTTGGGTCCGCTGCAAGTCCGCGATCCGTAACTTCAATTTCTTTGAGAGGTTCCCAAGAGATGTTAGGGAATGATGGCTAGAAAGACAAGTGCCATATCAGATAGGGTTGTTATCAGGCGGGTCGTCTGAAGTGAGGGGGAAGGAGGGAGGGGAAAGCGGGAACTTTGATTTGAGAAGAACGAACCTTGAATTGAGCGTATTGGTAGGTAGTATCCCCGTCATCCGCGATAGCTGGTGAATAGAAAGGGTTGATCAATGCTGCCGCCTCCGTCTTTGCAGAAGTCTTCAAGTTCTGGACCGTTTCGTTCTCAGATTGAACCGCAACAGGCGCCATCTTTTCTTTTGTTTGGGTCGACGATAGATACCTTGTGGGGTGTAAGAAGTGGGTGGGACGAGAGGGGATACGTCCGCTAGAAACGATGAGAGAACGGGTGTATATATCCCACGTAAGTCTCTTGCTCCATCTTTAGTCTTTCTGCACTCATCCTGGCGTAAAACCAAGGCGGTATGGCGCAACCCACACCGGCACCAAGTTGAGGATCCCGTGACGTGCAATTCGCATGTATCGACCAGGCATGATCTCAAAATAGTCATGATGAGCGTGGACAGATTCATGAGGGCAAACGATTCTTGAGCATTGTACAACGTGTAGATGGTGTTAGAATACAAGAGGGTTAGGTGGTTACAACTTGGTTCGTCTGTGCTTGATGTCAAGCCTCCACCACTGGCGTGACGACATGTCAGTATTGTTTGATGGTTAGATGGAATTGAGAAAGCCAGACGAACCCAAGGATAAAAAGGAGAGGAATGCTGAGACAACGTCTCAGTAAACTTGGGGATCCGTCGTTCTTTGAACGCATTAACACCTTCGGCTCCATCAGGAGATGAGGCTAGCGTTCGGATGATCCGCGAATCGATAAGATGATTCTCTTCGATGGACTCTCCAGGATGTTGTAAAAGTCCCTTCGCGTATGCAATAGCAACTTGAGAAGTATTAGCCACGAGTTCCTCTGCGAATGCCTTGGCTGCAGGAAGGACCTCTTCACGAGTCGGGAGGATTTTGTGGTAGAGTGCTTCGATGTATGGAGAGTTAGGGGACACGGTGGCTCCAGTTAGGAGAAGTGAACTGGCTCGGGAGTGGCCGAGTAATCGTGGAAGGAGGTAGGAAGAAACGGCTGCGTGCAGGGTTAAAGTTCAAGGGGCACTGAAAACGCGTCGAGAATGTTCTTACCCTCTGGTGCAATGCCTCGGCGGACGAACGGGAATGTGAGCTTAGCGCCCGCCCAAACAAATCGAAAGTCGAATGGAAGTTGCAGGGCAGTCATGCCTACGCCAGCCTGAACAATTCATTATGTTAGAGTTTGCCGTTATGGGCCTGTATTCGGAGGCCGACGATAATAAACGAGGAGAAACTTACCGCATGTCCGTTGACGGCTGCAATTGTGATTTTGCGACAACGGTAAACTGCCACAGAGAGGGTACCACCAGTATCACGGTGTGCTGTGGCTCATTGCGTAAACTTGATGGACTATTTGGAAGATAGGGACACGAACCTTGGTCTCCTTCGGATAAAGTCTCTGGACTCCAAAGAATATCCCAACCTCCAGAAATATCCGCCTAGGGGCTAATATGGGCGAAAAGTCATGTGGACTAGATTGGGGAAGCGCGTACGCCAGAACAGAAGGCAGGTGCGTCATGCTCTGCAGTTAGGATAACGGCTCGAACGCGGTCATCTCTGTCACATAGGTCGAAGACTTCGTTCAACTCGTGCACGGTGCGTTGGTTGTAAGTATTTCGGCTACCAATCCATCAGTTTTGCTGTAAGCGGTGAGTTCGAAAGCTTCAAACGTACTATTTCGCCCTATTGATCACGATAACCACGATGTGGTTTTCCAGGCTCACTAGGATCTCCTTGTGACCAAGGGCAGAATAGTCAGGAAGTGCCATGTTCTTGCGCAACTTGAAGTTGTCTGAGGCAGTTGCATTCACGGAGCATGTGCTTTTGGATGCCTCGGCTTCCGGCGGCGAAAATAGTTCCGATTACCCGAGTCCTGCAAGCCGACGTTCCCTGCAAGTTCTCAGCGCTAAAACTGACGTTGGGATGGCTGTGAGCTGGGTGTGGACATGATGCAGTTACGAGAGTTAAGGTCTTCATGTTGACCATCGTGGTGGTCGTGCGCTGGAGCCTCTTGGCGAGCTCAGTACCACGGTGAATGGCGTTATTTGTGGCTGTCAGCATGGTTTGGATCACCACTCTCACTGTCAGCCGCCGTCAAGTTTTGGTGTTCCCGGTGTCTCCGCTCCATTCTGTCTCCTCATCCCTCCTTCCACCTTCATGTCGAAATCCAGATTGCGTGCTCGTATCGGGGACAAGCTACCAACGCGCCCAAACGGCACCTTTATGAATCGCGTTTGGGTGCGGCCAGACCTTCCGCAACAAAAAGCTGCTCCGGCGAAAAGCAGTTCGACGACGTCATCAGCGGCGAAGCTTCATCCCAATCCGCCACGCCCTAGGCCCTTTATCAAGGAAGAGCCCGTTGAGGAGACCATATCAGATTATCATGCCTCGCCACATAGACCCTATTTTAAGCACTCGACTCCCTCAAGTTCCTCTGCATATATGCCTCCATCGCCCGCAGAAGCAAGACGTGTTGTCATCCGCCGAACGAATAAACCTCCTCTAGAACATCGCCTAGAGGACCCGGATTGGTTGGAATCATCACGACGGGAAGGTCGAGTGGCAGCCGAGGCGGACCGGGAGGGTCGCCATTTTGACGATGACTGTCACGTTTCCAACGACTCACGGGCGTCTAAACGACCATATTTGCAACCCGTACGAGCAAGGGTTCTATCGAACGGCGGTATCGAATTGGTGAGTCCCCAGCGCCATATATGCGGCGGGTTGGTTCAACGACAGCATTAGGGCCATGATCGTCTCGATGGAGGATATAGGTCAGATCGTTGCTCCTCTCAGGGTGGTGGGGCCCAGAGTGCAGATTCCCTCCCGTCCTCGTGTCCTACGACTCATGCATCTTGGCCTCCTACAATAAATCCTTCTGATTCCACCAGTACCATGAGCAAGCCCCTTCCTTCGAGTTCTTCTCAGATACCCAGCCCATCTCAAGTCCATTCCAAAGCATTACCAGACTACAAGCCACTATTTCGTGGTTTGATCGAGAAGAATGCGAAGGCACGTCAAGCTGATCTCGGCGAACCACTCACGCCGGCGCTAGGCACGACACACCATGACATCGACAAGTTGCTTACAGATGACGTATACGCGTTGTTGCTAGAGAAAGGCGATGAAGTGCGCCGGGCGTTGGACATTCTGAAGCCTCGTGTCGTGGAAGAGACCAAAAGTCCTGGAGAGGTGTCAATTTCTGAGGATAAAATTCGACTTGAGCGGGAGGGAGAACTATTCCTTGCGAACGTATTCAAGGGATTGCTGATGCAGAGTGAAGACGAGAAAGAGGACGGAGAGGTGAGCGATTTGTCAAGATCAGCGCAGCAGGGCAGCTCCGTTTTGCTTCGCCCTCTGCTCAACGGTTCAAACCATCCCCCGTTGCCCACGCCGCCTATGTCTTCGGTGTCACGGAATGGTACAATCCCACCAGCGACGCCTCCGAGATCACCTATACAACATCCACCGCGTTGGCCACGGGCATATAATGCCTCACCGTCTCGACAAGCCTCGAGGTCACCGTTACGGCCCTCAACGACGACAGAACAAGAGACTTATCTCAACTCCGCTGTTAGTCATGACTTTACGCCGGTGTGGAATGCCACCAACGGGAAAGGCCCAAACCAAAGCACAATCACGTCAAATACCCGAAATTTGTCACAGGGCAATCAATTTTCAACCGAACAAAATACTTTGCACTGGAAGACTTTGCCACAGTCGTACCCCATCCCTATCCCGCTGGATCCGCTTTTCTTCGAACCACAGAAGAACCACCCAGACAACTCAGACCACATGGGTGAGAAGTCATCAAAATACGAAACATCCGACTCTGATTATCGAAGGCCCTCGGACGGTTCACGTACACGTCCTCCGACTCGCCGTTCTCCTTCGCCGCGTCTTACTTCATCATTTAAAAGACGCCCATACATTGCTTCTGGTGCTCGTCTCACGCCATCACCCCCAAGAAGCGGGCACGTGGACCGTCGTTCACCGGGGCCAATGACACCGCCTCCACCAAAGCAAAGTTATCGTCGACGAAGCCGGAGCCCTGACAGACCTTCATATTCGAGACGAAGGTCTCGTTCACCACTTCCACCACCAAGATCCTATCAAAGTCGCCAAAATCATGACTACCCTTCAAGGTTTCATCGTGGCGCAAGCCCTTCACCACGCCGGGCACGTTCACCAGTCAAACGCGTGGCCTCATATAGAAGGGATTCACGGACGCCGAGTCCTATGCCACACCGCTTGTCTACCACACGTGTTCGTGAAAATGGACACGAATACCCCAATGGAACCAACAAGGCTTCTGAACGAAACGATCCTTTCTCCGCAAGACATAATAAATCACCACCACCACCACCTTCATCGCATAGGGCTGGATCACCAAGCCCGAGAATAAACGGATATGGTCCACCATCACTGGCAAGAGTACAAACCTCGTCGTTGAAATCACCCCATCTGGCAGAACAACGAGATCATCACCCCATCGACCGTCCTAGTCGCGAAACCCAAAAAGGGCCTTCGACGAATGTGGTCAAGCCTGAACCACTATCTCCGATTATACAAACGTTCACGTTTGACGTGAGAAAGGATGATGAACCAATGCTTGAGAGTCCACAGCCTTGCGCTCGCGCAAGTGAAGTGCAAGCTGAGCCACCACAAGTTCAGAAACTGACTACACCCGAGGCATCGATGCAAGAGGACATCAAACCAACCAACCCAACACAAATGGTTGTGGATGAACTTGAAGCAGTGAAGATTGTAGAGATAGCACCAGGGCCTGAAGAGGAAGACATGGACGTGGATGATGATGATACTTCGTCACCAGCCCAACAACCACCACCGGCACAAGTAATCATGAAGGAAGCACCAGTTGTGCCTGAAAAAACTGAACTGATTCCAAACCCATGTCATAATGTTCCAGGCTTATGGTTTATCAAGGCAGGACGCAAACTTCCAGGGATTATCAAAGCAGAATTTGATATTGACAAGCATGTTTTATCACACTGGAAGTTTCCCAGGTTTGTTCACTTGCTTTTTGCTTTTATTACTCTGTTGTTCATATAATTGTTTGTTGTTTGCAGTTTAAATGCCTCTGAGCCACAGCCAAATGGTCCAGTTCTTCCTCCAATCAGTTTGAGGCTACTGTGCTTGCCTGATTCTGTGGTTCAAACATTATTCTTGACTCTGGGTCAGCCTGTGACCCCACACTCAGTTGCTCAGGCCATAGGAGCAATGTCTTCAACTTGGCCAAATATTGGCAGTTTGACTATCACAGTCAACTCTAGTGGATCCCAGGGGAGAATTCTCCTCCCCAAGGACATTGTATGTTTCTCTTATTTATTGCCATATCTAAGTTCTAAATCATCTACAGAAACCATGTAACACTTCATTGGATATTACTGATGCAGTACATGAAGGTGTTAACACTGTTCAGTTCATTCAATTGGATGATTTATCTGGCTGCATGTTTATTCTCTATGCATCTCCAATGGATGAGGAAAATCAACCTGCAATCACTGATAAACCATCAGAAGGTGAACAGACTACCATTCTTGATCCTGCATTCCAAGCTTTTCTTGATAATTGGAAGGCAAACTCTCTTGGGACAGGTCTATTAGACCTGCAATCAAGTGTGAATTACAAACCATTATCATAATGATTACATTTGCATATCAGAATTATGATGACAGATATTATTAATATATTTTCTAAACACCTGTAATGTCTATAGCTTTGCCTTGAGCTGTCTGGAGCTGTTGTTGTAACATGAATTATTATAGGTCTACATCTGTGTTAATAGTCTGATGCTGGTTCAGGAATCAGAAATCCAACGAGACATGAGTCTAGCATGAAGTCAACATTAACCCAGGCATGTGTGGATGCTGCACACATATATCAGATGTACACAAGAAGAAACAGGTAGAAACGTACCAAATAACTTCGTCCCATCACGCCCCGCAACACGCATAAGTTCCTTCTCACCACCAGGATGATACGAAAGGTACGGTGTAATGTTGTACACCTTCCCGTTGAACGCCGACCAAGCATCATCACGCTTATTGTGCTGCTTAAGGACGGAGGGTGGGATACGCTGGAGTTGGTCTACGCCCTGAATGACACGATGTGTATCTCATACGACAGACGAAACTGGGTGTACGCACTCGAAGATCACCACCGGAAGCCTTCAGATTAGCCCAATCAAGTGGTCCGAACCCCGGTGCAAGTGCTACTTTCCCTCTTTTCTTCCCTAATTTCACGGGCGCCTTCGTCGTTGTCGGTGGAAGTGCAAGCGATGACGAAGCGGACTGCGGCGCAGATAATCTAATGGCCGGAACGCCTGGCACGCGGTTAGCGAGTTGAGGGAGAGGTGGTGGTGGCATTAGGGCAGAATCTGATAATATGGTCGGTATGTTGGACTTGGACGTTTGGACACGTTGCGCGCTGGAGAGACTTGGAAATGCGGGAGGTGAATCGTCGTCATCGTCTTCTCCTTCGGTTTTGCTGCCGTCGTCGTCGTCCTCTGGTGGTGGTGATAAGCGCTCTATCGTGGGTATAGATGCGGTGGTTGAAGGTTCCGCTATTGGTATACTGCCCGTCCACCAGTTGCGAAGATACGAGGTCATAATTTGGGAGGGTAGATGTGGTTACAGTCTGAGCAGTCGTTGGATAATCAAGTGGTCACGCAGCTGTCATTAATCAGTTGTTTGTGAGGCCAAATACAGTGGTAGTGCAGGCTTCGCTTTCCCCTTGACCTGGCGACTATCGACACACCCTCAAGATCGTGTTCGACGATACTACTGTAGGCTCAATTCGTAGCACGCTTCAGACTCCACCCATCCATGCAGAGTCGCCCCGCCGAATAGCGCGATAACCAGCCCGAGCTCGGGCTGATAAATGGGGGCTTTGGAGTAGCTCGGTAAGCGCTGGTTTATAAATTCTGGCTATTCAAATAGGCGCTTCACCTCTCTGCCTAAGCCGCGCTTAACACCGCGGCGGTGTACTTCGTGAAATTACCAAAACAACCTCTATCGTCATTGCCGACTCCACGCTCTAATTGATCGGACTCCTTCCGAACCCAGGGAAAACGGCACTGCGCAAACCGTCATGACATAGATTCGCTGTCCGAGGCGACATTAGGCCTCTGCCTGCCATATAATTGCATGTTGAACCGTAGAGGAAACCCCAGAAACTCACGCTACATCTCTGCAATCAAAGTAATCATGTCCTACTCTCGCAATCTTATCCCCTTGGACGGGTCCTACACCCTCCCAGAGGCCGTCGACTGGAACGCCAAACACAACCCCAACCTCCCGTTTTTCGTCTTTTCCAGGGACCAAGCTCCTGGAGAGGTCATATGCATCACTCACTCTGATTTTGCCAAGGCATGCCGTCGTGTCGCATATGCCGTGCGTGACCCCACTATGAGTTCATCTCCAGACGTTGTGGCCATCATTGCACAGTTGGACACGATAGCCTATCAGGCCCTCATTTCTGGGTTGGTCCTCGCAGGTCATACGGTACGCCTTTCTGATAGATTTTTGTTATTGCTGGTAATCATGGTTCTTTAATTCAGCCTTTCCCCATTTCTCCCCGGAACTCTCCCGCTGCAGTCTTTAGCTTGCTGCAGAAGACGTCCTGCCATAGGTTGATCACAACACAATCTACGTTAAAGCCATTATTGGACGGTCTCAACTCTCAACTCGCTGAGATGCGACCTCCGTTTGGATTGCGAATTGACGAGGCACCTGGGGTGCTTTCCCTTTTTCCCAAATTAGGCGGAAACGGAGGTGAAAGATCTCTTCCTTTATGGCCACACCCTGCCTCCCGCCCGAAGGATGAAGATATCTGCTGGTACCTCCACTCGTCCGGAAGCACAGGTTTTCCGAAACCGATTCCTTTGACTCACAGGAATGAAGTTCAATGGGCAGCTCTCTGTGAGTTCAGCCCGTTCAACTTGGTCTGGTCATGCTAATATCTCTCCCTTCGTAGTGGGTCGTGTTCGTGACACTCATAGTACTATTGCGTGCATGGCTCTTCCACCCTTTCATGGTCTGGGCGTCTTCGCTCAGACCATGTATCCAATCTTCCACCAATTGACCGTCGCTGTTTATCCCCCTAGTGTCCTATCGAAGGGACAACTACCCATGATTCCCTCTCCAGATAATATCATTGACCATATTCTGCGTACGAAGGCTGATGCGTTGATGATCGTTCCAGCATTCCTTCAAGCCTGGGCTCGATCTCCAAACGCGATCAGTGTCCTCAAAAACTTGCAGTACGTGGTAAGTGAGACTCTAACTCTGCCCAAAAGCTCTGGTCTCATGGTCTTCTCTCAGCATTTTGGCGGTGGCCCTCTCGCTCCCAAGCTCGGTCAGGAGCTCGTACAATCCGGCGTTAACATCCATTCGATCTATGGAGGAACTGAGTTCGGTGTAGTTTCAGTGTTCAAGACCGAGCAATCGACGGAAGATGATTGGGATTGGTTTGAGTTCAACGAGAAGATTCCAATACGTTGGGTCCCCCAGGGCGATGGGACTTTTGAATTCCAAGTTTTGGTAAGCCCTTGGCCGCTTAAATATTCACCACGGGTCTCATTAAAATTTCCAGACGTCTCCCGCATACCAACCGTCGGTGAAGAATATTCAAGATGTGGGATATTCGACGTCGGATGTTTTCGTTCGGCACCCCACCAATCCGCGTCTTTGGAAAATGTACGCTCTGCCCCTTCGTCTGACGTTTGCTAAACAAACAACCTACCCTTCAGTGTTGGTCGCATCGACGATGTTATTATTCATTCGTCAGGAGAAAAGACCGTTCCTGCGCCTATGGAGAATACCATCTCGAGTAGCTCATGGTTAGCCGTTGACCCCCTGTATACTATTCTATTTGCTGATGATGCATTTAGGGTTGATGCTGTCATTCTCTTTGGGCGAGAGCATGAACTCGTCGGCGCTCTTGTCGAGCCTAGCGAAACAGTCAACCCATTTGATCAATGTGAAGTCGACGATTTTATCGATAAAATATGGTAAAAAACCTCAACTCATCAAGCCTAGCTCCGCTAACGGCAATAATTTCGTAGGCTCGTCATAGAAGAGGCGAATCAGAACGCCCCAGCATTCAGCCGAATGTACAAGAGCATGATTATCATCACAACTCCCGACAAACCTATGACGCGCGCAGGGAAAAGTACTGTTCAGCGTAAGGCCACGTTGAAGTTGTATGAGCAAGAAATTAAGCGGTTGTACGTTGAATTTTTGTGACCTTCAGCTCGCATATTCTGAATATATGTGCGACTCAGGTATGAGGCTGTTGAGATCACTGTGAAGGGATCAAAGGCAGAGTCTGTCAAGGGTCCGGATGAGTGGACGAAGGAGGGTATCACCATCTGGCTCGTTGAACAGCTGCAGGATATGTATCTATCCCGAGAAGAAATTCTCCCCGACCGTCGACTTTTTCGAGCAAGGCCTGGATAGGTATGTGAATCCCGCAATCTCTTTCGTGCACCTACTGATTACTCGATCTCCCAGCTTGGGAGCTACGTTTATTCGCCAACGTTTATTCGCTGCCATCCAAAAGTACGACGAGAAGTTGTACCACGGCATTAACTCCAAGATTACCGAGAGCACGGTCTACGATCACCCCCAAATTGACCGCCTGGTTGGGTATATCATGTCTTTGTTGGAAAATCCTGATGTTGCAGCCACGAAAGGCTCGGATATGCGCGATGAAATTCAGCTGATGATCGCCAAGTACAGCCTCACCAGTATTCATGTTATGAACGGCGCAGTTAATGGGGTCAATGGCGCTGCCAACGGAGCGAACCCTGCTAGGGTGGTCTTACTCACGGGTTCGACCGGAAACCTCGGGGCTCATCTTTTGGACCAATTGTTACAGGACGATCGAGTTGGGAGAGTATATTCGCTGAATAGGCCTTCATCAAAGACGTCTCTCGAGCGACACCAAAAGAGGTTCCATGACCATGGTTTGCATTCGACGCTTTTGGCTTCTCCCAAGTTGGTCTTCCTGGAGGGTGATACGGCTCAGCCGCACTTGGGGCTACAAGAGGAGCAACTTACGGAGGTGGGTGATCCATGCATCTTTACTGGTTCATTTCCAGATTACTGATTATTGCGTGGTTAGGTTCGTAACTCGGTCGACGTCATTATCCATAACGCCTGGAAGTTGGACTTTAATCAAGGTCTTTCTTCGTTCGAGCCTCATGTTCGTGGTGTGAGGCACTTGATCGACTTGGCAAGGTCGAGCCCTCGTAGTTCTCATATCCGTTTCGTTTTCACTTCGTCTATCGGCTCTACTATGGGATGGGATAAGTCTAAAGGACCGTTCCCGGAAGACCATGTCGAAGACGTTACAGTTGCAATGGGTGGGGGATATGGAGCAGCCAAATATGTTTCCGAACGAGTGCGTTTTTCCCCTTTGTTCTCGCGTTTTCCCCCACTCAGCTATTTCGTTTAGATCCTCTCGACGAGTGGCTTAGACGCCTCCTCTCTTCGTCTCGGCCAGTTGACGGGCGGTCGTTCGAATGAACGCGGAGCATGGGCGACTACGGATTGGGTCCCTATCTTGGTCAGGTCTAGCATCACCTTGGGTGCCTTACCTTCTGCTCAGGGAGTACGTTCAGTCCTTGAACCTTGCGTCTGACATATGACCTAACACTTGTCCAGGTTATCTCGTGGCTTCCACTTGATGTGGTAGCGTCGCACGCACTAGATGTGGCGTTTGCGCCGAAGGTATCACCGGCTTTGAATGTAGTTCATCCTCGACCCATCAGTTGGAACAACGCTATCAAAGATATCAACACCGCTTTAGTCGATCACGGCGTAGTGTCTGGGAGACTTGGTCTCATCCCCTTTGATAAATGGGTCGAGAGGTTGGAACGACGATCTGCTGACAAGTCTGAAGAGAATTTCAAGAAATTGGTGCGTCACACTCCATCCGTTGGCAGACCATGTTTAATTTACCTGTCTATACACCATTTAGCCTGGCATCAAACTCCTGCCATTCTATCGTCAAATGGCGCATGGCGGTGAGGACATTGGTCCCGAAGATGAAAGTGGTGGTTTCCCCGCGCTGGCTCTGGAGAAGTCTTCTAAGATCAGCGCTACTTTGAGGGACTTGAAACCGCTTACAAAGAAGGATGCGGAGAGGTGGATTGAATATTGGCGATCTGTTGGATATTTGAGATTGTAGTTTTCAATGTAGGACGAGTCTTTTTTGACTTTACTTCTGATAGTAGTTCTACATTGTACTGTACTGCACGCTCAGTTCGTAGTCTCTTGGTGCCGATTATGGTTTCTAATTTCGCCTCATCAAGCTCCTCTGCGATAAAGACCGCAATCGATACGGGAGATCTCGATTTGATATGTTCGGTCCTTGAGACGCGTACACGTACGAATGGGCTCAACTTATACATACTGTACATCGTACAACCACAAGCCGTGTAGAAGGTCAGTAGTTTCTCGAATGGGTCAATATGTCAAGTATTATCGCAATCCGACCAGAATCAGCGTCCTTATGGCGAATGATTCAAAATCAATTCACTTTGTCCAACAAACCCTTCGAATCTAAATATGTTTGAGGGCCGTTGGAAGTTGGAAGATCCCAATATTGGATACACATTATTTACGCGTGAACAGTCACTGTACCAATCTACAATCGGGCTTGTGTACAGTCCAATGTGCCTTTTGACAAGCTGGGGAACAGTAGCACACTTTCTCGCACCCTTTGCAAACGTGCAACTTCTTCCCGGGTGGCCTTTTGCAAGACGCGCACATCTTATTCCTTATCTTCGCCTCGCGTGTCTCCATAGGCCCAAACCGTCCAGCAACAGTATCAAGATATGACACAGCGAACAGCGGGCTGACTGCCATCCGAGTTGCATACCGAGCAAACGGTTTCCACAAACTCACTTTAGTAAGTTCTTCTGTCCCAATACCCCGCCCGCAAGTGCAGATAGGAACCGTTCCATAATCCAGTGAAAGCGGTATCTTCCCCTTCTCTAGATATTCGCATGTTTTCTTGTGTTCCCACTGACGACAACGCTCTGTCAGTGCTGGTAATAACTGCATCCATGCGGACCTCTCCTCTGCCGAAGTCTCGATAGTCGGCAATCCGCTTGAAACATTGCCCAAGTGCTGCCCAATTGTAGGGACAAACTCCTCCGTGAGCGGCAGGATGAAGCTATCTGCGACGACAGTATGCGATGCTAAGTCCAAGCGAAGATCTGCCACGAAAATCATCGCGTAGATACCGCCTCTAGCACGCTCTGATAATCCAAAAGCACATCTTCCACGTCGATCCGCGGATATCCTGAGGATTGAGTAAAGAGAGTCCTTGATGCTGACAAGAACATTGCCTCCTTCTCCATCCTCAACCATTCTCTCTCTGATATCGCGCTCTCGGTCAGAGAACATGAGTGCAAGGTGACCGTACAACCATTTCTCGACCTTGGATTGGTTCGTGAGATGTAGGGCTGGAAGCCGAGGGAGATGCAAACGATGAAGATTCCAAACTACCAACGCGCGTTCTTGTGCAGCTGAGATGACTGGGAACTGGTTGATATTATAGCCGCCAGCGATCTGGTTTCCGGACAAGGGCACAACGACCTGAAGACATGTTAGGCACGCAAGTACAAAGGGGAAAAGGGACCTCACTTCTAAGTAGGATGACTTTCTTGCAATACGGAGCCTTGCTCTTTCTCCATCAATCGGGAAGGGGAAGGATATGTCATTCTGATAGTCCGGGTATGTGACTCTCATGGTACAAGGGCCAATCGGCGCGATTTGCAACTGAGCACCACTGCTGAGTGAAGCTTTTGCTTTTGGATCTTCCACGTTTGAACGAATGGTAAGAGTGGACACTTTCGTCAGTCGGTCTTCATTCACTTTGACATCTGCGATGGTGGCCCCAGTTGCAGAGGAGGAAGTCGGAGAAAATGTCGACCCATAGGTGGATTCTGCTAGTTTTCCGAGTTCGTTGGAGATGTTTGGGCGTTCTCGGAGGATATGAACAGCAATTGGATCAGATGTATTTACAGAATGCAGCACTAACTCGTACCCCAAGTGAGGGATAAGGAGGGATGTTTGAGGTGTGCTCTTGATCCCAAGCCGGAACTTTAAGTCTTTTGGCTCGAGAAGCAGATTCCAGCTTGGAATCCACCACGAAGCAATCAGAGGGGAAGTCCCAGACCATCCTGCTGCATCTTCACGGATCTGTATCTTTGGATCTCCCGTGATGTCAGAAGCGAGGACTTCGATACTCCCAAACGCGAATTGAGGTGATGCGTAGATGGCATGCTGGCCACCCCTCTCGCCGATAGTATCACAATGCATTGAGGGTGTTCCTACTTTCTCAAGAGGAAGCGATTCGAGTTTTTTCAATGCTGCCCGGGGGATGACCATAACAGCGCATACAACCTTTGGTATCTCCTTCCAATATTTGAATCGACTGCGTGGCTTTTCGTGGTAAAACTGGCGGATAGAGAGTTCGAAATGATCGACAGTGTGTACCCCGCGAATATGGAGTTGACAACAGAGGTCTTGGAAGTTATTCATCCCCATTACCAACGTACTATCGTTCATTATGAGGTCGGTGACCCGATCCATAACTACTGTCCAATCTGTTGATGTCCTATCTTTAACGAACTTCAGCAACCCCGCATATGTTGCTCGCACATAGTGAAAGAGAGCCTGCCTCGACAATCCGAACTTGGCCTCAGATGGAGAGTTGTTCTGCATGAGCCTCCGCAGGTTCATAAGTGAATCTTCATCGGCGAACATTTTCCGGTAAATCTCAAGGAGAATGTCGGCGAGTTCCGTTGGGTTAAACACGACGGGACGATTCACGAGGGGATCCTTCTGCAACGCGTAAATGTCGCCTTTGTAAGGGACTTTCCAACTTAATCGTTCAAAGAACTGCGTGCCAGAGGTGCCAGCCATCCGATGCGCAAGGACTTCGTGTATGTTGGAGTGGGTTGTAAAGTTGGAAATAGATGCCGTTGGGGTGAGGCCCAAAAAGAGACCCATGATCGGAATCTCCATGAAGAGGCGAGTGGTGAATGCGGTGGTTGAGTCTTCCGTAGATGAGAGTATCGCTTCTGTGAAGAGAGCGGACGACGGTGTCCTTGAAAGTAATGGAGCAGCTCCAACGAGGACGTTGATCAACCCAATGTGGTCAATAAGGTTGGAAGTATCGATGACGTTAAAGCTCAACGGAGCAGGTTCCAGAGCATCCGGACGATAGTCACCACCATCCAACACGATCTCAGAGCCGCTCCAGTGCTTGACGAACGCTCCCGTCTGAATCGACGTGGTCAGTGCACAGTGGTGCAAAGCGCGACAAAACGCAAGGGCATCTCCAACGAACATCCTGACCACAACCGAACCAGCCTCCTTTTTGACGAGCGTCTTGAACGCTGAACACCAATTACGGAATTGCTCGCGGGCAGCAGAGCCGAGATCTGAAGGCTTGATTTCCTGAGGAGGGGCCTTCCCGCCCTTTACGTGGGTTAATACAGGGGCAAGATGGAATGGGAGGAGGGGATCGGATCCGTAGTGCACCGTCAAGTCATCTTCTGACGACAAGGAAAAGGCCAGCGTCGGATTGACATGCGGTGGGGTGGCGGGATCCATATTCTTGCAAGGCGATACACCTTTCTTCCAATAGTAGTCATAGTGCTTGGGCACAACCTTCAACGATTCAAAAGCGAACAATCCAGCAGATCGTAGCCCTGTGGTAACCTTTTTAACTTGGCCTTCTGAAGCTCTTTTGAATTTTGCGCGGAGTGTCTGCATTTCTCCTGGTGAATACTTGTCGACGCCAGCATAACTGCTCCATTGGTGGCGCAGTTGAGCGAGCGTCAGTTTGGTGCATACGCGGACGGTATTGCCGTATGGTGACTTCTGCCACGACGACAGATCCTCTGCGTATTCGACTAGCTTCTGACATTGTTTGATGAGGAGGTTGTACGATTCGGCATCAAGTCGCAGGTGGAAGAAGATATTCCAAATAGATGCTGCTGGGGCATCATCGAGGATCAGGCTGAACAAAAGGGTGTTCCTGGCTACGACAAATGTCAGTATACCTCAGCATATATCCAGTAAATTTGAGTACCCACCCAGGACCGCTGGCTCAACATCACAGCAAGTGAAGTCATATGTACGGGGAACTGGGAAACCATCAGCAAAGGACACGGTGAATCTATGAAACATTACCGAAGGAATTGTCGGCGCCCGAGCTGTAGAGAGTATACAGGATATGTCGAGGATCGCCGCATCCAAGTAAGAGCGCCTTGACGGATTCTTCAGGGGGCAGATCGTTTGTCAAGCACACAGCAGGAGTATTTCCGAAAGGATAGAAAAAGGCCTTCTTGGGCCACAAAACGGCGTGTGCCATCGCGATGGCAAGCAGGGAAAGTGCTAAAAATGACTTCGGTAGAATAGGATCCTAGGGAAGAGGACGTCAAATGAAACGGGGAAGTGAAGGACAAAGAGGCCAGACGAGAACGTAAGCCCAATCGACGAAATGAGGAGACCACATGTTTTCCAGCGTCTAAGAGCTTATCTGAAATGTCAAAAAAAAAAATAGGGGGAAAGGCCCAATAAAACACGTGTGACCGTTCAACCAACAGACGAAAGAAAGAATTATTACGACCATGGCATGGTTATATATACTTGATGTGAGTGTGTAAGAGTGTCTGTCAATATGCAACAATGAGTCATGAACGGGGATCTCGCTTCATAGCGCATATGATTGGGGGTGGACCGAAAAGAAACTCGCTTCAATCTGGTTGAAGTTTGAGAAGGTCGACGAGTTGACCTGCCTGTTTAAAATAAAATGAATTGACCTGCCAGTGGGGCTACGTGAATTGATGCCACGAGAGGTCGAAAAGAAGCTATAGGTTACAGAAATAGCAGTGATTGTGTTCAGGAATTCCACAAACAGCATGACGGGATATAGGTTCTGGGATCGAATGGAGGTTGGTCTCCCAACGAACATCCTAACCACAACTGACCCGGCTCCTTTCTGTCGAGGATTTTAAACGCAGAATGCTAAATACGGGATTGCTCACGGGTTGCAGAACACAAATAGAAGGTTGGATTTCCTGAGGAGGCACCTTCCCGCCTCTAACGTAACGCAGGGACGAGATGGAATGGGAGGAGGGGACGGTTCCATAGCGCAAATTTCTTGGGTTCACCATGGTGAAAGGGTTGTTACGATTATTGCGAATGGTTTGGTCTTACAGACGTCTGAAAGTGGTGACATCGTGTATAGATTGTCGCATCTTCGGTTCATACGTAAATAAGTTAACGGTAAGCCTAGCACAATAATAAGCAAAAGGAAACTCAGCACATATCAGATTTACAATCCCATATAACCAACAGCCTTCCAATACTCAACCCACCTCTCCGCATCCTTCTTGGTTAGTGGCTTCAAGTCCCTCAGAGTAGGACTGATCCTGCAAGACTTCTCGAGGGTTAGCTGGGGGATACCACCACTTTCGTCTTCTGGTCCAACGTCCGTACCACTTTGCGCCATTTGACGATAGAACGGGAGCAGTTTTATAGCAGGCTGACAAGCAAGACGATAAGCAACGGTAGAATTAGCAGAGAAGTGATATCACTTACCAATTTCCTGAAATTCTGCTCAGACTTGTCCGCCGACCGTCTCTCCAACCTCTCAACCCATTTATCGAAGGGGATGAGATTGAGTTCCTCAGAAACCACACCCTGATCGACTAAAGCAACGTTGATATCGTTGATAGCATCGTTCCAGCTGATGGGTCGGGGATGAACCACGTTCAGTGCCGGTGATGCCTTTGGCGCGAATGCAACGTCTAGTGCGTGCGACGCTACGGCGTCAAGTGGCAACCAAGATATTACCTAGCATATACGTTAGTTTGACACTTATGCGAAGAAATCCAATGGTAAGACGTACCCCTGGAGCAGCAGGTAAAGCACCCAAAGTGATACTGGACTTGACAAGGATAGGAACCCAATCTGTGGTCGCCCATGCTCCACGCTCATTCGAACGACCGCCCGTTAATTGACCGAGACGAAGAGACAATGCATCCAAACCGCTCGTTAAAAGGATCTAAACAAGACGGCGTTACTAAAGCGAACCGTGGATCGGAAGCTAAACTTACTCGTTCAGCAACATATTTGGCTGCTCCGTATCCACCACCCATTGCAACCGTTAAGTCTTCGATATGCTCTTCCGGGAACGGTCCTTTAGACTTATCCCATCCCATAGTAGAGGCGATAGACGAAGTGAAAACAAATCGAATGTGGGAACTACGAGGACTCGACCTTGCCAAGTCGATCAAGTGCCTCACTCCACGAATATTAGGCTCAAAAGAAGAAAGACCTTGATTAAAGTCTAACTTCCAGGCGTTATGAATGATCACGTCGATAGAGTTGCGAACCTAACCCCCAAATATTTAGTATCTCTGAACCCAATCGATCAAGATACGAAAAGTACCCTACCTCTGTAAATTGCGTTTCGTCCAAGCCCAAATACGGCCGAGCCGTATCACCCTCGAGGAAGACCAATTTGGTAGCATCTACTAGCTTCAAATCCAAACCCTGGTCGGTAAATCGCTCAAGAAGACGCTCAAGAGATGACTTTGATGAAGGCCTATTTAGCGAGTATACCCTCCCAACTCGGTCGTCCCTTAATAGTTGGTCCAAGAGATGAGATCCAAGGTTTCCCGTAGAGCCCGTGAGCAAGACCGTCAGAGCAGGTGGTGAGTGGACACCATTGGCACCATTGGCAAAACCAGTAGCAACGGAGTTGACACCATTAACTGTACCATTGGCGACGTGAGCACCGGGGAGGCTGTACTTGGCGATCATGGCTTCCATTTCACCGTGTATATCATTGATAGCTTCACCATCGGGATTTTCCACCAGGGTCGCGATATACCCAGCCAGGCGGTCAATTTGCGGATGATCGTAGACAGTACTCTCGGTAATCTTGGAGTCTATGCGCTGACATAGCTCGTCGTAGTCTCGTATGGTGGCGAGCAAGCGTTGCCGAAGGAACGTAGCTCCTAAGCTGGAAAAATGGGCAATATTGATCAAAGGGCCGATAATAAAAGCTTGAGGACACTTACCTATCCAAACCTTGTTCGAAAAAGTCGATAGCTATCGAGAACTTCTTTTCGGGATAAATGTCCCGCAGTTGTTCAACAAGCCAGGTGGTGACGCCCTCTTTCGTCCACTCATCCGGCCCCTTGACAGATGTCGATTTTGACCCCTTCGCAGTGCTCTCCACGGCCTCAAACCTAAACGGCACACGTTCAGAAAAGCGCATCCGATGCGCAATGCCAACTTACATCTGGTTGATTTCTTGCTCATACAACTTCAACGAGGCCTCGCGCTGGATCGTACTTTTCCCTGCACGTGTCATAGGCTTGTCAGGAGACGTGACGATAATCATGCTCTTGTAGATTCGGCTGGATGCTGGAGCCTTCTGGTTCGCCTCTTCAATGACGGGCCTAAAAATTACCGTCAGGAGAGGTAGGCGTGGCGAGATTTGGAAGGCCTTACCATATTTTATCAATGAAGTCGTCTAGTTCACGCGGATTGAATGGGTTGACTGCTTCTCTAGGTTCGACGAGAACGCCCACAAAATCGTGTTCCCGACCGAAGAGAACTACAGCCTCGACCCTAGAATCATCATCAGGCGAATGAAATAGCATATAGAATGTGAATAACTAGCCATTGGCTACTCAAGATAGTATTCTCCATAGGCGCAGGAACGGTCTTTTCTCCTGACGAATGGATAATAACATCGTCAATGCGACCAACACTGAATGTTAGTTATTTGTTCAGCAACAGCAATGCGCGAAGGCATGAAGGGCGTACATCTTCCAGAGACGTGGATTGGTGGGGTGGCGCACGAATACGTCGGACGTTGCATATCCCTCCACATCTGGGATATTCTTCACCGATGGTTCGTATGTCGGAGATGTCTGAATTTACAAAGATGAGACTGGCGCTCGACAATCGATCGCAATGACCAACCAAAAGTTGCAATTCGAAAGTACCATCACCTTGAGGAACCCAGCGTATTGGAACTGTCTCGTTAAACTCGAACCAATCCCAATCATCTTCGGTAGATTGCACCGTCCTAAAAACTGTGACACCACCGAACTCCGTTCCTCCGTAAATGGTACGGACGTTAACACCAGCTCGGACGAAGTCTTGTCCAGTTTTGGGTGCGAGAGGGCCACCTGCGAAATACTAAAGCAAACTCTGAGATAGTGAAGTGTAGAGGCAGAAAACGACTCACCACATACTTCAAGCTGTTGAGGACACTAATTGCACTGGGAGATCGGGCCCAGGCCTGAAGGAACGCCGGAACGATGACCAACGCGTCGGGATTGATACGTCGAACATGTTCAATGATATTGTCTGGTGAAGGAATCATGGGTAACTGCCCCTTCGAGAAGACGCAGGGAGGATAGACAGCGATAGTCAGCTGATGGAAGACTGGGTACATTGTCTCGATAAAGACGCCAAGAGCATGAAAGGGAGGAAGGGCCATGCATGCAAAGGTGATATGTGTGTGTCGAACATGGCCCACTAAAGGTCAGGTGTTACCGCTTAACGAAACCTAGTTGAATAAATTGAACTCACAAATAGCTCCCCATTGCACGATATTCTTGTGAGTCAAAGGAATGGGTTTTGGAAAACCAGTGCTTCCAGAGGAATGGAGATAAAGGCAAATGTCTTCAGCTTTCGGGCGCACAACAGGGTGTGGCCATAAAGGAAGTAACCTTTCTGCACTTTTTCCGCCTAACTCTGGGAAGATAGAAAGCACCTCTGGCGCTTCCTCAACTTGCAAGCCAAACGGAGAGTGCGTCTCAGCAAGTTGAGAATCGATACCATCCAGCAATGGCTTTAACGTGGACTGTGTAGTAATCAATCTACGACAGGATGTTTTTTCAAGCAGGTTGAGGACTGCAGCTGGGGAGTTTCGAGGGGAAATGGGGAAAGGCTAAACGAATGAGCCACGATTACCAGAAAAATCAAACGGAACCGTGTACCATATGTCCTGCGAGAGTTAGGCCGATAACGAGAGCTTGGTAAGCTATCGTGTCCAAGTGTGCAATAATCGCAACAACCTCTGGGGGTGAGCTCAAAGATGGGTCGCGTACGGCATGTGCGACACGGCGACAAGCCCTTGCAAAGGCAGAATGAGTGATGGAAGTGACCTCATCAGGAGTTTGGTCCTTGGAAAAGACGAAGAATGGGAGGTCGGGATTGTGTTTCGCGTTCCAGTCCACGGCCTCTGCGAGGGTGTAGGTCTCGTCCAAGGGTATGAGCTCGCGAGAGTAAAACATGTTTAGAACGGAGGCCTGGCTGCAAATGGAGACTTTCCAGTAGTTGTGCGTTTCCTCTGAGGCCTCTTCGTTCCCCACCACTCAATCTGCATTTATATGGAGGAAGGTGATTCCCATGCCACAGCGGTTTTTCCAATACCATTCTCCCCTTGGTTTAGGAAGACTCCGATAGGAAAGCGTATGGAGAAGCAAATGACCACAACGTTTATTTTTGGCCTTTGCAGGCACAAAGGGGAAGCGCCCAACTTACAATATAATTTAATATTGAGATTTTGAGATATCAGGGCGCTTACCAAGTTCGACGCAAGGTATCATCAGCTTGAGCTAGATGTCGTCGTATGACGAATTCCGAGGAGGTGCCAGATTCTGTGCGCAAGATAGGTTTATGTGCAGTAGTGACTAACTCGTGGGACTCCGGAGGCCGGCTGTTTTGCTTGGTCGCATCTTGCCGTCGGTCACAACACAGTCCATAACTTGACCGCGGCCTCCAACAAGAGGTGAATGCATGACGTGGAGTCGTCAGGCAAGGTAGGTCTTCCAACTGAAGTGTGAGTTTCTCCTTGAGCCATCTACGATCTTGATACTGATCGACAGTTCTAACCAAGTTCTAACCATCAGGAATTTGCGTATCACTCCATATTAGATGCCATCGAAGCTACGAATATCCTATAGCTACCAGCTTCGCATCGGATGTGGTATTACCAAAATGCGACACCTTATTCTCAATTCTACTCATGTTGGGTTCGTTTTCCCAACGTTTACACCGGCGGCTCGGATCGTCCACTACTGCTAAATTTATTTTCGAAGTCTCCTGTAGATCCTATCACCCGACCCGATCAATTCCGCGACCCACCATCTCTAGTTTCGCGGCAATAGACGAACCTTTGGGCGAAAACCCAGGAGCAGGCTCACTAACTGCAACTCCAGTTACCACTAGGCTGAAATACTATGCACAATCAGCCCCGAAGTCTCGCGAGCGTCAGAAATTCGCTCATATTTTCTGTGAAAGATGCTGTCAAAACTATGAATACCCTACGTTCGCATCCGACTGTCCCAGTGATCGTCGATCAGCCCCCCAATTAGACATTGAAGCTTGAAGCTTGAAGCACGATGTGGACCCCATCCATGTCCGGCAGAGTACGTCTGCTAAATCCTTCTTAAGACGACTCATTATAATAAATATCGGTAGGCAACATAAACGAGTGTGAAAAGTCATGTAACTAGTCCGGACAGCATGTACTATAAGCGACTACATGTAGAGGTCGAAACAATAAAGAAAGCGAATAAACTAAACTCTATCTCCACACAGAGGAAAATGCAGAAACCCAGAGGTGATGAAAAGAAAGGTCAACAAGTCCCACAAAATGAGAAATCATACCAGTCCACTGCCCGCCATTCGTACAGTGTCCAGAACAGCTCTCACCAACTCCCTCCCTAGGTTCGTAACAGCACCCATCGCAGAATTGTTGGTAGAGGAAACAGCTTGTAACCTCCGCTTCACCATTTCCGCATGACTGACCATCCGCTGAGCACTCTGCCCTTGCCCTTGTCCAACACCAGTACTCCTCCATCTCTGTCTCCTCCACCGTACAATCAACGACAACACGGGTACCAAAACCAAAACCACAAGTAAACTCGTCCACCGTTTACTCTTAAAATAAGGTCTCAACAAATCCTTCACAACTTCATACGTGCTCATCCCCATCCGGCGAACTCCATTAGACGAAGACGACGATGACGCGTGTTCTGAATCATATTGATTTTGAAGTTGAACACTGAATGGCACACGACCAAGTCTTGATCCAGACCGTGATGTAGGCGTTGAACTTGATTCACCAGGAGACAGTTTCCGACCGTTACGAGCCGGAGACGGTGAGTGATCCCTTATGATAGGATTCGGGTTGGGCTTTCCACGACTGGTTAAAGGAGGTCTCGGGATTGCAATTCCATTACCATTGATGCGTGATGCGCTATTTCCGTGACCATTTGTATGGGGTTTCGCGGTGACAGTTGATGTGGATTCGTCAGACATCGACGACCGTCGAGACGAATCTGATGATGATGATGGCATTTTGGATGACAGTCTTGTTAGCGCTGTGAATGCTTGTTGTCCCTCTCGGTTTACCCGTGACGCGCGGGGTGTTGGAGGGACAACTGTGTGCGTTGAAGTTGTTGAAAAGGAGGATGAGGAGGATGAAGAGGATATTGAGGGACTGGGCGACTGAGGACGGGGAGATGTCGGGCCACTTGGCGTTGGTGTGATGTCATTCGAGATAGACCCTGCGATTGATGATTGGGACTTTGACGTTGACTCGACACGCCGCCCATGGAGCTGCTTTAGTGATTCCTTCAGGTTCTAAACGTGTTGGTGTGAACATTAGCTGTATACTGTGAAGGCTAACAAGTAGATCTGCTTACCTGGCGAATTGATGGTTGAAGCTCTGACTCATAAGATAGGAACTCATCTGCGTAGTCCCACTGGTCCAACCGGGGAAGAACTTGAAGGCAATAAAGATCCAGGACTTTGTCATACCCATCCGCCGAGGTGTCCGATCGCACCTCGCCGACAAATCTTGACCCTTGCCTACGAGCCAGCCACTCTTCAATAATCAACCTCCCTACATCAGGACAGTCTGTTCGAAGACTAGCATGGGCCAATGTAACCAGAACCGCCGCAGGGAGATGGGTAGCATCACCTCGGCGACTTGCGGCGTCCCCACCTGGTGTGAAGAGTCGCAGTGAACGTTGATACGCATTCGTAATTAAGCTCTGTGCAGATTGAGCCAATAGCGCTCGAAGATTTTCTGGGAATCCCGGATCATGGGATGGAGGAGGTGATGTGTAGACAGTCGATTCCAAAGTGATACGTAGGATGTCCCATTTTCGTCTACTGGCAGCCAACGGGTCCGAGGCCAATAATGCACTGTTGTACGTCGAAGAAAATGGAGGTGGGTGAAGCAGTTCGAAAGCCTCCTTTAAGAGAGAATAAGTTAGGGGAGTGTCGCGCAGAATAAATGCGTGTGCAGCGCGGGTGTAAAGCGCTTGAAGCGTGGCCTCAACAGGCCTCAATTTTGCAGCCTTGACCGGGATTTGGGGGATGAAAGGAGATGTCATGAATGTCGTGGACAACGTTGTGGTCGTTGTGGCCGTCGCTGTCGGCATTTTGGAGGTGTGGAATAGGAACGACGACAGTGGCCCAAGAACAGAAATTCCATCATCCATGCACCGGCTACTTCGGAATCACATGGCTTGCCGGGGTCCCGTGGGCCCGCTCGGGGTGTTCGGCGATAGGATTTGAAATGGCATATCCGTCGCTCAAGATTACTGAACTGTGAATAGGACCCGGGAAGCTCCCTATGTTTGTTGTCCGGAAAAATCTTGAATTTTGGCCTCAAATCCGCAACATTTTGGCCCTCAAATCCGCAAGTTCGGACAGAGGTTGCCCCAAAATGGCGGATTTTTTCCCACCCTGCAGGACCCTGTGGCCGCTTTTGGTCGACGACCTCGGCACCTGGATTGAAGGACAGAGCTGGCCAGGCCAGGGGAGACGCCGTTTTGTCGTTTTGAGAAGACGAGGGGAAAATAACAGACACGATTTGATAGCGTCTCAGATGGCCCTCGAATCCGCAAGTTTTGGACAGTCAAAGCTCATTTTTCGTCGAATCCAGCCTCAAATCCGCGAAAAAAGGACATTGATTTCGTCGTTTTTGGCCCTCAAATCCGCAAAATCGCGGACAACAAATGGCGGGAGCTTCCCGGGTCCTCTGTGAATTCAACTTGAAATGAGAAGCTCAAAGCCTCTAAGGTGACCCTAGGCTGATACCGATACTTCCAACTCTCTCTCTCTCTTAGTTGCATACTGTAGACCTCCATAAATGGGATAGGCAAATACGATCCCCGAGTCCATAAACAGTTGCGTCGTAAATTGGTTGTACTCCTCGTACAATTACCAAGTCTCAAAGGACGTATCAAAGGTCAGCCAAAAAAACAGACTAGGCAGGTAACTGTAACGCGGTTGTCTGGTAAATCGGGAGCCCCGCAATGCTAACCAACATCGGCGAGTCGAGGAAGACCGTTCATGACGCAAATTCGACCCCTGTGTACGACTGCTATCCAAAGAAGGTGATTGGGCGACTCGGTACGGCCAACACAGATGAATAGCAAAGCTTCTAAAGCACTACCCATGCGACGGATCGCAAACTCTGAGTCCGATTGCCATCGGTCAAGATGGCATTCACAGATATAAACCCTGTGCTCAGATGGCATGGAATGCGCAGTCTACTAAACAAGTTGAGCATCCGGATTTCTTCGTTCAGGATATTCGATGGTGTTCCTAAATTGTCACAATAGGAGCTGTTGAACGAACCGAATTAGAACCTGCGCTCTACCATATACTACCCTCTTCTTTTCCCATTGTCTCGTTCAGTAAATCGAACTGGAACTGAGGACTACCCGGTGCCGAATAGTTTCTGCGGACACTGCCAGGATTACAGCATTTACTGGGCTGCGGATGTGTAGTGATTATTATTGCGGCGCACCCGATAGAGCTCACCTCGTTGATCATCGATTGATAGTGCCCCGAGTAATCGTCCCGCGTCGAAGTCTAATTCCTGTACTTGTGGCTGTGAAATGCAAGAGTACCTCACGTACATACCAGCAGACAGCGAAGTTTCATTTCGCCTACGATTGAAAAGCGAACCACCAATCCCCGGTAAACTTTCTTCGTTACTCCAACTCCAAAATTCTCCTTGGGTAGATCTCGGTCCAGAGTCGCGGTTGGGGTAGAGTTTACTCTTTGGAAGGCAAGATACGAAATTTTCGGTGGGATCAAACAACACGTTTCCTGCGCGTTGTAAATGATACCTTCTGACAGCGGTGCGAGTAGGATCAATCATGGCTTATCGTGTGGGTATGAGAGCTCGCGGGCTTCCATACCCTAGCCCAACGCCAAAAATATCGCGACAATCACCAATTATCCCGGCATAGCTGACAACTACAGCAATTGACTCTGCCACAGCGATAGATATGACTGAAAGATATCCACCGCATACATCACCATCGATGATGGTCTGATGCTATTTGGGGGAAAAGATTGAACGACTGCGGTTGTGGGCATTCTGAAGTAGGTTTCAAACCCTCGCTGATACTCACCATACGTTTTATCAGATAGATTGCGGTACATCATGGAGATGCTTCGGTCTGCTGGTGATAATCCACGAGGAATACAGCGAAAGATGACGAGATGAGAAATTGTTCAGCTGGATCAACAGCCCAGAATTTCCGTATAAGGAAGGTAGTGTAGTTCCGTTCGCTAAGGGACTGCATTCCGTCACCCGTTTCTGTGTCATTCAACCTCAACGTGTCCTCCACGAGGCAGCCCATTCACGCCGAATCACCAGCGTCTAGAGGTCTTGTCTCCTCAGTTTCCCCATTGTTTTTGTTACAGGAACATCTTTTTGCACCGCCCACAAGAATGCAACCGTGGTTGACTTCACTGATCCCTCGAGGCGCCTCATGGATCAGCTCGGTTCTGACATGTCTGTCCTCTCAAGAAGCGATTATTTAAACTGAGGCCTCACTGCGTCCCAGTTCTCCTTCTTTACCTCACAAAAAGTTTTCTTCTCGTATTTTATTACTCATTGTTCAACTTATACGGCCTCGCCTATCATAACATCCTATTGTCCCCCTTTTCCAGCCACCTCATATCCTTAACTTCCATCCACTACCACCACCTCGAACTTCAACATCGCTATCATCCCAACATTGCGCCACCATGGAGAAATATCGAATTCTTGGAGTGTCGAAGGAATCAACAGACGGGGAGATACGTACCGCCTTCAGAAGTCTGGTATGTGACTCCTTCACGACCGCCTGAGCTCTTCCGAGTTAGAGTTTACACAATCTGACCTTTATTCTTCAGGCTCTGAAATGGCACCCAGACAGATGTCGGACGGAGAAAGAAATAGCATCAGAAAAATTCATTGAGGTGCGCCTTTCCGTGATCGGTATCCTCTTCGTCATCTGAGCGTTTTTCTTCGTCCATAGATCAATAGTGCTTACAAAGCCATCTTGAGCGAACGAGAACGACTAGCGAAGTTGGCGAAAGCTGATACCACTTCACCGAAGGAGGGAGCTCCCAGCCCAACCACATCTTCGACTGGTTCTACTGCGGAGTCAGCGAGTTCGAGTGCACCCCAGGCGGGCGCACCGACACCAGATAGACCTACAGAAACGGCAGCTCCACCACCACCACCACCACCGCCGCCGCCGCCACCATCTGATCCTTCCCCATCCGCTGAGGAACCTGCTCGAGGCCGGTCGTCATCGCGTCATGGGCGGAATCATGGTAGCAAGAGTGAACCCCGCTCTGACGGCTCGCATAAATCTCGGAAGTCCTCACCATCACCGCATCCGTCAAGCTCGGGCGCAGACAAGAAGGAGAAGGCAAAGAGTAACCCAGGCAGCAGAACGTCGTCGAAGACTCGGGATGAATCACCCTTCCCGAAGCCAAAGAAGGAACGCCGTTCGTCTCACAAGGATAAGGACAAGAACAAGGACAAACCCAAAGACGACAGTCGGCATAACTCCCGGAACACCTCGCCTCAGTCCAGCGGAACGCCGAAGAGTGATAGGAGCAGGTCTTCATCCTCGGACACGCGCAGTACCCATTCCTCGACCAGTTCCAGTTCCCAAACCAGCTCTTCGGCATCATCGAGTACCGAGTATTGCACTCCAGACCACGAGAGCAGGACTAGCAACAGTTCCCGTGCTACCTCCCCAGCGCGTTCCGATGATTCAAAGGAGTCCAAGAAGCCAACTGCGGAGGCCGACGCCAAGCCTTCCAAGAAGGGGAGCAAGAGCGACGAGAGCGCCCAGTCGTCCAAGACGCAACGCTCGAAGCTGCGAAAACAATCTAGGCCAACCTCGCGCCGTCCTGAGGGGTAAGTAACCATTTTGCGCGTCTATTGGGAAGTTCTAATGAATTCATTTCGATCACAGCCGAGACGGTACCCCTCGAACAACTACGAAGAAACGCAAATCGGAGATCATTGATGAAGAAAGCATCAACGGGGAGATCAACCTGGACGAATATGCTTACCCATTGTTTGATGAAGCTATCGAGGCTCGTGAATGGTGCCATACCATTTATTTGAGTCTGGAGGAACTTCACCGCGGTAAAACCATCTCGTACCGCTTTTCTCGACATCAGCTATCGGGGAAGAACAAGAACGTGGTTTTGGACCTGAAAGTCCCGGCGGGATGCCAGGATCGAACGAAGATCGTGTACCGCAGCACTGGCCACGAGCGAAAGAGTGATGGGACGAAACAGGATGTCGCCTTTGAGATTCGGGAGAAGGAGCACGAGCGCTTCACAAGAGTGAAGGACGACTTGTACATGGATATCCGTTTGCCCTGGGTTGAGACCTTGAACGAGGAACCGGGAGAGGTGTTCTTCCAGGGCCTCGACGGACGGGAATTCATGTTCCAAGTTAATTATAAGCGGGATGGTGGTTTGGAAGGAACCCATGCCATCTCTCGTGCTGGGATGCCGGCTAAGGATGGTTCTGGTAAAGGGAAGCTAATCGTAAGGTCAGTCAAGCTTCGTTCCTATATTGTCTCTCAGGCAGTTGACTTACGTTTCTATAGGTGGGAAATCGTCCAACCACAAACTTCCAAGTGGGAAGCGTTCAAGGACATGCTCAAGTTCGGGGGTTGAGTCGGTTCGAAAGCTGGTTCCTTCGTACCGTTTCACCTCCAGTCGAGGATTCATTTCTCGGACTTACCATGTATTCTTCGGGCCACCATGTTTGACCGGATCATATTCTTCACCCACCCACACTTGATGGCAAACTCGACCCTCTCCTCATTCTCCTCCACGCACAGAATCTTTGAGCGAAATTAAACGCATTCACCTTCTTTTTCTCTCCTTATGCACCCACCACGGACCGTATATACCCTCAATCGCCTTGTCTTTTCCTTTTTCATCCCCATTGTGATTTACCATCATGTCTAGCCCCGCAACATGCCTCGGGAAGGTATCGGACCTTCCACACATTGTACATTCGCATGCTTTCATATTCTCCCCTCCTACGCAGTACACGTACCAGTAATAGACCAGAATGTTCACCTAGTAGTAACGACCGCCACGACTTTGTTAACGACCATTATGCACAACCTGTATCTTCATGAAGTTCTGTAGCCAAATGAATACATACCTTTCGTTCATGCTATAAAGTGCTGTCGATGTTGTCTTCAACCGCGGAAATAACCTGCTGCGCAATAGCACGGGAAGGGAAAGCCTGCAACCGATGGCCTTGCAACAGGACTGGCGAGGGAGACACTGTAAAATCCGATGAAGTGCACGAGCTCGACTTGTCGGACAGGCGTGATAAATGTGAAACGCCAAAGTCCACAGGCACTCCTTATCATACCGCTTGGCCACCCTTGAGTCCGTCCTCGATTCTTGAACGCCGTTGTAGGGCTACAGAATTTTGACCGAATCCCCAGGGGCCAACATGGAGACTCGGAGCGGGGCCATTTGAGCTCTCAAATTAATTGGAACCATTAGCGAGCGCCATCACCAAATAGGCGACCTATTGGCTCGTCGAAGAGAGTTGATTGATGATACGGCCCAAGTGCGATTATGAAGTGCGGCATGGCCATGGTTATTGGTCGTCCTGGTCATCTGGCAAAGATATCCGAGCCACGATGTTGGTCATCCATTCCCACCCCTGCAGTTCTGGAAGTTCTGGAGACAACACAAGGGCATGAGGAGAACGCATGGATGGCTCAACGAATTGCGCAGCAACACACCTCAGAAGTCGACTATCATCTCGTCCACGACCCCGTCAAAGTCCCCCACTCACTCGTGCTATACATAAACACGCTTTGATTTAGAATCGACGGCACCTAGCTAGGCGAATAACATGAAGAATATATATACAACACTGCGAACGGGAAATAGAATAGGCGTCTAGGAAAACAAGTACGTGGGCTTATCATAGACATAGAACATAAACGAGCATAGAGAGCATAGAAAACCATAGAGAGAAATCGTTCACCTAACCAAAGCGCGAACTGAGCATCATATCCAACGCACGCCCAATCATGACGAAGACGCCTTCACGAGCGCTGGACCTCCTGGACATCTGTATCTCGTTCAACCTTCTAAGGATCTCCTCCTTCTCCAAGGAAGATGTCGAAATTGTGGTATGCAAGCGATCGTGCAACTCCTGGATCTGACGCTGATACGTCGAGGCAACTTGGGCGGTTTCCTGCCTAGCAGCATCTGCGATCTGCTGAAGGCGGCCCTCCAAGCGCATCTTCTCTTGACCGTAATGGAATTTCAATTGCATCGAGTCGTTCTGAATCTTCCTCATTTCGTGTTGCAACCGGCTCGTCTCTTGCTCCAATTCGCGCTTGGTTTCTTCGTCTTTCATTCTGATTGCCTCTGTAGATCATAGAAATCAGTTGGCAAACCACGTAAATGATCTGAAGGCCGCGGAGAGCGAAATGGGTGGAGTACTTACCTCTCATCTCCTGCTGGATTTGCTTAATTTCCTGACGATGCTTTAGGACTTGCTTCCACAACTCTCGGTTCAATTCGGCACCAGCAGCCGTCTTCGTGATGTCGATTCCTTCGTCAATCAACTCGCGCTGAATACGCAAGGGCAGGGGGTTATTATTAATGATTCGACGCAAGACGTCGTGGCCAGACCCGGTCGTGTTGAGGTGACGGGCCAGCTGTGCGCCCTTCTCGAGAACGGGTTTGAAGAACGCGTCGTGGCCGGCAAGTTCTGCCTCACGCTCCTCCGCAACGTCTTCGTCTACTAACCCCCACATATTTGTAGCAATAACTACGTTCTTCAAGCTGCTATCCCCGCAAAGCTGTCGGAACATCCTAAAGTTGCGAGTAGAAATACCGCCCATTCTGTTGTCAGAAATGCGGTGAAGGTAGACCACCCCCGAGAGTTTCATCCCTTGCTCATACCTAAGACCGGGATCAATGCTCAGTTCTGAGGCACTACGGGCGGTGAAAAAGCAGAATGAATCGACGTACGTAGCAGCAAGGAATGCGGCGATCATTTTCAACACATCGGCATCACTTTTGGCCGTGTCGTCAAAACCGGGGGTATCGATGAGGGTTACGGTGCGTCCATCAAGCTCAAATGGCTTGGCCGGTTGTATAGTGTCCGTGCAGGACTGCAAGCCACGACCAACGCGAAGCTTGGATCCGCTAACGCTGTTAATGAACTAACCATTGCGCCGTCAGCGGTGTTGGAAGAAGGACTCCACGATCGAGGGATGTACTTACCGTAGTCTTCCCGCTCCCTGTGGCACCCATGACACTGCATTACCGTCATTGTTAATGAACGAGGTGGATATGAAATCGAAAAGACCTACGCGATTAATACGTCTTGATTGTCCGCAAAATCCACCTAGACGTAGAGAGAAAATCGTTAGAAATGTCGCGATGTTTACTTTTTTTGGTTTGATCGACGCACAGGAAGGGTGTCCCTATACTTGGAGTTGGGCGGTGTTGCTTGGGAATGCCTACGTGATGATGGTCAGAGACGAGTAGCGCGATACGAAGGTCGTCTCTACCTGGAATTCATGTCTGATACGGGGATGTTCCAGTGAGGATGTTGGAAGAGAGGAGAGGCAGGAGAAACCAAGGGAGAAAGATAAGGCAAAGTAGCTGTAGCCATTTGGTTGGTTGGTTGGTTGGTTGGTTGGTTGGTTGTTAGTGGGGTCCATTCCGAGCCATCGAAGGGTTCTTATATGCTTATGCTGTCCGCCGATTTCCCTCGGGACTGGCCCCTCGATGCAAATTTGGCCGGCGTGTGCTTGAACACCCCTCATCCGCTAGAATCACCCTGCAAGGCGGCATGTTGAGGAGTTCCATCGCGTTTGTACGCGTACCGAATTGAACCGGTTCAGCAGAGATCGATCGTCTCGTAATCTGCCTCGGGTTCAATGCGAAAACGTTGAAAGGCTGCGGGGTCTCGTGAGTTGTCTAAACGTGATAAGGGCTTAGCTCAATCAACACATGGTCAAGTAAAGCTCAAAAAGATATGAGATTAACAAGATCAAGGCCAGTTTAAATCAAACAACTCGTGCAGAAGTTAAAACACATTGAAAGGAAAAATACACACTATGACCTCCTTCGATAACTTTCCCAACCAATCGGGGGTCGAAAAAAATTTCAGCAAGGGTGAGCTATACTGCTCGACGAAGTTTGAAAGAGGGTGACTTCTGCGGCACGGCGTCGTACTAGTCCTGGCAAGGACGTTCCACCAGCGTACGTCCACTTTGGTAGCTCTTGTGCGGCGACGGTGTTGGGACTCTCTCCATTATTCAATCGTGCGATAAGGGTGGAGCTCTTCGCATTTCCGCACCCTTCGTTGAAGGCCCACGAAACCAATGCACCGTATTGATTTGCATTGAGGCGAACCGAATCCACAATGTAATCCGAGATACAGTTCTGGAATTCCTTCAGATCTGTTTGAAGTAGAGATGATGCGGTCGCTTCGGTCAAGGGGAAGGAGTAGGGCACTTCGGCACAGTTGGTCTTTTCACAAAGGTGACCGTATCCAACTGTTGGAAGCCCTATTGGATCAGGTGCAGGGCGAGAGACGAAGCCTTCGAACTCCTTAATAAGACTGACTGTTGCAGAGTTAACTGCTGGTGGAGTACAGCCAGATCCAGACGTGGGCAGGCAACACTTGAAGTCAGAAGGGCCTGGGCATAATCCTAAACGAAACGAAACGAAACGTATGAGTCCAAATTTACAAATTGTGACTCGAGAGAGGTAGGCTAAAGTGACGAACCGGACGCAGTGTTGCCGGACGAACAGGAAGATGTGAAACGGCAATTCCCACCACTACCACACGAGGTTTTCGCGCAACATTTTATGTCTGCTGGGTCATTCGGGCAGTAGCCGGAGTAGCTGGTACCACCACCAGAACTACAGGTGGATGTGGAGATGCAAACACCTGGGGTACTGCCTGCCGTGCAGGGTCCATTTACAGTGGCATATGCGACACCAGCAAAGAAGAGGAGGGCGGGGTATCGCATCGTCGCTGGACTTTTGGGTTGTAGAGCCGATCTACGAGGTGAGCGCCCATTCTTATGTGGACATCGCAACAGGAAAGAACCGAGCAAGGCAACATGGAGCCCTTCAACGACGAAGAGCACCTATGTTCAACATCGCATGTATGGGGCGCCATTCCATATGCCGCAATGACATCTCCTAATGCCCAGGACGAGTTGCTGTCAATCCCTCTGACGAATGATCTTGAATATATCATCTCTTATCAGAATCGTGGTCATGAAGCCTGGGATGATAGACGTGGTGAGCCTTCTGACCTGTCATATCGTTATTATAAGCATATCACTCACCGCATCACAAGTATATCAGCACAACGAAGAGGAGATCTGATGGAGCCTTGTGCTCATTAACTTGAGCGTTGGCAGGTCTGAACCAGGATGTAATTGGGAGGTAACCGCTTTTAGCCGCCTGTTTGGCGCCAGCAAACACCTGCCGTTTATATCTGATAAGATCACTTCGTGCCAGCTTCAAGTTCAGGCTTTCGGGAGTCACGGGCGACAGAACTGAGCCAATGGTCGAATGCCTCCGGTCGAACGAGGTAAACTATGGTGTCCTGCTATTCTCACCGAAGGATTGCTGTCGAGGTAGAAAAACATACACCATTCACCCATGGTGTCGATGCCTCCAGACGGGCGTCTCTTGATCATTAATTGACAACATTGCAAATTTCAAGTGCGCAGTGAGAGTTTTACTGCGGTCCTCCGAGTTCGCACTGATCTCTACGGAAAACATGCATACTGGGGCGCTGGTGCACACACTTCCTATAGTACTCTGCTCGATCTGAGGGACCGAGTCTTTCCTCTCTTTGTCGGGCTACCTCCAGTTCGATCCCGCCAAGTCGCTTGAACATGGTAGTTGGCTAGCCGGTACCATTTGCAGTGCATATAGGCGTATTGCGGGCATAACCAAAAGGATACATTGGCCTTCCAGTACAACAGCGGCACCCCCGATTGCTGTTCGTAACTACAGACGGCGTTTTGGTGGAGGGAATGCATCTCAGAAATGGAATGCACAGTTAGAGTGACCTTGGGTGCGGTGGCACGAGGCTTATATGTCGAGAGGAAGCTGTCATTGACATGGACATCTGGTTTTCCTTCAATTCACATATGCTAAAGCTTAAAGCTACTTTATTAGCAGGCGTTAAACTCGATAGACATAGCGCAAGGGACTTTCAACTTATCGCGTACGATATCAATCTATGAGAAGTTGACCATCTGATCCTTGGGATCACAGCCAACGGCATGCTATATCTCGAATTCAGCAACACAAACACGTGCAGAGAGCGTGAAATATCAACAGAGGGCACCTACGCGTACGTGTGTTTGACAGGCTCGAACACGACAAGCACCGCTCGGCAAGTGACAGAAAGCACAGCAGTGAATGGAATGCATATATAGTCCCAGACGTCAATTGTGGGGTACACACCGTAATGCAGTAATCGTGGTACAATGTGGGTGTGGGCGTACATACAGGCTACTTCGCCCTTATGCAGTTACAATAGTATGGATACACTCTTGAACCGGTCGACTCGAAATCCATAGTTACATCATGATGTTGGTTAGTCTGTTTGAAAAAGAGTAAGTTTCAGTTCGCGTCATGAGACTGAAGCGGTGTTCTCACCTCTTATATTACAATGGTTAGTTGTGGGCGTTTATTAATAGCACGAGGAAGCGGCCTCGAAGCCCAAGCAGGTCGGACGGATTGGCACTGCGTCGTTAAAACTTCATATCGAGGCACAGGAGACGTCGGTAGGTCTGGAACAGCTTCAAATCCTCGTGAATCCAGTGTGGTTTGAACGTTCTGAGCCTCCATGTCCATAAAGAAGTCTGTAACATCTCGTGAAGTAACTTGATCAGCAGCAATAGCAGCAGCTTGACGTCTTGCAACTTTCCAACGCGGCTGTTTCCCTTCCTCGCGCTCCCTTCGTTTCTTGGCTCGTAATTCGTCATAGTATTTCGCAGCTTCAGCAGAAGCTTTCTTTCTCCCCTCTTCGTCGATTAAATATTGCCGTCGAGTGCGTTGACGTTCCATCTCCGCGTCCTCCTTTCGTTGTTTGAGTTTCGTGAGTTGGTCGTGGTATTGAGATTCGTCTGAGAAGAGTGAGCGCCAGTATAAGTCTGATTCGCGTGCTCGGTGAAGGTCGACATGATAAGTGCCACCACAGAAGAATGCATTTTTGGCGTGTCCGTTGCATCGATAGCTGCCTTCGTTTACTTGGGGTGGGTTAGGGTATTGGCAAAGGTCATTGCTACATTTATTGTGGAGGGGTGATGGCCAGTAGTGTGGTAGACGCGTTGTGCGTTTGCTGAACCTTTTCGTAACTAAAAGTGTGTGGTATTGTGTCAGGCGTGGAACTGGTAACAAGGAGCTCATCGAATGACTTACGGTTTTTGATGAATGAAGTATCAGGTTTCATTCGGTGAGCAGTACAGAGTGTGGGCGCAGACGCGCAGTGGTTGTGGACCAGAGAAGAGATGAAAGAGTAGGACAGTGGCAAAGTCAGCGTGTGGTCTTTATCAGTGAGAGATTAGATTTCAACCACGAGGGCTGACTTGGGTGTCAAAGCACAACAACGAGGGTCCTGTCTGTCCAGCAATTCGGTACGGACATAAGATTCTACATGCCCCACAGGTACCTGATCATCAGCCAAGGCAAGCTTGATTCGATCGTACGAACTTGAAGCTTGAAGTCTGATACTATAAATTTGCGGTGTGCCTCCGGGACCGGCTGAAGGGCGTCTGTCGTCCAGTTCTTTGTGCGGGAGAGACGGAGAGGGCGAGGGGGCTTTTTCCGCTCCCATCGTTGCTCCATGGATGGGATTGAACGAGTATTTATGTACCTGCGATGATGTTGCGGTGAAACTCTTCAGCGCCTCATTGATAATCGCATGGGACTCCGAGGGCGGCGGGTGGCTGCAACGAGCCAGATTCATCGATAAAACGATGACGCAAAACGAGATGAAGCTTGATATGGCGTCATAGCTTTCGTTTCTGATCTCCATACATCTGCATCCATTATTGGCGTTTGTGGCTGGAACCGGGTCTGACTCCTTCGGTGGAGTTCATTGGGTCGAGGAGGCAGTCAAGACAGTGCACAATGTTGACACAAAAATGCAACTATTGGAACGTCTCCTGATTATACTGTAAGGGAACCACGTTATAGATTGGAATTCCTTTCAAAACGGAGGGGGGACGTACTCTGCGCTTCCCAAGTCAAAAAATGCGGGGTAAAGAGGATTTCAAGTCGTGTTTGGTTTTGACTTTACAAAGAAACAAGGGTAGGCGTTTACGTTTCCCCAGATTCAAACGTCCTGGACCTCCCAGACCCTGTTCTGCTTACCCACCGCCCCGTTTCTTTCTTCCTTATCGCCGTGGTCGTTCCTCCCGCACCCGGGGTCCAGCTGGCAAGATGAGCACGAAACGGAAAGCGGATGACGTTTCAACACCTGTTGCGACTACCTCAAGTGCCACTCCGCCACCGGACCTCTCGCCCGCTCACAAAAAGCGAAAGCCGAATGATGATAACGGCGACGATAAAAACCCTCCTAATACACCTTCCGCCACCTTGGATTATCCTTCTCTATCTCGTGTCACTTCTAAATCCGTGCCATTTCAGCAGCCAACGCAGCTTTTGTCATTTTCATATGACGAGAACCATGAAATGGAGTTTACAGATTCGGCTCTCCGATACTACGTCGAACCTCCGTTAAATGCCAGTCTTAAATATGGATATAACCACTGGAAACGGAAGGCAGATACTCGTGGCAGACTCGATTCGTTACTTCATGCGGTGTCGAGGGTTAAGAAGCAAGGAGGGGGTCCAGTGGGAGAGATTGGGTTGGTGACGTGGAGGGGTATCATCACAAAGTGTGTTGTAAAATTCCACATGCAATTTTTTCTATCAATGGCCTCATTGTATTTCTTTTTAATTCGGGTGAGTGAGAATATTGACAGCGCCATATGAAGAACGAGAAGGTTGGGATATGAATGTCATGTATGTGAAAGGAACGCTCTATCTTGAGGAGCATCTCTCTGACGAGAGACTGCATGAGAAGTAAGTTTCTTGAAGTGTTGATTCTTAACAATAGGTCTTGCTTACACGCCTGTGGATAAGAAATAACATGGACGAGAAACATCGCCAGCAGACATACTATGGCTATGCATTTGAATCATACTGCACATCTGATAAACCAGTCAGGGGACAGACAGACGCGTGTCATCCTATTGGATGGGGCGGGGACGTTGATACAAACGTGCAATGGTGTAGCGTCGTGCGGACGAAGCTCGGAGATACCAGGATGGTTCTCGGAGGAGAGGTTGATTGTGTGCGCGGTTAGTGTCAAAACGCCCGATGACGCAAATGAGATTCTCATATCTAACGCGTTGCAGGAAAATACACAGGACAAACTGATACGTTCGTCGAGTTAAAGACGTCGCTTACGATCAGAGGTCCACCTGATGCTGCCAGATTTGAAAAGTCAGTCAATAAAATATCAGGTGTACATACATGTCATCTGGAATTGGAATGCTAATACCGATCCAGGAAGTTATTGAAATTCTATTTTCAATCGTTTCTCCTTGGCGTACCGGCAAGTCCTCGCTGTTTGAGTACTTGGTAGGATGAAGGACTGACTGGTCTGGCAGGAGATTGTTGTGGGATTCCGAACACCCTCCGGGCAGCTCACGACGACACAGACGTTCAAGACGATTCAGTTACCGCGACTGGTACGAGGGAAGCCCGGGGCATGGGACCCACAACTATGCCTCGAATGGGGGCACAGTTTCCTGTCGTTTTTGAAGGGCGAGCTGGGAAATTGGAAAGCCCATGACGAAACGGTTCCAGTATGGAGGGTGAGATTTGTACCGAGGAAGGGGGTGAGCGTGGAAATATTAGACCAGGCTGGCGTCGAGGATGTAGTGGGTGGCGAGGATAGGGTGGGATTTCTCCCAAAGTGGTTCTGGGACGAGCTGGAAGAATCTTCGATAACCGGAAATGAGCCGCACATCCCCCAGACTCCGAGGCAGGACGGGCCACATCGGGAAACAGGAAAGCCGACGCCCGCTGTCGGCCACGCCGGCTGGGTTCTTTGAGTGTGATTGTGAGTTGACCTTGCGGGCGAGCAGCAGCAAGAGGCAGGTGTACTGATTCGTCATTCAATTTTGCCCAGGAACAATTTGGTTGCTTGATACAATGGATTGACGCACCTTGAGGCGTGAGGTCATTTTGGTGGATCATGTGGCCATCTGATGGGGCTCAAATGGGCGACATCGAAGCAAAGATGTGTTCTTCCGGCCCAAGCGAGCAAAGAGCAAGGGTGCGGGGGACGTTACACGTTGGACAGTGTGCAGCTGAGGATATATATTTCTACAGCTACCGTACAGCCAGCACGGGTGCATGATGAGCAGATGTCATGGTCGCTCCATCAGCCAATAGGATTTAACTTTCGGGTTGCTGGCCCGGCGATCGCTTATAAACCCGCCTTCCGGCAAACGCCGATACGCGTCTTTCGCGTTTGACACCGCACAACTCCCAAGCCCTCCCAGCTCTCACCACTTCGCTCCACATCGTTCTCAACGCGACCTCCTGCCCCAGTTCACCCCTCGACGCCGTCCTTCGTGACGAGCAACCCCACCGTCGAACCGCCCTCAACCGCCCCCCACGCGTAAATGGCAACCCCCTCCTCCTCAGCCACGTCCCCATCACCACCAATGGCCTTTATGCAGCACACCCCTGTCATGTCCCAGGCCTCCATCTTGTCCTCTACTCCTGCTCGCGAAAGAGAACAGAGGAAGAAGGCCGTCGAGAAGTTCCTAGCTCGTGCAGAGCTGTCTATGGTGAGTCACACCTCCCCTCGACGCGTCGCAACGGCAACCAGAGCACTTGGTTTCGCGCTATATGCATGTCTGTGAACGTTCTTTGCATTGTGCCTGAGTGCTTTGGCCACACTACATGCGTTTCCCCTCCTGGTACATGCTCCGAGACGGTGTTCAGCGTCACTCACCCTGTTGCTCCATAGGTCACTCGCGGTCTTCGAGCGCGTCTCTCTTACGCCTCGTACAAGGCGGCTCGTAATATTCCCCACGCTTCACTGCATGACCTTGAAGCACAGACACAGTACCAAAATCAGGCTGCTTCCTTCTCCCGCACCATCGCCGCTAAGCGCAAGGCTACCGGAGCTAACACGCAATATACTTACCCACTAACGCCCGGGCCCACGGGTACCAGCGCAGGCGCGAGTACACTGCGAAGAACACCCACAGGTGTTATGGCCCCTCCCTCGACGTTCAGCTCGCCCCAAGCAGGCTACCCCTTTGTCAACGGACCTGTCAACGCCACGAATAGTATTCATGACTCTCCCTCTGCCCGGAACTCCGCCAACGCCGGGCAAAGCCTTTATTCTTCTATTTTAGCGCCCCCGCCTAATAAACACGCCCGCACTATTCACAATCCCAATGACCCACCAGTGCCGGCATCCACGCGGCCTGCTGTGTCACCACGCGTTCGCGCAGCTAAACCCTCCAAGAGAGCTGCTGAGAGCACGCGCGCTCAGACTAAAGGACGTCACACTGATAAAGCTCCCGTTCATACAGGTTCCCCTGGAAAACGAAAGAGAGCTAAACGACCGTCCTTGGAGAAGGGCAAACACAAGGAACGGCCACCTGTTGTGGACGTGGATGCAGACGGCGATGTAGACATGAAGGCCGCGGCGACCCTGACATCGCTGCTTCTTCACCACAGACCGTCCATTCCTGGAAGTGTGCCTTCTCCGCGGTCAAGTGTAGATGGTTCTGACAACGGCTCGACGTATTCCTATTCACACTTTGCCCAGAGCTCAGCACGGACCACCTCAAGTGCGCCAATGCCCCCTTCTCCATCTGCGACAGCATCGACAGCTCCTGTTGCAGAACCGTCGTACCGGAACCAGACACCTTCTCCAGGTTCCAATGCACCAAAACAGTCTACGCCACGTCCTGCCCCAACGGATAATGAAGCTGCTGACCTTATGCTCTACCTGGCAACTTCCCCTTCTCCTGTTCGACCTGCGAGTAAGGACGCCAGGGACTTGGCTGCCTTCAGAACACTTACCAATGGACCCGCATCTACGCGACCCAAGGGTCGGGTACTTTTCCAGGAAGCATCATCCCAGGAGGACCATAATTCGAGCAGTGGGTCACCCAAGTCAAGCACAACACTGACACGAGGTGGAGATGGCAGTTTCAACTCTAGCATTTCCAGTATCGGCGGTGAAATGGGGTCTAAACCCTCTGACGCCCCCCTATCGCGTTCTCAAACAATGCTCCCGACACCTAGCCAACTCTTACCTCCTGCCCCCATGCCTGCGTCCGCATCAGCACCGGGCAGTCCCAAGGTAGCTCGCGATGTCAATCAAAGTCCAAAGCCCCTGCAGAGTCAGGGTTCGGTGGAATTTAACTTTCATGACTTCATTCATGCATCGCCATCGCCGTCTCGAGCACTTGGACAGGGACATCGAACAAGCTTAGGTCTTCGGGCCGACATTGGCAGGAAGTTGTTTGAGGAAGAGCAACTTCGACATGCAATGAGCCTGCAGAACCAGCCTAAGCGACCAGAGGAACGTCCTTTGGCTTCTGGTGTTGACTTGGTTCACACCTGATTAATCAAGATCGTATGAGGCTTCAACTACTAGATGCCTCTTCGAGCTGCTTCTCGTACACGCGAACGCCCTGGTATATATTGGGATATTGGGCCATCACCCGTATCCCCCGCCTCACCATCGACCTCCTTGTACTCACATGGATCTTTCTCAACGCTGTATCACCAACTCACCTCGCATCACAGACCAGCATTTTATTCAATATTCAAGAACATTCATCTCCATCGCTTAGTATCTGCCGGACACCGCGCGTCCATTTACCCAGCATATTAACCACCAGCACATATTGTAACGTCACAACTGTTTCGCACACAACCCAGCAATTTCCCCTACTCCCCACCCCTCCAAGCAACATCACTATCTATCTATTTGATCGTTTGTAAGCGCCTACTGCCGATGTCAAGGAATTTATCACGTCTATATATGCGCCATTGACGTCGCCATTCTGCGGGTAATTTGTTTGTCGCGTTGGTGTCTGGCTATGGTACGGAGTCTCCGAGGATGGACGGTCTCGTTAGCCTCTCTTCTGCGATTTTTTTTCTGTCTGATCTTCCTCTCCTCTTCATTGTCCCATTTTTCTCTGCTTTTTTATTGTCTCATTCTGCAACTGTTAATCCAGTGCTCCCTTATCTGTACCATAATAATGACTCGCATCATTTGGTTCTTTGTGTCTCTCTCTTCTTTTATACTTTACCCTGCTTTGCCTTGTTGCCTTGCACATTGTATGATATTAATCTCTCCTTTTTATACGACTCTTCGGTTCGTTTGCATAAATTGCTTTCTTCTTCGTTTCCGCCTCTTCACCCCCTGTTATGTTTTTCTTGCAGATGTGTGCACCCTGTGCCAACACTTGGTGCACATGACCAGGGATATTGTCTCCGTATCTATTCGTATGCTTATAGTCGCCCACGACCACCTTCCGTTCTGAATTTTGTGCTATCCAAAATAGACTGGTACGACAGAGTCTTCCCACTCTTCCCCACACCTGACAGTGACAATGAAAGGTCGCCTGGAAGTGGTTACACATTCCTTACGGTAGAACGTGCAAATGGGGTCCATCCCTGACGTACATGCCCACACGTTTTGGTGGCTTGGTGCTGCTGGGTTGGGTCTGGCGTTGGCGTCTTACCTGCGCATATACAATCGAGTGGCTGGTATAGCCAGAGGCGCTCGAACTTAAAAGACAAGTATGGTATATATGGACGAATGGAGGTAGGGGTATGCGATGTACCCCTGCAGGTCGACCGGCGAACTTGTCACTTTCCCCCTTGAACTGATTCCGACAGGCTGTCTTGAAAAGTGTCCAGGGTACTTCATGGCAGTGATGAACGAGATAGAGGTCATCCCTCGACCATTTGTCAACGGCACAGAAAGGACAGGTTGTTCCGGACTCTAGTGAGCCTGGATATATTCCACCTTTTCCTCAAAAACCATCCCCGCCTTCAAACGCTCTATATTCGAGCAAAAGGTTTTACTTGGCATGACGGTTCAGGACCCTCCAGTATTGCCTACGTTCTTCGTGACCTTGGTGGCGCTTGTGTTACTGTGAGTAGTTTTTATTCGTTTCGTTTCATCCCTGTTTGTTCGGTTCTTTGGGCTGTTGCATGGCGTGGTCCTTGTCAATGAATGCTCCAACGCCCTAAGATTACCAACCCCAAGGGTATGGCTAGGGCGTGGTAGAGGCGCCACTTGGGACCTTGGTCCTTGCGTCAAGAACTTAAAAGTCATCTGCGAACCGAATTTTTTATCTAATTTCACTTTCACTTTTAGAATTTTGATCACGTTCTCGATGCCACTGGTCCCCGTGCTTTATTTCCTATATTCTTCGCAGGATGGTGGTGTTCGATTTGGGATGTGGGGATGGTGTTTGGATTCGGATGGGGTGTGTCAACATCCAATAAAGTATGTTGGTTCCTCTTCGACCGTTGGGTATATGCGCTGAACTTCGTTCGTTCTTCTGTGCGTGCGTGTACTCGTTGCAGGCTTGGGTATACATGGGAGCCGGAAATTTCGTCCCCGATAACCAAGGCTCATGTATTCTTCCCGATAGGTGAGCTCTCCGTCCTCCCATCTGGTCGGTATATCTGGACCTTACTATGCGTCTCAAAATCACCTCTGTGCAGCTGCTTTCTCGACACTATGCGCGCTGCTTTCGCTTGTCCCTGTCCTTGTGAAACGAACCTCAAAAACAGAGAGAATTTTCTCGTATCTGTGCCTGTTCAGTTTTCTCATGTCCGCCATTCCAACTTTATTCGCGTTATCAATATGGAGTGTGGCGAAAGACCGGTTTTTGGCTGCTGGGTTTGAGGCGCATTTTGGTCCATTGGTGTGTTGCCTGGGTGGCATCTTTTTTTTTGTGTCGGCATTAACGAGAGGTGTTCATTTTTTTTTTGGTTTATTGGTATAGCCGTGGATGGCGCTGGCAGCAACATTTCTCCTGATGATTGTTTCACTCCATTCGGGGTGTGGCACTCTGTCGGGGTCAAGGAGAGGCCCGTACCCACCGAGACCATACAGATACTAGGACCGATTCTGCGAAACCCCTCACGACTCAAGAATTTTACAACTCATCACGCTGATTGTGGGATGCCACTACACAATCACCGCTGCTTCTGTAGCCTTTAGCTTCTTCTCGACATCCCCGGCATCAATCTACACGATCCCGGATCAACTCACGACGCCTCACGACCTTTGCTATCATTTTGCTATCGACCTTCTCAAACTTCAACTAGATTGAAGCCGAGCTTTTTTCGGTTTTTCCTCCAATCATATATGCTATGAACTTATATCCCGTTCACGACTCATTGTTGCATATTGACAGACACTCTTCCGCACTCACATCAAGTATATATAACCACTGCATGGTTGTAACAATTCTTTCTTCGTCTACTGGTTGAATGGTAATATGGGTTTTTATTGGGCTTTTCACTCTATTTTTTTTGTCAATGTCATCTCAGATAAGCTCTTAGACGCTGGGAAACATGTGGTTTCCTCGTTTCGTCGATTGCGCTTACGTCCTTGTCTCGTCTCTTTGTCCTTGTTCGCTTCCGCTCAAGTCCTCATTTCATTTGACGTTGCGGCCTCTTCCCTAGGATCCACCTTATCCCGAAGTCACTCTGGCACTTTCCCTGGTTGAAGTTGCACCTGTTCTGCGGTCCAAGAAATTCTTCGATCTCTTTGGAAATACTCCTGCTGTGTGCTTGACACATGGCCCGAGGAACCCGTCCAGGCGCTCTTACTCGACATATCCTGTACACTCTCTACAGCTCGGGCGCCGACGAGTCCTTCGGTAATGTTTCAAAAAATTCACCATGTCCTTCGCTGACGGTTTCCTAGTTCCCTGTACATATGACTTCACTTGTTGTGATATTGAGCCAGCGGTCCTGGGTGGGTACCCAAATTTACTGGATATATGCTGAGGTATACTGACAGTTTTCGCAGCCAGAAACACTCTTTTGTTCAGCTTGTTGATGCCCCAGCAACATCTATCTGGAATGTCTTCTTCTACCTACGACTTGACGCCGAATCGTACCACACCTTCATCAGACAATGTCAAAACCTAGTCGAATATGCAGAGGATCTGTCGTCGTATTCACCAATGCGGCAAAATTATTCGCCTATGCACCAGATTGACGCTCGCTCAAAATTCAAAGAGCTTCAGAAGGCCGGTTTCAAGGTAGCCACAGAGCTACGATGTGCTGGGTTACTCGCCTTCGAGTCATTCAAGATTGTGCCCAAGCACTACTGGAAGAAAGGTGTTTCGCCTTGCAAAGTATGGATCCCGCTGCTCCCCCGCATGTCAATCCGACGTTGGCCTTTCCGTTCTCATCAGAAGAGAATTTGATGATGCATTATGATTCCCTCCTTCCATCTCGCCCCAGCGTTAGCCTTCAGATTTGGGTCCGAATGCCCTGAAGCCCAGTGCTCCGTTGAGCTTTCACGTCATCGATACCTCCAACCGCATCGGGTTGCTCAACGTCCTCATTGGAGCTGCACCATTGCTCTCCAGGACGCCATCGTCCGCTCTCTTTACGGAAGCGATACTCTCGTCGGCGAGTCGCTTCAACGTACAGGGAAATGTTCGCCGATGAAGATTCGCTTTTGAACCTCTGGAGGCTCATGCAGAACAACTCTCCATCAGAGGCCAAATTCGGATTGTCGAGGATGACTCTCTTCCACTACGCGCGAGCAACATGCGCGGGGTTGCTGAAGTTCATCAAGGATAGGACATCAACAGATTGGACAGTAGTTATGGATCGGGTCACCGATCTCATGATGAATGATGAAACATCTGTAATGGGGATGAACAACTTCCAAGACCTCTGTTGCCAACTGCGTATCCGTGGTGTACACACCGTCGACCACATCGACTTCTCCCTCCGCCAATTCCTTCACGCAGCCGGTTTAGACATGAAAATGAGATTCCGAAGGTCATATGCGCTGTTATGATTATACCTCGGGCGGCATTGAAGAAGCTCGGGGTGGAAGACCCAGAAGCAAAGGCTTCACTCAGCAGTGGTGCTCAGTTCCAAATTGCGCAGATGGCCCTTGTACTATGAAAGTCACATACCCGGACTACCAGAATGTCATATCCTTCCCGTTCTCGGACTGCGTATTGCAAGGAAGTCGTTCTACTTGCAGGTAAGGCACCATTGCCTAGAGTCTGTATGCGTATGCCTAAGAATATCTTCAGGTTATTGTACCCTTATCTGGATGCCAAATCGCTGGCGGCTACAGCCTCAACACACGGCTGGAGGGGTAGGATAATGCTTCCTACTAAGGGGAGAATCCTGCAACGTCCCATCAAAGTCGACCAACAGTCGGAAACGCCGCCATTTTCGTGACTTTCCGCATCTTGTCCCTGTTCTCGCTGAAAAGCTGCGGATTTCAGGGTCATTTCGGGATATGCTGCAGGATATCCGACAGTCGAACAAAGTGTGCTGACTCGCGATCGGATATTCTACTTCGTCTGCCGGATGGTACAAGGTTCCTTTGACTCATTTTGGGGCTGGGCCACAGACGCGCCGAGTATCAATTGACGCGTTGAGACGCGTCCCTGGACCAACACCTTGCAGTTGAACTCCCATCAACTCTCCTCTTCACAAAAATGCCGTTTGACCACGTCGCCCTCTATGCCGCTGATCTCGACAAGCTGTGCAAATTTTACTTGCTCCTCTTGGGTATGTACTCATCCAACATTTTCTGTTTCGTTCGCCTCAGCTAACTGGGACATCGTGTCCTGGCGTGTTTCTCCCTCCGCCTTTCGTTCAAACTCACTCATACCTATCTCTATAGGTATCGTAAATCAATGCAACCCGTGCCCCATGTTATTGATATTGATGACTCTGCCTACGCAGCATTCTTCTGGCTTTCAGGTCCTCCAGAAGAAGGGGCTGGGGAGACCAAAAGACCCCCACCAGTCTCGACTCGGCACGTGCTGTACGCGCGTTCCATAAAGCTGCACTCGAGGCGGGAAGCAAATGCAATGGTCCCCTGGCTTGAGGCCACAGTACTTCTTTTTGTATTATGGCGCGTTCATCACTGATCCGGAAGAACATCGGGGCCGCGTGCATGTTGCCGGGGGTTTGGAGTGACCCTTCGGGGCTTTGATGTCGACTATTGCTGTTGGTGTTGCTGTTGGTACGAAGTTCTGGGTCTATGGTAATTGACTAGTGTATGCTACTCTTAGATAAATATCTTGTCCTGAGCTTCGCGCTGATGATATCATCTAGGTTGTTTTTGAAATGGTGCCTTGAATCAAGTAGATCACGTTCGTGTGACATAACGCGTTCCGTGACAGGGTTCGAGTTCTGCCCTTAGTTAGGACGAAGACGTAAACGATGACCCAACACCTTCTTGCACCTTCCTGCCTTCATCTTGTCCAGCAAATTGGTTCAGGGAGCGCTGCGGTGTAAATAGCTAGGTGTGTATGCATAAATCGTCACCTGAAACCCAATGCTCACCTCTCGAAAGTCCTTAATCGTAACACTATCATGGCATTACCTGCCTTCTGGACGAAAAATGCACCCTTGGAGCCGTTTGGCAGCTTCACTGCTACAGACCTCTGCCAAAATCTACCACCAAAAGTACCTGCTCGAGGTTTGCTGCTCGGATGCGGGGATCCGAGGAATATACTGAATACATTGTCGCTGTCCGATCCAGGTGAGTGATCATAACGTCTTATGGCGCATATTCATATTGTGTCCATATCTAAGGTGCTAGGACATACGATTTTACCTGTTGCGACCAAGAACCAGCTATTTTGGGTAAATCTTTATGCCTCTGATGCTTAGCTTTCCTAACACCACAACCGTTTAGCCCGCAGCATTCTAATGCTTTCCTTAATTCTCGACGATCAACCCTCTTCCATGATTTGGGAGATTCATTATAATATGCGCCTCGATCAAGAGTCTTCGTCTCTTCTCATCAAGCAATGTAAAAAACTTATCAGATTCGCCACGGATCTAACTTCATGGCAAAACTCACCTTACGGAAAAGTACTCCGCATGAGTACCAGCCACACGCTCTCGGTAGTGTGTCACCTATGGACCCGTTATGCTCAATTCGAAAATCACTCAGGCCCCGTGGCTGACCAGCTCGAAAAGAAACGGAAGGCTGTCGCCCAGGGTTTAATCAGCCGCCCAGGATGGAACCTTTCAGCTTCTCCATGCGCAGGTGCATTTTTCACCTACGTAAACCCCTTGGGATCTGTCCATTATAACGAATATTGGGAAACTGGCTTCTCGACTCATACATTAGGAAGAAAGCATACGCCGAAATACCTCAATCCCACATTGGCATTTTCCAGCACAAGACCGCAGGAATGGCCACTTCTCCCTGGCTCTGACCCGCTAATGTCCTTCCATCTGGCCACTGCCTTCGCTGGGATCGAAGGCGAGCCCACCAACGGTGCATGTCGTGCAAACACTAAGATGGAGGTGCTTGCAAAAACTGTCAGGAAGGAGTTCAGTGACTGGTGCACTTCTTTTTCGTCACATGCTCGGCGGGCGCCTGGTTCCATCATCGTACGATTCGTGGTTGCAGAGGCCCTTGCATTCTGCCAAGCCCTTCATTACTGTGCATCGACTGGTTCGCTACGAAGTGGCCAATTCGTCTCGCTTTGGAGCGCGCAAGAACTTGTTCTTGATCCAGACGGATATGGCCCCATGGCCAGTGGTTCTGCACCGACCGCATTCAACGTGATCGACTCCTCCGACCTCATGAACGACATGGGCTTGCTCAATATCCTCATTTGTGCCAGTCCTCTACTGGAAACGGAACCATATTCCGCTCTATTTACGGAAGCCTTGTTCTCGATTGCTGGTGACGGCACCGGTGGTACTGCACTTCCGTCTCGGACGCTTACAGATCCATCCGTGACTGCTTTGCTTTTTGGTTTAACACCCACAAGTTTCGTTACCAAAATCTCGACACAAGAAAACGTCCATGAAATTGCGGCCAACCTGATTCTAGGAGCTCCCAAAGGGTTCGACTACTATCACGAACGCCTCGTTTGGAAATTCGTTTATTCAGGAGATCAAGGAGCTCTTCGAGATGTGGAAGACTTAAACCAGCGGATTGTCGTGGATCCAAAGCAGCTTGCGGAAACTTTATTCGGAATATACCAGAACATGTTTCAGCCCGAAAATCCACCTTCTCGGTCAGGAGTCCCGACCCAGCGAGGGCTCCCTGGGATGAGCGAGGCAGAATATGCTAGAACCTCCATGGCTTCTCTAGCACGTATCGCTCGGGATCGTACATCAACAGACTGGACAGCTGCGATAGAGCACTTTCTTGACCTAACGATAGAGGACAAGTCGGTGTGCGTTGGTCATAGCTACTATCAAGAACTGTTATGTCAACTATCCGCTCGGGGCCTCTATACAACGGATATATGGAAGCACCTATCCACAGAAAAGGTACGGCCAACTGGTCCCTTCGCAACTTGGACAGATATCCCTCCAATCTCTTGTGTTGTACTCGTCGTACCTCGAGATCGGATTCGGCCCTTGGAAAATGCGGACCCCAAGATTGTTCACACACCGATCATGCAATGTGAAGTCTTCGACCCGATCTTTCAAGTGCATTCTGCCTTCACATCTATCCACACCGTTTTTGGGACCCTGACAGTTTCTGATTCAGGAGACGCGTCCATTCAGGAAGACGAAGCGGGGTGGTCTGGAGACTCCGACCTTCTTGCCATGTTCTGGGTGCCTAGCTGGGAACTTACAATCCATCCTGCATCTCGGGTCATTCAACTTTCTTTGAAGATTACACTAAAAACGAGATCTCTCATGGAGATCTTTGGGATGGGCCTGAAGCTATTCTCTGCCGCTGTTACTGACAAAAAATATGTCCACGTCTTCCGAGACCGACCGAATGCACCAGGGGAATTAGCTCGACTATCAGCTCTGTCGCTCCCAACCTCTGATGCCCTTTCAGCTCCAGAGGTAAAACCAGTTACTGCAGAACTTGGGTACGACTCCACAAAGCGGTTGCACACTGTCCTGACATTAAAACGACGATGGGCTGTTCGGGATCCAATCTTCCAACGGAGCCTACTGAGCGGTAGCAAGGTCAAAGTTACGCAAAAATCTCCTTGCACACTCACTATCTGGTTCGATTCCCTCAAGAAGGATATCAGCTTCCCTTATCCTGTTGATAACGCAGGGGTCAAACTTCATATCATAAGAAAATCGTTCCTAATTGAGGTCTGTCCGTCATTACTCCCATATATGCTATGTCTCTAACTCGTCTTACAGGTTATGGTGCCCATCGCAGGTCATTCGGCAAGTGGCGGGTTTTCGCATACCACACCCGTCGTTTATACGCCAAGTGGGCCCGTTTCCTGGAATGTTCACTACGTCAACCTCGACAAAATGCCTGCCCTGAACATCAACAATCCCGAAGCCTACATCCACGCGCTTTACCCACATGTTTCCTTGATATTCTCTGACAAGGAAAACGAGATTCGGGATACCTTTGGTCCACAAGGTACTACACCAGTCCCTTCAATCGAACTCAAGGATTCCATTTTTTCCATTCTTCTCACTTCGAGCGGAATGGAAGGAGAAACGGATCGCGTTTATGGGATCGGTGACCCCGAAAACGGGGGAACAAATACCATGATATTCATCATGGGCATTCGATTGGATCTCTCTGCGCACACCATCGTTGGAGATGCTTTCGTCTTACCGATAGACAAGAAAGGATCGGGCCACTATAAGCGTCCTCTGGTCGCTCTTTCGAAGAAGGCATATCCCCAATCGATCTCAAGTCCCATTGTCATAGCATGGAAGAAACTTCTACCCGCCCTCGTGGAACGCTGCCGAACTTGGGAGCACAAATCGACTTGTGAATACCGAGAGGCAGGGAGCATCCCTTTGTCGATTAAGGCGTTCGAGAGCCCTATTTGCAGCTGTGGAATGGGCGTCGGAACGGAAGAGTTCCAGAAGACGAAAGAGTGGAAACCATTCGCACCGTACGTGACAAGGATGGCGATTAGCCCGCTTTTCCCACCGAGCTATCTGGAGAGTGTTGCAGGCGTTGATAAAAAGCTGGCGGAATGCGCGCCAGTAACGCCCGCCGGCGCTGGGTCGTCGAAGAGCAAACAGGCTGAGTGTGCGGCTTGTAGAAAGACGGCGGGAGAGACAAAGTTGTTGGTTTGCAGTCGATGCAAGAAAGTTTCGTATTGTTCGCAAGATTGTCAGAAGGGGGATTGGAAGAGGCATAAGGCCCAATGTAACGCGAAGATTTGAAGGGAATTCACTTTTTTTTGCACAATGCCAATTTGCAGATTGGTCCTTGAATTGATCTCAGTCTTCCGTCATCAGTTTTGGGATGCTTTTAGCGCCCGAGCGCTCATACACTGAGTCATAGTGCGCATAGCGTTTGGAGTGGGAAAGGTTCTCACTACTTTCGTAACATTTCACATCCTGCAATTGCAGCGTCCTCGCTACTTTTTACGACCATGGCTCATCCATTGTTTTGGACAAGGATATCCTTTCTCTATGCCATCGGAAACACGACCCCTGTAAACTTGTGTCAATCGCTTCCGCCAAAGCTTTCATCCCAAGTCCTTTTGCTTGGTTGTGGTGATCCACGAAATATCTTGTATACGCTGTCTGTATCTAGTAAGTGTTCCCCTCACCTTTCATATGTGCAGGCCCAATCTTTCTGATCTTTCCCTTTTTTTAGCCCCACGCAGCCATGACTTTACATGTTGCGATGTGGAACCCGCGATTCTTGGTGAGAACCTACTCCGTCGAACGCAATGGAAGATCGAACTAATAACCAAATCAGCTCGTAATGTTCTCATCTTCTCACTGATTATGGATCAGTGCCCGTCTTCTGCGATCTGGGACATATACTTCCATATGCGACTGGACAAAGAAAGCGCTACCGTCCTTATCGATCAATGCGAAAAATTAATTGGCCTTGCTGGAGATTTATCCTCTTGGGGGTCTTCACCATACGGAAGCGTACTCAGAATCGGCACAGCTCACACTCTCGACCAGTTACGTCGATTGTGGAAGTGTTATGCTGACAAAAATCTGTACGCAGGTGAAGGCCTGCAACGCCTTGATTCACAGTTGCGAGCTGCCAAAGAAAGCGTACTCAGGGAAAACGACCTCAATTTTACAGCGTCTCGTTCTGCTGGACCTCTCAGTCTGGTCGCATTCCGTACTACTGTCCAGCACTTCCGCCATTATTGGGAGGAGGGTGTCTCTTTCGCGAGTTCAGAGGAAAAAGGAACACCTCATCCCTACGTCAACACAACTCTAGCCTTCTCCAATGCAGGGCTTGATACATGGCCTCTTCATTATGGTGCAGACCCTTTCCTGGCATTTCACCTTGCGCCGGCGTTCGTCCCTCTCAAGGGTGGCGTTACCCAAGGCCCATACGGCGACAAGACGGATCGAAAGAAGCTCGCTAGCACCGTGCGCAAAGAATTTGCCAGTTGGTGTTCTACATTCTTCACTTTCATCCAACAAAATACCGTCATAATCCGGTTCGTTGTCAGCGAGGCGCTGGCCTTTACTCAAGCTCTCCAATACTATGCAACAACCGGGTCCACCAGCAGTGGACAATTTGCTTCACCGTGGACTGCACAGGAGCTCGTCTTGAACCCCGTCGAATATAGTCGGGAGGGAGCGGCACCTTCATCATTCAATGTTATCGACACTTCCAATCTCATCGACCATGTAGGGTTAATCAATCTCCTTGTCTGCACCGCACCACTCCTTCTCCGAGAGCCATATTCCGTTCTCCTCACTGAAGCCCTTCTGGTGGCCACTGACGACCCTATTACCGGACTTTCAGCAACCACACTCACGGGTCTATCTGTCATTTCCCTCTTAACTGGCCTGGCACCCGTTTCCTACATCACAAACTTCACAACTCAATCCAATCTCCACGAGGTGGTCTCACGCCAAATAGCCAACGCCTCCCCTCAGTACCATGAACGCCTCTCATGGAGATTTCCTTCTTCTGGGGACCCCATCGCACTCAAAGAAGTTCAGCTGGACCAAAAACTCGTTTTTGACACCACACAACTCGCTGACCTCCTCTTTCGCATTTATCTGAAGATGTTCGAGTCGGAGGACCCCAGACCTCTCCTCTACAACATCTCGCTTCAGAAGATCCAAGAACGAGATGTAACACATTACGTTCGAGCATCTCTCGTAGCCTTGATCAAGTTTATTCAAAGCCGAATAACTACAGATTGGAGCTTGGTTGTGGCTAAGTTTATATCCCAAGTTGAGGGTGATAAGACTTTGTTGGCTGGGCCAAACTACTACCAAGAAATGCTGTGTTATTTGCACCTACGAGGCATCTACACCGCCGATACTCTGCGACCTGGTCCTCTTATGATCCTCGGCCTGGATAAAGCGCGTTCGCGTCTTTCAACGTGGAAAGACGTACCACCTGTTGTCTGCGTATTATTCGTCGTTCCTCGAGAACGCGTCAAACTTTTGGAGAACGAAGACCCGAAGGTAGTTGGAACACCACAGCTCCAATGCGAGGTATACCACGCGAAGGGTCATTGCGCTTACGTCTCTTTACAAGCTGTCTTCGGCAGAGTGCGAGTCTCTACAGAGGAACAAGTCACAATCACCGAAGATGGAAAGAGTTGGCGTGGCTCTTCTCCCTTGATCGTGATGTTTTGGATTCCAAGCTGGACGCTAATGCAATACCCTCGGGAGCTTCACATTCGACTCTCGTTGAAGAGTACACCTGGAGCAGCGCGGCATATCAAACTGTTGGGAGTGTCATTAGAATTGTTCTCGACAAAAGTTTCAAATTCAGAACATGTCCATATTCTTCGGGATCGACCTAACGCCCCCGGTGAGTTAATCAGACTCTCGACAATGCCGTCGACCACCTTGCCAACTGGCAACGTGCTTGACGTATCCACGAGTTCGCCAGTTGCTGAGATCGCATTTGATTCTGCAAAGAAATTACATGCGGTCTCAACGCTGACACGACGCTGGAATGTCACTCACGAGGAAGCTAAATCCGAATTGCGAGGTGGTAAGGAGGTCACGATGGCCCAAGTCTCGCCATGTTCCATCAAGGTATCGTTTGGTTCGCATTCAAAGGATGTCACCTTCCCATATCCTGTCAATGGTACGCAAGGCAAAGTTCGTATTGCAAGAAAGTCGTCGTATTTGGAGGTCTGTCCTTTTAGCAACTTCACATATTCCTCTCAGTTAAATCACTCGTTTTATCGCAGGTCGTCGCGCCAATCTCCGGATATCAAATCTCTGGTGGATACTCGTTGAACCAAGCGCCTGTTTTGTCCACGCCCACTGGACCTCTATCCTGGAATATTCACTACCTGAATCTCGACAAGTCACCAAGTCTCGATCTTTCCAAGTCTGATAGATGTGATGGTGCATTGAACACCCACATCGGACTAATGCTCTCAGACCGAGAACGGGTTAATTTGGATAAACCCGAAACTCACGACGTGATTGGCGACGTTAAATCGACTATGCAGGCCATGTTTAACTCTATCACCAACAGAGAGGGCTCGAATAACGTTCGTGTATTCGAACTCGGGGAAGATAACGCAAACATCCATACCATGATCTTTATCCTCGATATTCGCCTGGATTTATCGTCTCATACAATAGTCGCGGAGGCTTTTACTTTGTCTCAGGAACAAATGCGTGAAGCATGCGGTCCAGTCACACTGGCTTTACCAATGGCGTTTATCCTAACATCAAAGGAAGAGGCTGTCGTGTGGAAAGGGTTGCTGCCTGCATTCGCGGAGCGTTGTCGTTCATGGGAGCATAAACCCACATGCGATTATATCAAAAGCAGCGGGAAGATTCCACTCGGAATCGAGGCGAAACAAGATCCGCTCTGCCAATGTGGACGAGGCATTGGGATAGAAGCATTCGCCAAGGTGAAAGGGTGGTCACCCTTCGCGCCTTTTGTCACCCGTATCGCCCTCAGCCCCTTATTTGCCGTGTCATACCTGGAGAAAATCGCGGGGATGTTGAAACCAGGAACAAGCAAGTTGAATGATATGTTAAGCAACGATAAACCTACTCGAAATACCAATCTCGCAAGAGATATATGTGGTAAGTGTCGAAAAACGGCGGCAGAGTTGTCGAAGGCGGGAAAGCCCAAGATGATGATTTGCGGTTTGTGCAAGACGGTGTCGTATTGCTCCAAAGAGTGTCAAAAGGCAGATTGGAAGGCGCATAAACCAAAGTGTAACTTGGTCTCGCAGTTACAATCACAGACTCAGAGTCGTTGGGCCCATGAGGTCTAGTGACTGGAGTGGGTGAGGGTCATTCTTCACCAGGGTAGTGTTGGTGTGTATTGCACCGTAGGTCTTGACGCGAAGAGAGCGTTTCAGGCTTCTGCAGATGCTTACCGTTTCGAATAAAATCTTGGAATGACCATTATCGATATTATTGCACCGGGATACCTGACCCAGGAGAGTTCCTAGTACTGTAAATGAGTTTTATTGCACAATGTCCACAATGCACAGACTATCGTAACATCTCGTCGGACTCACGCCGCGTATACCATCCGTACTGCCATCCCCTATAGTTTGACGAAGCGCTGCAGGACCCGGGAAGCTCCTGGTATCTCTTCTCCGCGAAAATACCTGATTTTTGCTCTCAAATCCGCAAGGTTTCGACCCTGGATTTTTCTCGAGCCCAGTATTTTTGGTCTTTGAATTCGGGCTCTCAAATCCGCAAGTTGGGGGGAGAAGAAATCTCAAGAGCTTCCCAGGTCCTAGCGCCTAGCGCCGCAGAATAAAGATAAAGACACGGGACCAATTGACGCCCACAACCCCCGACGCCTGGAACGGCTGACATAAGCGTCTCTTTCCGATTTGTGCTTCTTCTCCAACGCCGTTGTTCACTCTCCTCGCTGCGCACCATGAGCTCCTTATTCCCAATCGTTTTCTTCCTCGTCATTGCTCTAGCCTTGATGACCGCCGGAGCACTCTTCACGCCCAAAGGACCTCAACAAGTGTAAGCAAGCTCTCCTCATTCTATACCCTCTCGCAACTCGACTCGACATTTCGGAATCCCACACACCACCTACTTCGTGCTAAACCGGAAGGAGACTTGGGTACTGACGAATCCTATGAACTTGTAGGCTTATAAGAACGATGATAATGATGACTGTTGCTTCGTGTTACTTGATCTGGGCTATCACATTCCTTGCGCAGTTACATCCACTAGTCGGTGAGTGAATCGAATCTATCTATAGGCTGTTCGGCGGGGGCTTATACAATATCGCGATTTTATTATCATTTGTAGCTCCCATTCGGTCTGGAGCTGAATGAATGTCTAGAGAGCTGGGTTGTGCGTTGAAGGTGGTGGTGGTGGCTGGCGATTCCGAGTTGGCTAGTTATACCTCGTGAGTGCTCCCGCCCGTTCTTCAGCTTATGCTCAAGACATTGCACTTTCCAGTTGTAAATTGATTAATTAGAATGCAGTTCCTACCAGCCCCTTCCTTGGATGCATTCTTTCGTATATGCCCCATTATCGATATCTAAGATACAAAACCTCAAGAACTAAACTAATGAATACATGCACATGTCGGTATTCAGGGGGTAAGTTGCATAACAAACTTGTCCGATTAAGAAGTCGTCTGGCCATCACTCTCATCGCCATCCCATCCACCAGTTGAACTCCGTGAACTGTGAGTCGGATTTATCTCATCGTTTACACCTTTACTCGGAGGAGCTTGATAGTGACCCCAATCCCAACCCCGAGCGCTTTCATAGTCAGCACCGTCGGCATTTCCATCTTTTTCTGGGGTTTTCCAAGACATACCCCAACCGTTTGGCTTCAAAGCATTATCACCGTCCTCCTCTTCGGCCTCGGAACCACCCCAAGAGATGTCACCGTCCACTCCAGTTGACCCACCACCCTCAGTGTCATCACCTTCACTATCCATCCAAGTACCTTCTTCGTCTGGTGTCCATCCAGCAGGAACATAGTCCATGACCTCCTCCGGTACCTCTCCAACTAACCTTTCGGGGCTTGAAGTAACACCGCCAATCAGCTCAACAGTCCATTGGTCCCTATAACTTCTCTCAATCGTTCCATCCGGCGCGTCGACATACTTCTTCAACTTCAACCCATCCGTTTCTTCAATGGCCCGTACGAGAAATTCGATCCAACCTCCACATCGAATCGACACGTCCCGGTCGAACCAGAGTTCCTCTACGCGCATAAATGCGTTCCGATGTCCTTCCATCACGCATTTCACGATTTCTCCGATCTCTTGGAGGGATCGTGGTAGTTTGGATCGTGGATGAGCGGGATGGTGATGTGAAGCGATGAGCTGGTGTGCTTCCGCTGTGGCAGTGGCCTTGAGTGTGCAAAGAACGTCTCTCGCCTTCTTCTCCATTTCCTGTTCTCTGCCGGATATGCTGCCACACCGGAAGAGCGCCCATGCGGATGCACCTTCCAATTCTTCATCTCTTCCCCACGGATCGTCTTCTGTTGGTCGCCCTAATGTTCCAACCTGGACTTCATACCCCCATTCTCGGGCTTCATTGGTACACCAAGCCTTAAATTCGTCCCGAGTCCATTCGAATTTATGGTCGTGGTGACGGAATATTCTCTTCGTGCGATCTGTTGGGTCGATAAAACCCTGGCGTGCGGAATCCGGTGCAGTTGGTGATGTGAAGCGAGCGTTAAAGTTAAACGAAGGTGTTGTGATGAGTAACAATTTGGGGTGGTATATTCCTAAGAGAGTGGGGCCTACTGTGGGTAGGATGTCGGGTGGCAGGTGTTCGATTCTGTTCGGTGTGGAGGGTTAGGTCAAGACGCAAAAGAAGGTGCAGGACGGACATACACTTCTGTGCAAACAATACATTCAACGCCCACGAACTCTTCGTTGACGACTTCTAGTCCACCTTTCCAGATCTTGGCTTCAAGAGGTTCCCATCGAAGTCCACCAAATCGTTCGTATCGGCTGATGTCCATGACATCTATGTCGAGTTCTGCGTTGGGGTCAACGGCCGCGTTCCCATTCCCATCCTCGATGTGATTGATCTCCTTGTCTGGGTTTCCGCCACCAGGGGGTATTATACCTTCGATCGCAAACCTCAAGTCTTCATCGTCTATGTCAAGTCCCCATAAATGCGAGACGTGTAAGTTTGGAATGGCATCGTCGTTATAAACTGGTGAGGGTGGGATTAGATCGGATGATGGACTTGTAACCGTTTGTTGGTCGGCTTGAATGGGGGTGGCAGGAGGGAGGGTTGGTGAGAGGGACGGATTATGAGGGAGGATGGCAGGTGGGGGTGGAGCGAGCCAAGGAGCAGGTTGACATAGGACAGAGAGGAGTTGACCTTCGCCGCAGCCGACGTCTAGGACCTTGTGCGCGATGAAGGGAATGAGACGCGTATATGCGCGTTTATGAGAGAATATATCTACATACCTTGGTGATGTTCTCTGCTCGGAGGATGTCGAGTACCCAGATTCGTCGTTGGATGAAGAGTGGTGGGTTGAATGTGACTGTTAACTCTTTCTCTTGTTCTTCTTCTTCCACTTTCGTATCCCCGTCTAGATCTTCGCCTTCTTCTTGGATACCATCGAGGTTGGTATCGAGGTCAGATGGGATAATGTAATCGTTTCGGAGGGGTGATGGTGTTTTCACTGAAGAAGATGTGGATGCGCCACTTGCTCCGACGAATATTTGAGAGTGATGATCTGACATGATGGGCGTTTAGCGGTGATATGATAACTTCTAGTCTCTTGGGTTCAGGATGACTTGGATTCAAAGATTGTAGATGGTATGGTGGTATATGCTGTGGCTCAGTTGACGTCGTCGATGGTGTAGTGGAGAGGACGAATGGAGGTCGTGTCGGGTCTTAATCTGGTGACGGCAGTGGGGAATGAAGGCCTTTATGCTTCGTGCCTTGTGATGGTGACTGTGGGCTTTGGGCTCTCCTTTGAGTTTGCTTCCTTTTGACGTTTTGAATACAAAGGAAGCCTTTACATTATATAGGGTATGCAATCATATGCATGCATCATTGACAAAAACTCGAAGAAGCCGTGCGCAGTCAAAATGCGGACGATATGGCGATGCCTGATCCTACTGTACGTACGTATACACAATAAAATCAACCATATCGGGGTGAAGGAGCTCAGGTTTGGAGAAGAGATTCGTTACAAGATGGGCATGAGGATTTCGATCTTTTGACGTACGCGGTTAAAATGGGGGTGTTGGACTGCCTCCTGCAGGTTGCAGGTTGATTTTGGTATACCATGACCTACCATGACCTTCGGTATGCCTTAGGTGATTGGAATAAAACACATCAATGATTAGTGCGGTCATTGGATATGGAATGTTGTGGGTTTCAGACGGGCACCCGTGGGCAGTGGCTGTTTGCATAGCCCCGGAGCATGCGTGGTGAGCTTGGGTCTGTTTGAAGGTTTTGATGATTGAACATGTTGACCGGGATGTTTGGTGATTGTGCTGCTTGGCTGGGAGGCCCGAGGACGTCATCGCGTCATCGAAGGTTGGCATGAGGTACCGAAAACATCACGATTTAGCGTCAAAAACGGCGACATGATCTACTACAATAATCACCGGTCTACACCATCAGACACTAGGTTCCATGGGACCAAGGATTGTAAGTCTGCGATGTCAACTGTGAAATGACATTACACTGGGGTTTATGCTCCTTCCAAGCAGCCTTTTGACATTTTTGAGAACAATACGACACCAGCTTGCATCGACTGCATACCATCATCTTGGGTTTACCCTCCTTCAACAACTTTGCAGCCGTTGTGTGACATCCACCACATATCTCCTTTATCAAGTTAGCAATCTGAAGGTTGATACCACTCTCTACCATTTCGTTAATGGTCTGAAAGGACTTCAACATACCACCGACACTCTCCAGATACGACACCGCAAATAACGGACCAAAGGCGATTCGCGTGACGAAAGGCGCAAAAGGTGCCCATCCTTTCACTTTAACGAATTCTTCTGTTCCAATACCACGCCCGCATTGGCAAAGTGGATCTTGTTTCACGTTGACCCCGAGTGGAATTTTCCCGGTTTTTGTATATTCGCAAGTGGGTTTATGTTCCCAGGAACGACATCGTTCTGCTAGTGCCGGTAACAGTCCCTTCCACACCGTGACTTCGTCTTTTGGAGTTTGGACAAACATCATGGGTAATGCGAATGGGAATGGTCCATGTTTTTGAAGGACGGCATCTTCATCGGAAAACGCAAAAGCATCCGCAACAATCGTGTGAGACGATAAATCCAACCGAAGATCAAGGATGAAAATCCTCGTATGTAGCGTGAGTTCGTTTTCCCCGAGTTGGTATACACGAATATTGGTCTTCTCTTCTCCGACAATGTTTTTAAACATGGCAAAGATGGTGCCTTTGACGTCGAGAAGGACATCGCGAGCTTCGGAGGTCTCGTTTGTAGTCATGTTGGCCCGTTCCCGATCGGAGAGCATCAATGAGATGTGGACGTTGATCGCAGAATCGCAGCTATCGGATTTAGTGAGATCGAGAGCTGGTAATTTGTCGAGATTTAGATAGTGGATATTCCATGATACAGGTCCGGTTGGCGTCAATAGGACCGGCGCCTGGTTCAAGGAATATCCACCAGGGATTTGGTATCCAGAGATTTGGGCGACGATCTACAATGTCAAAGCGGGTCAGCGAAGCAGATATATAGAGTCCCAAATGACCAACCTCCAAATACGACGACTTCCTTGCAATCCGGAGTTTGGTTTTTGTACCATTTACAGGATATGGGAAGGTGACGTCCTGCGAAAACGAACCAAACGATACCTTGATGGCGCAGGGTGAGACTTGGGCCGTAGCGACCGCCTTGCCACTTAACAATTGTTCTTTCGCTTTCTCGTGCGTGACATTCCAGCGTCGTGTCAGCGTTGAGACCGCATGTAATTTCTTTGCAGAATCAAATGCGATCTCAGCAGCTGGCGAACTCATGGATACGTCAAGTACGTTACCGGCAGTTGGCAAAGTGGTTGTCACGGCGGTAGAGATTGTCGCAACTTGTCCAAGTCTTGTTAACTCACCAGGGGCATTAGGTCGATCCCGAAGAACATGAACGTGTTTGGTATCCGTCATTTTTGTTAAGAATAGTTCCAACGAAAGTCCCAGCAGTGGTGTAAGCTTTGCGGCTCCGGGTGTACTCTTCAACGCGAGTCGGATGTTAAGCTCCCGAGGGTTTTGCATCAACGTCCAGCTCGGAACCCAAAATATCAGGATGAAAGGAGAAGAACCATGCCAGCCCTTTTCATCTTCGATAATCGTGACCTGTTCCCCAGCAGCAGAGACTTGGACTATACCGAAGACAGCTTGTAGAGAAGCATAGGCGCTATGTCCCATTGCGTGGTATATCTCGCATTGGAGATGTGGTGTCCCAACTATGTTCGGGTCTTCATCCTCCAAAACCTTGATGTGCTTGCGAGGGACAGTAAACAGCACGCAAACGACGGGTGGGATGTCTTTCCACGTTGAAAGGCGTGAACGAGCCTTATCCAGACCAGGGGCCATGAAGCCAGGTCTCAAAGAATCGGTGGTGTAGAGGCCTCGTAGGTGTAAATGGCAAAGCATTTCTTGGTAGTAGTTCGGACCAGTCAATAAGGTCTTGTCTCCCTCAACTCGGAACATGAATCGATCCATGACCTCTGTCCAGTCTGTAGTTATTCGGGTTTGAATGAATTTGATAAAGGCTGCTAGAGATGCTCGGACGTAATGCGTGATTGTCCGTTCGGTCATCTTCTGGAGGGTAGGATTGAAGAGAAGTGGTCTAGGATCCTCTGCTTCAAACATCTTCAAATAGATTTGGAAAAGGACGTTGGAGAGTTGGCTTGGATCAAGAACGAGTTTCGGGTCCGGTTGTTGAGCCTCCCAAAGTATATGCGGATCCCCGGAAGAGGGGAACTTCCATGAGAGGCGCTCGTGGTACTGGGTGGAACTGCTCATCATCTGCTGGGATGCTACCTCGTGGACATTTGATTGAGTTGTGAAGTTGGTGATATAAGAGAGGGGTGCCAGGCCGAACAGGATGGAAATGACGGATAGGCTAGTGATGGTGCTCGCTGAGAACCCTGTAAGGGGGTCATCGGAGACACTTAGGAGAGCTTCTGTGAGGAGAACGGAATATGGTTCTCGGAGGAGGAGCGGGACGGTGCAGACAAGGAGGTTGATCAACCCTACGTGATCAATAAGATTGGAGGTATCGATCACGTTGAATGATGAAGGGGCCACTCCTTCTTGACTGTACTCAAGCGGGTCGAGGAGGAGTTCCTGTGCAGTCCACGGGGAAGCAAATTGCCCACTACTGGTAGATCCGGTTGTTGAATAGTAATGAAGCGCTTGAGTGAAAGCAAGCACCTCGCCGAGAATAAATCGAATGATGACGGTATTGTGTTGGATGAAGGTGGAGAAGGTGGAACACCAGTTGGCGAATTCCTTGCGAATGGTGCTAGCCAGCTTCTTTTGGTTCGCTTTGTTGCCATATGGTCCTTTGGTATTGCCTTTGAGAGGAGCCAATGCTGGCGCAAGGTGAAACGCCAGTAAAGGATCTGCACCATAATGAAGAGGCCATTTGTCGAGTCCTGCGTTAGAAAATGCTAGCGTTGTATTGATATGGGGAAGAGATGTCTTGTTTTCTTCCAAGCTCTCGGGAGAAACACCCTGCTTCCAATACCGAGAGAAGTGCTCAGATACAGCAAAGAGTGCAGCGACACTGAAAGGTCCAGCAGAACGAGATGCCGTAAAATTAACTTCAACCTTCCCACCCATTGTATCCTCTGCAGAGTTTGCACCGGCAGCGACTCGCAGTTGTGAGTCGAGGTGCTGCAGGCCTTCACCTGTGTACAGATCCTTGTCAGCATAACACTTCCACAATCGACGTAACTGGTCGAGAGTGTGAGCAGTGCCGATTCGGAGTACGCTTCCGTACGGTGAAGACCTCCAAGAGGCTATATCTTTAGCATGGCCGATTAGTTTCTCGCATTGATCAATAAGGACGGTAGCGCTTTCTTTGTCCAGTCGCATATGGAAGTATATGTCCCAGATCGCAGAAAACGGGCACTGATCCACAATCAGTGAGAAGATGAGAACATTACGGGCTGATTTGGTTATTAGTTCGATCTTCCATTGCGTTCGAAGGAGTAGATTCTCACCAAGAATCGCGGGTTCCACATCGCAACATGTAAAGTCATGGCTGCGTGGGGCTAAAAAAGGGAGAAAGTTTAGGAAGATCGGACATACACTGATGAGAGGTGAGTGGAACACTTACTAGATACAGACAAAGTATACAAAATATTTCGTGGATCACCACAACCAAGTAAAAGGACTTGGGATGAAAGCTTTGGCGGAAGCGATTGACACAAATTTACAGGTGTTGTGTTTCCGATGGCATAGAGGAACGACTTCCTAGCCCAAAACAGTGGATGAGCCATGGATTGGAAGGAGGCAGCGAGGAAGTTGCAATTGAAATATTGAAGGCTGTAGAAGGTTACTAATGCGAGAAGGAGCGCTGAGACGCAACGATTCCCACCCCATGACTTATCACCCAATTTATGAGTCCTTGGGCGCTAAACGAATACCGATTTGAATGAGAAAGACTGATCTCGAACCGATATTGCACAGGAAAAAAGTGAATTGTCCTCAAACCTTCACGTTACACTCAGTTTTGTGCTTCTTCCAAACCCTCTTCTGACAATCTTGCGAGCAATATAAAACTTTCTTGCATCGACCGCAAACCAACAACTTCGCCTCTCCTGACCTCTTCCTGCAAGCTGCACATTGTTCAAGTTTGTCGTTCAATGTCCGAGCTGGTGACGTTACCGCTGGGTCATCTGAAATCCCAGCCCATGGTTCTTGTTTCAAGTTCGAATTCCCTGCCCGCTCTGCCAGCCGTCGATCAATCCCCGCCACACTTTGCAAGTAGCTCGGCGGGAAAAGCGGGCTAATCGCCATCCTCGTGACGTATGGGGCAAATGCCTTCCACTCCTTCACCTTTCGAAACTCTTCCGTCCCAACCCCCGCTCCACAACTGCATATAGGGCTTTCGAACGCCCCTAATGACAAAGGGATATACCCTGCCTCTCGATATTCACAAGTCGGTTTGTGCTCCCAGGTTCGGCACCGCTCCACAAAGGCAGGTAACACTTTTTTCCATGCTTCCGTGATGGGGGTGGAAGTTGGAAAGAGACGTGCCTTGTTCAAAAGAGCAAGCAGAGGACGCTTGTAATGACCCAATCCTTTCCGATCTATTGGGAGGACGAAAGCATCTCCAATGATCGTATGCGCAGAGAGGTCCAATCGAATGTTCAGCACGAAAATTATGGTATTGGTTCCCCCACTCTCGGGGTCACCTATGCCGTAGCCAAGGTATTTGTCGCCTTCCATCCCACTCGAGCTGAGAAGGATAGAAAAGATAGAATCTTTGAGTTCTATCAAAGGGATTGGTGTGGTACGATGTGGACCAAACATTTCTCGAATTTCGTTTTCCTTATCAGAGAATGTCAAGGAGATGTGGGGATAAAGCGCGTGTATATAGGCCTCGGGATTGTCGGTGTTCAGCGCAGGCATCTTATCAAGGCTGACGTAGTGAGCGTTCCAAGAAACAGGCCCGTTTGGTGTGTAGATGACTGGTGAATGATCCCCGAGTTGCGAAAACCCGCCACCTGTCAAGTGCCCTGCGATGGGCACCGTGATCTATAGCATGATGAAAAACATAGCATATATGGGGGGCAAGGCTGAACGAACCTCAATTACAAATGTTTTCCTTATGACACAAAGCTTGTGGGCCGTATTATCGATAGGATAAGGGAAGCTGATATCCTTTTGGAGGGAATCGAACCAGACGGTGAGTGTGCACGGAGATTTTTGTGTGACTCCCACTTTGCATCCCCTTTGCAAGCTTCGTTGGAAGATTGGACCCCGGATAACCCATTGGTGCTTCAATTCCAAGACCGTAGGCAATTGCTTATCGGAGTCATATCCAAGCTCTGCAGTCGTCGAGGTCATGTCCTCCTCCAAGGCAGGAAGAGCATCAGGCGTCGCAATTGACAGAACCGACAATCGATCCAGTTCCCCTGGTGCATTGAGCCAGTCTCAGAAGACGTGGACGTGCTGTTTATCGGTGAGCTTGGCAGAGAACAATACCAGTTCCAAGCCAAAAAAAAATATCCATAAGAGGTACGGTTTCTGTTGCATGCTTCAGAGTAAGTCGAATGACCTGAGATTCAGGGTGAAGCAGAAGCCTCCGACTGGGTACCCAGAACATGACAATTAGGTCAGAATCTCCAGACCACCGTGCTTCATCTTCCCGAATTGATGTCTCTTCCGAATCAGAAACGACCAAGGTTCCAAAAACGGTGCGGATCGAGGCGAAGTATGAGTCCAAGCCCCAGAGCAAGTTCGAGAGTTCACATTGCATTTGTGGTTTTCGGACAATCTCCGTGTTTTTCAGAAGCCGGATTTGATCTCGAGGAACGACGAACACCACATAGGAAACGAGAGGGACCTCTGTCCAGGTCGCGAATGGTCCATTTGCGCGTACCATTCCGGTGCTGTGACCATTTCCTTCCATACTGTCGGCGAATGGAGCCCACGGATGGATAACTGACATAACAATTCTTGGAAATAGCTATCACCAGCGGACACCGTTTTGTCTTGTCGTGTTAGCTCGATAAAGTCGGTTATTGCGAGTTCCCAATTGGTAGATGTGCGATCCTGGGCGATGCGAGCAAGAGCGGCAAGGGAAGCTCAGGAATATCCTGCCTTGCTCGTGCCAGGGAGTCCTCGCTTGTCCCCAGAGGGTGGATTTTCGGGCTGAAACATGTTCTGATATATCGCAAAGAGAGTTTTTGAGAGTTGCTCTGGATCCACGACAATCCGCCGGTCCAAAGCTTCCACGTCTCGGAGAGCTCCTTGATCTCCGGAATGTACAAATTTCCAGACAAGACGTTCATGATAATAGTCAGACCTCTTCGGAGCTCCTCGCATCAAGTTGGCCAGAACTTCGTGGGCGTTTTCTTGCGTTGAGATTTTGGTAACAAAACTCGTGGGTGTCAAACCAAAAAGCAGAGCAGTCACGGATGGATCTGTAAGCGTCCGAGACGGAAGTGCAGTACCGCCAGTGCCGTCACCAGCAATCGAGAACAAGGCTTCCGTAAATAGAGCGGAATATGGTTCCCTTTCTAGTAGAGGACTAGCACAAGTGAGGATATTGAGCAAGCCCATGCTGTTCATGAGATCGGAGGAGTCGATCACGTTGAATGCGGTCGGTGCAGAACCACTGGCCACGGGGCCATATCCGTCTGGGTCAAGAACGAGTTCTTGCGCGCTCCAAAGCGAGACGAATTGGCCACTTCATAGCGAACCAGTCGATACACAGTAATGAAGGGCTTGGCAGAATGCAAAGGCCTCTGCAACCACGAATCGTACGATGATGGAACCGGGTGCCCTTCGAACATGAGACGAGAAGGATGTGCACCAGTCGTCGAACTCCTTCCTGACAGTTTCTGCAAGCACCTCCATGGTGGTATTTGCACGACATGCACCGTTTGTAGGTTCGCCTTCAATCCCAGCGAAGGCAGTAGCCAGATGGAAGGACTTCAATGGATCAGAAGCAGGGAGAAGTGGCCATTCCTCCGGTCTTGTGCGGGAAAACGCCAATGTGGGGTTAAGGTATTTTGGCGGGTCTTTTCTTCCTAGTGTATGAGCAGGAAGGCCAGTGCGCCAGTAGTCGTTATAATGGACCGATCCCAGTGGATTTTCGTAGGTGAAAAATGGACCTGCACTTGGGGAAGCAGAAATGCTTGGGTTGACCCTCCATCCTAGACGACTGATTATGTTTAGTCCAAGTGCGACAGCTTTCCGTTTCCCTTCGAGCTGGTCAGCCACCGGGCCTGAGTGGTTATCAAATTGAGCGTAACGAATCCACAGCCGACACACTGCTGCGAGTGTATGGCTTGTGCTCATGCGGAGTACTTTTCCGTAAGGAGAGTTTCGCCACGAGGTCATATCTGCTGCGAAACTGACGAGCTTCTCGCATTGCTTGATCAGAAGTGACGAGGATTCTTCATCGATGCGCATATTATAGTGGATGTCCCAGATAATAGAAGAGGGTTGATTATCCAGTATTAACGAGAGCATAAGAATGCTACGAGCTGGTTCGTCACGTTAGTAAAACTCGACTTCAAAAGGTAGGAATTACCTAGGATAGCCGGCTCTTGATCACAGCAAGTAAAATCATATGTCCTGGAACCTAGAATATAGACACAGTGTGAGTATATGCGTCGATATATGGTGATAAAGTCACGCACCTGGGTCTGAGAGCGACAAGGTGTTCAATATGTTCCTAGGATCCCCGCTTCCAAGCAGTAGAGCTTGAACGCGGACATTTGGTGGAAGATATTGGCACAAATCCGTAGCCGTAAAACTGCCAAATGGCTCAAAGGATACGTTTTTCGTCCAGAAGGTGGGCGATGCCATACTGATATTGCAATTGAGGCTCTTGAGAAGTGAACGCTGAGTGCTAAGTGTTGAATTTCAGGTGGGTATAGACATACTCACCAGCTACAGCGCTCGCTGCATCGGTTTTCTGAATAAGAAGAGAGCAAGACGCTGGGGCATTTGTACGACTTCGCAATTGCTCCATAAGGCAGAATTCAAAGAAGTCCTGTCACAGAACACGCTACAGTACGTCACGAGAACGTGATGTGTCGTCACGCGCTGAGCGTAAGATCGGTAAGAAATCAGTGAATACACCGAGAACTGATTCATACTAATATTGACACTCTGCATATGACAAGTTCGTGTGGGGTGTAAAGCACATGATCTCTCGAGGACCGACATGCAGCCCAATCATTCATTTGAGTGAGATTGCACCAAACTGAATGCTGATTAAAAATCCGCCCGCCGTGCATGTACAGTATAACGTTCGGGGGAAACAACCGAAGGAGCTAAGTATTACTTGGACGTCCCATCGTGGCGCGAATTGCACAGATACTGACGGCCAGAGAACTGGGGAAATCGACAATCAGTAAGCCCCATGAAATAAGCCATCGCGCATCCGCGAAATGGAAAGAAGAAGACCCACTACTTACATAGCGGCATTTTAGAATTAGAAGCAAGAGGAGGAACGAGATCACCTTGCCATCATCGATCATCCCTGATATTGTCATGTATCGATGTCGCAACCTAGTTCGGGAATGGGTAGAGGTAGGAGTTGGGGAACGCCTTCTTGATATACTCATCGAGGAAGTAGTATGGCGACGCATAGGTAACGTCAATCAAGTCCTCCTTGCCGGCACCACCAGTAAGCATGCCGATGATACGACCGTTGGAGTCAGCGATGACTGCCCCAGAGTCCCCGGGGCCGGAGAAAGCACCATCCTTGTGAGTGTAGGAGTATATAGGGATGGCCATCGACGTGGACTGAATGACATTACCCTTGTATTCACGAACGAAGGCTTTGATGCTGGTCGTGCGCCCGAAAGTAACACCAGTGCCGGCGCCGTTCTTGACGACGATAAGACATTCTTCTGCGTTTGCGCCAAACATGGTGGGGCGGCACAGCTCGCCATCCTTGACAAAGTCTCGAAGCTGCATAAGGCCACCAGGCGGATAATCGGTCTTGTCGCAGGTCTCCACGTCGGGGTACAACTTGTCCATAAGTTCGAAGGGTGAAAGTTTGGTCCCTGGATACAATAGTTAGATTAGATGACCTTGGTGAAATAGATCGGAACGTACCGAGATGAACAACATTGCCTTGGAAAGCGTCCCAATCGAACTTCGCTTGATTGAGCTCAATCAGTGCCCAGTCTTGTGTAAATTGTTTGTCACCGATACCAACGGAAATCGAAGGAGCGTAAACGACATGGCCCAGGATGCGTTCGTTCTCTGCACTCCAGTACTTGGTAATATGACCGTGGAACTCGTTCACCCTGGCCTTCGACGCCTCCATCTCTACCAGTTTAGCTCCAAACTTCTTCCGGTCGGCAGTTATCCTGGCGGGCTCGCCCTCAACTGGCTCCCCAAGACCCTCAAGATACTCCTTGTAGATGTCAATCATGATATGCTCGTGCTCAATCTTGCGCATAATGGCCTCGAGAGCGTTCTGGAAGGCCCCGCTACCAAAGCGGATGACCTCAAGACGAGGTTTGCTGTTATTGTCGTGGTGGTAGAACTCGTTAGGATGTTCGCTGGGCGGGAGAACAACATGGCGCGCCGTTAGCAGGAAAGTTCGATCCCTCCCACCGCCTTCGCAGAGATAGAGACAACCAGTGCCTTCGGAGTCGGGGAACGCCTTGGAAGCAATCTGAAGGCCGAGTGTAGGGGTGAATGGGCCAATTACTTCAGCTGTTGGGTCAATGAAGAGGACGTGATTGAGGAGCTGCGGTCCGGCTCTGGTAGATTGTCTGAAGACAGACTCGCGGAACGCGATTTCGATATCATTGATCTGGTACTCCAAGAGAATCTCTTTGCAGCGCACTGCTGGGTTCCTAGCGTCTTCAAGGGAGAGTGTGTTGGGCATCACACCCACCCAAAGGAAAAGTGGGCCAGGTTCTTCTTCTTCTTCAGCAAAGCGGACAGGATCAATGCTCGTCCATTTGAGCTCAGCGGAACAAAGTACGTGTAGATCCGTTGACCTAGCTCGTGCCACACAGGTGCAATCGCGTGGTTGAGAACAGGGCGAGCCTCTTTGGCAACGCGGTGGGAACGGGGCAGCGGCCAGGCAGGTCCTGTATGGTGATGGAGAGGGGGCTGGATGGGAGGCCAAAGAAATCACTGTGGGCCTCGTCCACGGGAGAGTGAGCGTGTACAGTGTGCATGGTGGCGCCGTCTCCCTCGATGATGGCCTTGTAATCGTGAGAGAACTCCTTTTCGTCTTGGAAGTCACTGGAAAAAGAGAGCAAAAAACCAAAAGGTGAGCCAAACGGTGTAGAAGGTAACAAAATGCTGGCTTGTACGGAAGACTAAGGGTGTGCCCCTTTCGGTGACATCCCATATATGGTACCTGACTAATGCCCACATGGCTGCAAGTATATGTAATCGGCAGAATGCAACGGCGTTGTGTGCACGCGTCAAGTGCCCCGGAAAAGCGCAGCAAGAATATCTAGAGAACCTACCTGCAAAACGAAGAAAAGGAAAGTCAAATTTTAGCCACGAAAGTGACGAGGAGTTGGATGATAGTGGCATTCGTGCTGTTCAATGCTCAGATATCGGGCACGCCAGGTGAGCAACCAGTATCACGAACACAGAACAGCGCACTTGTCATGACTAGGCTTTCGGAGCTTAGGTGTATATGGTTTACAATGTCCCGTCGTGGCGCAACTTTTACAGACACTAATGATAGCACCAGTGACCAGAGAAATGGAGAGTTTCCAGCGGCATTGGCAATCACCAAGGCCCATGAGGCAAGCCGTTGTCCGTCTATGGTCGTAGTTGCGAGATGGCGTTGCATCTTTGCTTGTGATTTTTCCAAGCTGCCCTTTGACACTCCTGGGAGCAGTAGGATACCGTCTTGCACCGGCCACATACCATCAGCTTGGGCTTTCCTGCCTTTGACAACTCTGCCGCCGTTTTACCACACCCGGAGCATACGTCTTTTGCTGCGTCGACAGTTCGAGGATTTTGATCATTGCGAGCGTTATCGGTCACCGATTTTTCCAGGTAAGACACTGCGAATAACGGACTGAGGGCGATCCGGGTGACAAGAGGCGCCAAACGCGCCCACTCCTTGACTTTGATGAATTCTTCCGTTCCGAATCCACGTCCACACTCGCAAAGGGGATTACGGTCGATCCCGATTCCGAGTGGGATGTTTCCTTCCTTGATGTATCCGCAATTATATTTATGTTCCCAAGTGCGACAGCGCTCTGCGAGTGCTGGCAATAATCTTCTCCAGATAGAAATCGCCTCCTTGGAAGATTCCACAAACATCACTGGTAAGTTGACTGGGGGGAAGAGCATGTCATTTTCTGTAAGGATGAAGGCGAATGCGTCCATAACGAAGGTATGTGACGACAGGTCCATACGAAGGTTTCTGATAAAGATTTGTGTGTGGATGTTGTGGGGATCCACTCCGATTCCAAACACATAGAAGCCCTTTCTTTTGAAGATGCAATCGAAGATAAGTCCTATCGTAGATTTGACATCGACAATCACGTCGTTGCCTCTGGAATTATTTACATTGGCGTGTTCTCGATCGGAGAGCGTCCGTGTGATGTGGGTGTTCAACGCCTTGTCGCAACTGTCAGATTTAGAGAGATCGACAATCGGTAATTCGTCGAGATTGATGTAGTGGATATTCCATGACAAAGGTCCAGTGGGCGTTGAGAAAACAGGGGTCTGATTCAAGGAATAACCACCAGGGATCTGATATCCGGAGACTGGGGCGATGACCTGCAACAAAAAAGATGATCTTAGTCGAATACGAGTAGCTAGAAGCACAAAAGACTGACTTCCAGATAAAAGGACTTCCTCGCAATGCGGAGTTTGCTTTGTGTGCCATCGACAGGATATGGGAAGGGGATATCCTTTGAAAACGAACCAAATGATACCTTGATGGAACATGGCGAGACTTGAGCGAGAGTGACCTCTTTTCCACCTCGCAATGCGGCTTTTGCTTTCTCCTGGGTGATACTCCAGCGTCGTGTCAGCGTTGAGACCGCATGTAATTTCTTCGCAGAATCAAATACGATCTCAGCAGCCGGAGAACCCAAGGAGATATCCGGCGCAGCAGACGACGTGGGTGCGGAGGTCATCATCGCGAGTCTCGTTAACTCGCCGGGGGCGTTGGGTCGGTCCCGGAGGATATGAACATGCTCTTTATCCGTCATTTTTGTTGAGAATAACTCCAACGCAGGTCCCAACAGTCCTGCAAGTTTTGCTGCTGAAGGCGTACTCTTCAATGAGAGTTGGACGGTGAGCTCTTCAGGGTTTTGCATCAAGGTCCAGCTTGGAACCCAAAACATCGTAATGAAAGGAGAAGAGCTGCGCCAGCCTTTTTCATCTTCAATAATTGTGACCTTTTCTGCGGAGGCGACTTGCACCGTACCGAAAACAGCCTGTAAAGAGCAATAAAGGTTATGACTGTCCGGATGGTACACCTCGCAATGAAGTTGCGGTGTTCCAACCATCAACGGGTCTTCATCCTCCAGAATTTTGAGGCGCTCGCGAGGGACGACAAATAACACGCAAACTACGGGTGGGATCTCTCTCCACGTTGAAAGGCGGGAACGTGCTTTATCCTGACCTGGAGCGGTAAAACCGGGTTGTAGAGCAGTCGGGGTGTAGAGACCTCGTAGGTGTAAATGACATAGTAACTCCTGGTAGCAATTTGCACCGAGCATTAAGGTCCTGTCTGCCATAATTAGGGAAAGGAACCGTTCCATGACCATTCCCCAGTCCGTGGTTATTCGTGTTTGAATAAACTTGATGAAGGCTGCAAGGGATGTCCGAATATAATGCGCCACGGGACGTTTAGCGATCTTCTGGAGCGAGGGGTTGTGGAGGAGTGAGGGACCCTCTGCTTCGAACATCTTCAGATAGATGCGGAAGAGAAGGTCGGAGAGTTGTGTTGGGTCAAAAGTAAGTTTTTGGTCCAACGAGTGGGTATCTTTGAATGCGAACGGATCCCCAGACGAAGGAAACTTCCATGAAAGGCGTTCATGGTGTTGAGGGGAGGAGTTTATTATATGGAGTGAGACCACATTGTGAAGGTCCGAATGACTTGTGAAGTTTGTGATGTAGGAGATGGGTGCCAGGCCAAATAAAAGGGAAATGACAGATAGACCCGTGAGCGTGCTTGTTGAAAGTCCAGTAAGAGGATCTTCAGAAGACACCAGAAGAGCTTCAGTGAGGAGAGCGGAATATGGTTCTCGTTGGAGAAGCGGTGTGGTGCAGACAAGAAGGTTGATCAGTCCCACGTGGTCAAGAAGATTGGAAGTGTCGATAACGTTGAAGGATGAGGGCGCGGCTCCCTGACTATACTCGACAGGGTCGAGGAGGAGGTCCTGTGCAGTTAGGGGCGAAGCAAATTGCCCACTGCTGATGGATCCGGTTGTTGAACAGTAGTGAAGAGCTTGGGTAAAAGCAAGCGCCTCGCTGACAACAAATCGAATTACGACAGTATTGTATCGGATGAATGTGGAAAATCTGGAACACCAGGTAGCGAATTCCTTGCGCACGGTGCTAGCGAGCTTCCTTTGGTCCGTTTTGAGGCCATACGGACCTTTAGTATTGCCTTTGAGAGGGACGAATGCCGATGCAAGGTGAAATGCCAGGAAAGGATCCGTGCCATAGTGAAGAGGCCAGCTATCAAGCCCTCCATTGGAGAAGGCTAGCGTCGTGTTGATATAGGGAAGAGGTGTTCCGTTTTCTTCAGAGCTCTGAGGAGAGATACCTTCCTTCCAATACCGACGGAAATGATCGATCGTAGCAAGGGACGCGATCATGCTGAAAGGACCAGCCGAACGCGCTGCTGTAGTTTTAACACTATATTTCCTCACCACGTCCTCCGCGGCAGCTCGCAACTGCGAATCAAGGCGTTGCAGGCCTTCACCTGTATACAGATCCTTGTCGGCATAGGACCTCCACAATCGGCGCAATTGGGCAAGAGTGTGGGCTGTTCCGATTCTGAGCACCTTCCCGTATGGTGAAGACCTCCAGGAGGCGATATCTTCGGTATAGCCAATCAGTTTTTCGCATTGGTCGATAAGCGCTGTCGAGCTTTCTTTGTCCAGTCGCATGTGGAAGTATATGTCCCAGATCACGGAAGAAGAACGCTTATCCATGATTAAAGAAAAGATGAGAACATTACGAGCTAGTTTGGGTTTCAGTACGACAAGTTTCACGCGCGTAATAGTAGCACTCACCCAGAATCGCGGGTTCCACGTCACAACATGTAATGTCGTGAGAGCGTGGGTCTGAAGCAGAGCGAGAAATCAGACCAACGGGTACAAAGAACAAACTGTAAGCTTACCAGATACAGACAGTGTATATAGAATGTTTCTTGGATCACCACAACCAAGCAAAAGGATCTGGGAAGGAAGTTTCGGAGGGAGATACTGGCACAAATCCACTGGCGTAGTGTTGCCAATGGCATAGAGGAACGACATCCTCGTCCAATACAGCGGATGCGTCATGGTTTGCAAAAAAGCGATTCAAGTTGTAACGAGGACGGTAGACAGAACTTCAGATTCAGATCGGACGCCATCGGAGTGCCTGGTCGAGGCTGGACCGTGATGATTCCCACGCTCACTGGCGCTAAATGCCTGCGCACAAGCCCGAACAACGACAACATGAACAAGAGGGCTTCTGGCTTTGAGTTGGATAAATTGGCGAAGTACAGCGTAGGTTGACTCGGCATGGACTTGGGCAAGGCATCGCAGGTCGAGGTGTATAAGCTCGTAAAACTAAACTGCATAGAAGCAACTCAGACTCTCATATAGTTTTCCTCGTTGGCAGCGGTACGGGTGATTGAATCCCTATTATGTCTTGAATCTCGCTTCTGTCGAAAAAGGAGAGAGGGAGGCTTTCGGCACAGAAATCGGGGAAGGTCTCTTCGATGGTAACAGGTAGTACGAGGGAACCAATGCCGGTACTATCAGACTAGGGCTCCGTAGTACGTGTGAGGCTGGCGTCTTTATGGTCCAGTAGACTAAGATGGCACGCAAGGAGTCGGTAACGGCCACTGAACGGGGATAGTAATGGTAGGCTACTCTATAGAAACAGAATCAGGCACACGCAGAAAAACCTGTCAAATGGTAGATATGACTGACCGTTATAAGGCGGCAGTCAGCCCACCAGGAATTGCTGCTGACACAAATGTAACCCGACGGACAATCCTATTCGCAAAGCCGCGGTTTTGAGGATCAGACAATACGAAGTTGCTGCAACACTAGTACTTACCGTTGGTCCTTCGTAACCCTCTCCACCACCTGCAAGTCTCGTCAGAATAGAGAGAAAACAAGAAAAGTTAGAGATGAACTTACATTGCCGTCACGGACAGGGACTAGCAACTCCAACACGCAGTAAGCCCAAGAGTGCAAAGATAGCCAGAAGTTTTGCCATTTGCGACGATTTGAGGGCTTTGGTCCAGTAAATTTCGGCGCATTATATGTGGAATTTCCCGTGGCCCTGATGCCAAAGAAGTGCGGACTCTATCCGCTCAGAGTTGCGACAAGTTCCCGAATATAATCCGCAGCTTCAACATGTATCGAGTGTTCTTCGTTAGAAGGTGATGGTTAGCGGTGGACATAACTCGTGCCATAATTGACTTACAGTCAGTCTTTTTCAGCGTCCCTCTCCGCAGCAAGAACAACTGTCAAAGATGGTAGAATTTGTGGGTCTAGAGCCCTGTTGCGCGGGTTACAGTATTGTCCGTTCGCATCTCTGTCATGCAAAAGTCCCTACGCAGGCACGTCCTGGAGGATGAAAACCGACGAGCGCGTCCGAGAACTCCATCCGGTGCAGGTCTGAAATGATCAATCCGTGAAGTTGACGTGCGCATGCACACTATCTAGAAGGACCTTGGTAGGCTCTCAAATCGAATAAATCAACTTGACAGTTTCGAATTCACTTGTTGTTTGAGAGGAGGACAACGACGGTAACAGTCGGTTGGGACGGGAGAGCGTTGTCCGCCCTGTCACACAGCGCGTCATGTCATGTAAACGTGATTTACTGTCACGCGCTCCTTAACCGTGAACAACGCACACCTACCAGCCATTCGCTATTTTACGCAATTCTAACCATTTGATTGGACTATGTCTCTGTGGGTTGATCAGGTATGTCATAATCTGATTGCTTGTCGCCGAAAAAGACTTAGAAACGCTTGCAGTATCGCCCTCGGTCGCTCGATGAGTTGCATTATCATAAAGAACTGACAGAGCGGCTAAGATCACTCGTAAGAACCTCTTGGATACATTGGAAACCTATTTATATTGATGCAAATGGTTTCAGGCGGCCTCAGGTGATTTCCCGCATATGCTGTTCTATGGACCTTCGGGTGCTGGGAAGAAAACTCGGATAGGTTGCACGCTGAAGCAGCTTTTTGGACCTGGTGTGGAGAAGGTGCGTCACATGTTTTGAAGGATGCCACCTCTTTCTGACTTAAATGTAGCTCAAAATCGATCAACGAGTGTTCTTGTCCCCTTCAAAACGGAAACTCGAGATTAACGTGGTGCAGAGCAATTACCACATAGAGATCACTCCAAGGTAAGTCTCTTGCGGTGTTCCACAAGATGGCGGGTGAATTTGTGGATCTAATGTGTGCTTCAGCGAAGCAGGAAACTACGACAGAGTGGTTATTCAAGAGATTCTCAAAGAAATCGCTCAAACACAACAGGTTGACTTGAGTGCTAAGCAACGGTTCAAAGGTGTGTTCATATCTCTGATTTTTTGTCGCTCAGTAGCTGAGCACAATGTTTCGGTGCAGTCGTCGTTTTGAACGAAGCAGATTCCCTGACGCGAGATGCCCAAGCGGCTCTCCGTCGAACAATGGAAAAATACATGTCAAACATGCGGATCATCTTGTGCGCAAACAGCACAAGTCGACTTATTGCACCCATCAAGAGTCGATGCCTCCTAATGCGCGTTGCAGCCCCCAATGAAACTGAGGTTAGCTTTCTCGATCCACCCCATTCGCAGGTCCTGAACTCCCGAACTCCGCAGATGCACGAGGTTCTAAAATATGTCGCAAAGTCTGTTCGTATTGACCTTCCGCCAGAAGCGGCCCACAAGATAGTGGAAGATTCAAACGGGAACATGCGAAAAGCGATACTAGTACTGGAAGCACTCAAAATGCAATCGTATGTTGGCTTCTCTCGTGTAAAATTATCAACCAACACTTGGCCCCATTCTAGACCCGACCTCACAGGTCCTCTTTCGATCGCAAAACCGGACTGGGAGACCTATTGTCATAAAGTCGCGGATCTGATAGTTCAGGAGCAAAGCCCTGCTCGTGTGATGGAAGTACGGGCGAAATTCTACGAGTTGCTCAGTCATTGTATCCCTCCGACAGTGATTTTGAAGGTACGTAGATAATATATTCGACCCATACCCTATCTCAGATTTGTCTATCGTAGACTGTCGCTGAGCGGATAACGGAAAGAGTTGACGAGAGTCTAAAAGCCGAAGTCATGCACTGGGCTGCATTCTATGTACGTACAACATCTCGGCGCATGGATTGCGATTCTAAGCCAAGTTCAATCATAGGAAGTACGGATGCGAATGGGCAATAAGAAGATTTTCCATTTAGAGGCATGGGTTGTGAAGGTTATGAGCCTGTATAAGGTCAGTTGGCTCGGTCCTATACTTCATTCCCAGCTGATCATTTCACAGCAATTCTTCTACGAGATGGATATCTCCTCTTTCGATTAGATTTGTATCTCCACTTGTAATTTGTTGTGCTGTCGTTTACGAGGTCACTTTATTGGTTAATTTCCGGGTCATAGAAAGAGGACATATTCAAAGACAACTTCGCATAAGCACAAAACCAAGAAGACATCCGCATGTAGAAACTGCACATTTTAGCCTGATTACCATATTCCCCACCACTTCGTAGCGCCAGCAGCAACAGCAACAGCAACCCCGGAGATTAAAGACCAGAAAGGCCCATCTTCACTCCAAATTCCCGGCAACATGCAAACGGCTTCGATATTCCTCCCCTCGGGATCGGTCACGTACGCTGCATAGTACAACGAGAAATACTCTGGCCTGAAGCCAGGTGGTCCATTGCATTTGGCACCTGCCTCGAGTGCAGCTTTGTGAAATGCACGTACAGCGGCACGAGATCTGGTGCTGAACGCCACATGAATTGGCGTCGAGACTGGCCAAGAAGAGGTTTTAGTATCTTCAGATTCGGAGGCCACTTTTTCGAGGGCAGCTTGCTGCTCTGGGCAAGGGCCCGCCAACCAAAAGCTCGGTCCACAAGTACCGAGACCAACAACGTGGGGCATGGGTTGCATAATTTTGCGGTACCTAGAGATAGTTGTGTGAATAAATCGAAGGATGGATATCAATGGAAAGAAGTAAAAACACGTCAATGCGCGATACTTGAACTGTCTGCATCGAACAAACAGTGGTACATACCCAAGAGGAGCCAAAGCTTTCAGATAGAATGCGCTGAGTTTGTCAACGTCCGCGGTTTTGAGGCCAATGTGGTCGAATCCCATTTTTGAACAGTTGAAGTTGTGGGTGGGAGAGTTTGGTTGGTCGAGGGACGCGTTCGGACGCGATTATTAATATACGCGTCTGTGGCGCTCGGCACCGAGCTGCCAAACTTGAACGCGTGATGCGACCTCTTCGGTCGAACTTCAACTTCAAGCCCAACTTTGAGCACAGCTCAGAAATGTAGGTCATCTGGGCTCCTGGTGCTGCGTGGAACCAACTCCCTGACCTTAGAATCTCCAAGATTCTTTCACAAAATGTGGATTTGTCCCCACTGTGGAGCCACTTGCGCATAGAAGCAGACTCAAGCTGATGGAGAAGACAGCTGATCTGCTGGATTTAGATCTCAGTCTTACCTGACGAAATGGTAATTCGGTCGAGCTATCGCCACCATTCGTGCATTGTCTACCACTGTACTGATTCACCATGTCAGACTCCCTTGACACGATCTATGATATCATCTTCGCTGGAGGTACGTTAAATCTACTCTATATGCACGATTATCACTCAAGAGCTACTAGGAGGAGCCAGTGGATGCTTGGTCGCAGGTCGCCTGGCGAAAGCTGATCCTTCGCTGAAGATTCTGGTCAGTGCGGATCTCTCTGTGACCTTGAGATTATGCATAACCAACTCCGTTGTTCATAATTCAGATCGTCGAACAAGGGGAACATACAAAGGATAAACCAGCGCATATCCAGCCGGCACGTTATTTCAGCCATCTTGCGCCCACGAGCAAGACAGTGACCTTCAATGTCGGAAAACCTAGTGAACATGTCGGTAATCGTTCAATTGTCATCCCTTCAGGTCGATGTCTCGGCGGTGGGTCGAGTGTGAACTGTAGGTCTTACTCTGAGAGTACTGCTTTATTTGACGCTGACATGATATCGGTTTAGTCGCCATGTACACTCGAGCAGCCACCACTGATTATGACGACTGGGAGTCTGAGTTTGGCAACGAAGGATGGTCTTCGAAGCACCTTATCCCTTTGCTCAAAAAGACTGAAACTTACCAAGTAAAGGAGGGTGAAGCAACCCACGGATACACAGGGCCACTCAAAGTTTCTTGGGGAGGCACGTTCACCAACGTTGGCGAGCAATTCCTAGATGTTGCTGCCAAATACGACCAAGAACGAGGCACTATCGACGATATAAACGGACTCCACGAGTGTAATGAGTATGGTCGATGGCAAAAGTGGATCAACGGGGAGACAGGAACACGTTCGGATGTCCCTCACCACTTCATCTATAACCAAGGCGAGAACAAGAACTTACACATTTTGACGGGTCAAAAGGTTAAGCGCGTCATCTTTGAGGGAATTCGTGCGGTTGGGGTTGAGTATGTCCGGGACAAGACACTCGATAGTCAAGCAGACCAGACTGTACGAACTGCCCGAGCATCAAAGCTCGTAGTTGTTTCGGCAGGTGCTTTTGGCTCTCCGACCATCTTAGAGCGTTCTGGTATCGGTGGCGCGAGGGTTTTGGGGGAGGTCGGCATTGATGTCAAAGTTGACCTTCCTGGTGTTGGGCAGAATTATCAGGGCAAGTTTTACCATCTACACTTGTATCGTGATTGACCTTGCATCAACCTCAGATCACAACTTCGTTCCCGCACCATACCTTGCTTCAGAGGATGCTGAGACACTTGATGGCATCTTCCGTGGTGATGCAACCGCCGAAGAAGGTTGACTTTATCTTCCTTGTACTCAATCGTCCACTCATCCCAATTCAGAGAACCTCAAACTATTCGCACAGGGCAAAGGCCTGATCGCACATAAGTCCGTTTCTTTCAACACAAGAAGTCATATCATTCACAACATCTCAGCGGCCTCGATGCTGGTATCAAGCTCCGACCCACCCCTCACGACCTTCAAGAGCTCGGCCCAGAATTTGAGTCCCGTTGGAGAACGTTCTTTGCCAACAAAGTCGACAAGCCCGTTATCTGGCTTGGCCCCTTTTCTTGGTACGGTCCTTCTTTCTTCTTTTGATTGCCTATTGAACCGTTAAGCAGTTATATTGGGGATCCCAGTACCGCACCCATACGCAAATACTATACCATTGGTTACTACACGGTAAAATCTTTTCTTGTCGTTTCGCGAACGAAGTCGATAATTTGCATAATAGCAATACCCCGTGTCTAGGGGAAGCGTCCATATCTCATCCAAAGACGATCCTCATGCACCCCATGATTTTGATCCTGGCTTCCTCACCGAGTAAGTAGAAATATCCGTATGCAATACTAAAGACACTACCCAATTTTCACAGTCCGGCAGATGTAGCCACCCTTCAATGGGGTTATAAAAAATCTAGAGAACTAGCTCGCCGCATGGGTGTTTACCGTGGCGAATACCTTCCTGGTCACCCCAAGTTCGCAGCTCGCAGTCCCGCATTGTGTAGTGACGATGCTGTCGGACCGGTACCTATCGATACTCCCGATATCCAGTATACAGAAGAGGACGAGGAGGTGATTGAAACGTATAACAGGAACTTCGGTACGCCGCCGTTCGCCTCTAGGTAAAACCAGGTCTGACCCACATGTAATAAGTTCAAACTGCTTGGCACTCAGTATGTCCTGTCCGTCTCATGTTTCCTCATCCTCCTGACCTCTCGTAGTTGGGGACTTGTGCGATGAAGCCACGAGGAGCTGGCGGCGTCGTTGATTCCAGACTCAACGTTTATGGAGTGGAAGGCCTGAAAGTTGCCGATGTGAGTATCTATCTGCACATCCAAAGTCGATAGAAAACCAATTTAGCTCGCAGATATCCATCGCACCGCAAAATGTTGGTGCCAACACTTACAGTACAGCTCTCGTCATTGGTGAAAAGGCTGCCGTGATTATTGCAGAAGAATTGGGTATCGCAGATTTCTGAAAGCAATGATGCAATGAAGTATCGTGCATAGATTTGGCCGCGTATCTCTTGTTGTAAAGCCATTCACTCGCAAGCAATCATACGTTCATAAACAGGAGATTATTAACTGAGCGTGTTGAATAAAATTATTTGCACTATCATACTGACTATAAGGCTATAAGTGTAAAGGACACGTCACATATCACGTTTACAAGGCCAAGAAACCCACAGACTTCCAATATTCAACCCACCTCTCCACATCCTTCTTCGTCAGCGGCTTCAAGTCCCTTAAAGTAGGGCTGATCTTACAAGATTTCTCGAGAGCCATCTGGGGGATACCACCACTTTCGCCCTCTGGTCCAACATCCACACCACCCTGCGCCATTTGTCGGTAGAATGGGAGGAGTTTGAGGGCAGGCTAGACGAAGGGTCAATAAATACCAAGTTTCATGAGGTCTGGCAACGAAGTGCTACGTACAAGTTTCTTGAAATTTTCTTCAGACTTGTCAGCAGATCGTCGCTCCAACCTCTCTGCCCACTTATCGAAGGGGATAATATTAAGTTCCTGAGAAATCACACCCTGGTCGACTAAGGCAGCGTTAGTATATTTGATGGCGTCATTCCAGCTGATAGGGTGGGGATGGACCACATTCAACGCTGGTGAGGTCGTCGGCGCAAACGCCACATCGAGTGCACTCGATGCAACTGCATCAAGCGGCAACCAAGAGATAACCTGTCAAACAAATCAGTTTCAATAATGAAGCTAGGACCGTAAGACCTACTCCTGGGGCAGAAGGTAAAGCACCCAAGGTGATACTCGACTTGACAAGGATGGGAACCCAATCTGTAGTCGCCCATGCTCCGCGTTCGTTCGAACGACCGCCCGTTAACTGGCCAAGACGAAGAGAAGAGGCGTTTAAGCCGCTCGTCAAAAGTATCTAAATAATGGCATGTTTTAAGCTGTGATACCCTCGAGAACGAAGGAGAAAACCTACTCTTTCGGAAACATATTTACTTTCTCCATATCCACCACCCATTGCGACTGTCACGTCTTCGACATGCTCCTCGGGGAATGGTCCTTTAGATTTATCCCATCCCATTGTAGAGCCAATTGATGAAGTGAAAAGAAAACGAATACGGGAACTACGAGGACTCGACCTTGCCAAATCAATCAAGTGCCTCACCCCGCGAATATTAGGCTCAAACGAACCAAGACCTTGATTAAAGTCCAACTTCCAAGCGTTATGAATGATGATATCAACCGAATTGCGAACCTGGCCATGCAACAATCAGCATCTGGGAATCTCAGCAATCAAAATATGAAAATGACCCACCTCTGCGAACTGCACTTCGTCCAAGCCTAAATGTGACTGGGCCGTATCACCCTCAAGGAAGATCAACTTTGAAGAAGCCAGTAACTTTGAATCTAAACCCTGGTCGTGGAATCGCTCCAGATGACGCTCAAGAGTCGTCTTCGATGAAGGCCTGTTCAGTGCATATACTCTCCCGACTCGATCATCCTGTAACAGTTGGTCCAGAAGATGAGACCCGAGGTTTCCCGTAGAGCCAGTGAGCAAAACGGTCGGAACAGATGGTGAGTGAACACTGTTGGAAAGATCATTGGTGACTCCGTTGACTGTGCCATTGACAGCGTCACCACAGGGAAGGCTGTACTTGGCGATCATAGCCTCGATTTCACCACGCGCGTCGTTGGTGACTACACCCTCTGGATTTTCGAACAGAGACACGATATACCCAGCTAGAAGGGCAATTTGCGGGTAGGCGTAAACCGTACTCTCGGTAATCTTGGAATCAACGCGTTGGTACAACTTTTCGTCGTACTTTCGTATGGCTGCGACTAGACGTTGACGAATGAACGTAGCTCCTAGGCTAAAGAAGGTGGAGGGTAGTTGTGAGACGATGAACACAAGCCTCTTATGAGAAATACGCACCTATCTAAACCTTGTTCGAAGAAGTCGACAGTCGGGGCGAATTCCTTCTCAGGATAGATATCCCGTAGCTGTTCTACGAGCCAGGTGGAGACACCGCCGTTCGTCCACTCATTTGGTCCCTTGACAGACCCTGCCTTTGACCCCTTCGCAGTACTCTCAACGGCCTCGTATCTGAGTCCTATATGTCAGAAACACGGGTTTGATGTCACAAAATTACACGCACATTTGCTTAATCTCTCGCTCGAACAACTTCAAGGTAGCCTTACGCTGAATGGTACCTTTCCCTGCACGCGCCATAGGTTCGTCCGGAGGGGTGATAATAATCATGCTTTTATATATTCGGCTGAATGCTGGGGCTTTCTGGTTCGCCTCTTCGATGACAGGCCTGATATCCCATGAGCACAGGTCGGCTAGATGAGGTTTGGGAGATTTTACCATATTTTATCAATGAAGTCGTCAAATTCATGTGGATTGGATGGCTTAACAGGTTCGTTAGGCTCGATGAGAGCGCTAACAAATTCATGCTCCCGTCCACAGAGGATGACAGAATTGACCCTAAAGCTGCCATGAGAAGAATATAAAGCGTATAAAGGATAAAGGACTGACCATGGGCTACTTGTTATGGTGTTCTCCATCGGCGTAGGGACGGTCTTTTCTCCTGATGAATGAATAATAACGTCGTCAATGCGACCAACACTGGATGTTCCACGGTCTATTCAGTAAAGGCAATGCCAAAAAGGGGGAGGACATACATCTTCCAGAGACGCGGATTGGTAGGGTGACGCATGAACACGTCGGACGTTGCATATCCTTCCACATCTGGAAGATTCTTCACCGATGGTTGATAAATGGGGGACGTCTAAATTTTTAATAAGAATTCCGCTTGATATTCAGCCAAAATGACACACCAGAACTTGCATTTCGAAAGTCCCATCACCCTGAGGGACCCAGCGTATCGGAACTTTCTCGTTGAACTCGAACCATTCCCACCCATCTTCGGTGGATGGGTCAGTCTTGAGAATTGAAATACCGCCAAATTCGGTTCCTCCATAGAAGGAAATGAGATTGACACCGGAACGGACGAGCTCCTGGCCGAGCTTGGACGCGAGAGGTCCGCCCCCGAATTGCTGAGACCATACCATAAGATCGAGCAAATATTGAGTTTCAAAGAAGAACTTACCACATACTCCAAGTTTGTAAGGACACTGATTGCACTAGGCAATCGGGCCCAAGCCTGAAGGAATGCTGGGACGATGATTAACGCGCCAGCCTTGGTACGCCGAGTATGTTCAATGACGTTGTCTGGTGAAGGGGTTATGGGTAACTGTCCCTTCGAGAAGACACAGGGGGGATAGACCGCAATAGTCAACTGATGGAAGACTGGGTACATGTTCTGAACGAAGACGCCAATAGCATGAAAGGGAGGAAGAGCCATGCATGCAATGGTGACATGCTTGCGACGAACATAGCGCACTAAGGAGACGATCATTCCAAGTTAGCATTCGTTGGGCCGAGTTGAACGAGTTGAACCCACGAAGAGACAACCATTGCATGTCGGTCTTGTGCGTCAAAGGAATCGGTTTAGGGAACCCCGTGCTCCCGGAGGAATGGAGGTAAAGACAAATATCTTCATCCTTTGGGCGCGCAGCAGGGTGTGGCCACAAAGGAAGTGGACTTTTTCCCCCCTTTCCGCCTAATTCGGGGAAGAGAGAGAGTAGACCAGGTGCCTCCTCGATCTGTAAATTAAACGACGGCTGAGTCTTAGAGAGTTGAGACTTGATACCATCGAACAACGGCTTTAGCGTGGACTGTGTAGTGATCAACCTGTGACAGGACGTCTTCTCCAGCAAACTAAGGACTGCAGCGGCAGAGTTTCGGGGAGAAATAGGGAAAGGCTAGATAAATGCGCCATGAATGCCAATAATAAAAGCCTATCAGAAGTTCGTACCGTATGACCTGCAAGAATTAAACCGAGAATAAGAGCCTGATAGGTTATCGTGTCCAAGTGTGCAATAATTGCGACAACCTCTGGGGGAGAGGTCAAAGCGGGGTCACGCACAGCATGTGCGACGCGACGGCAAGCCTTTGCAAAGTCGGAGTGAGTGATGCAAGTGAGCTCGTCAGGAGCTTGGTCCGTGGAAAAGACGAAGAAGGGGAGGTCCGCGTTGTGTTCGGCGTTCCAGTCGACGGCCTCTGGGAGTGTGTAGGTGCCGTCCAAGGGAATCAGATTGCGAGAGTAAGACATAATTGCTGAGCAGTAGATGTCTGAGTCTAGGTTCCCCGACGATGCAACCTGCAGTTATATATTCTAGTGAATCGAGGTTCGGTGCCTCGGACACCCGTGCCGGTTTTCCAAGACCATGTTCTCTTTTCTTCGGAAGAAGTCCGATCGAGAAAGTGTGGAGTTGCGAGATGACGGTGTCTCTTTTGAACCGTAAAAGCTAGTGTCGAGTTGGCCTCGTAAAATCGGCGCGCTTACCGAGCTACTCCAACGCCGGAATTTATCAGGCCGAGCCAGCTGGTACAACTGTTCGGTGGTCTGCAGAACCAGACAAGGCCGCGGAGGTAGCCCAAAAATGACGCGCGTTCGAGAGACAAATCACTGAATTTGAATTGGGAACAAACAACCGTCGCGCTTCCAAGCCAAACTTTGCCGTGGGAAATTTGCAACCGTGATGTCCGCCGGCATCGCCCAGCAACTACTTACTTCAGTCAGCGTTGACTGCAGGGACTATCGACAGGATGGACGCTTGACAATGATTAGTCCCCACAGCGGCAGCGCATTTGCATCAGTCCCGTGACTAACCTCGTCTCGAGACCATCCTAGTCCGTACCCTGGAGCCCAGGGCTGGGAGCTCTCACTGCCGATTGCATTTGCAAAACAGTTGTTCTTGGGTTGAAGTTTTGCGCAGAGTGGACCCCGTCTAATGGGCGGGGCATTCGCAAGCGTCTCGCCTCACTCGCAGAGGATTCGAATAGTTCTGACCAATGGTTAATCAATTCATCACTCGTGGTGTCATATGTAAGTGCCGTGCTATGAATTGATTATCCTACCTCACACCCATATTTGAATTCGAGAACAAACAAACTCAGAACTATCGCTTTCGCATTTCTCATCTTCAATAGTTAGAGCATTTGCGCGTGCAATAATAGAATTCACATACTGGACCTACTGATGCAAGAGAACTTCTACTGGGGCCATTGACCCGAAGCCCAATACTATCCTAGACGGCGAGCGCCATCCGAGCAATGGTATCCGAGGGTCCCTAACCTGGACCCTCGGATACCACTACAGGAAGAATCAAGAAAAGCTAACTGATCCCAAACCAAAAGTCCCCTATCCGCTCGAGTCAGCCCGTTAATTCTTTGCCAGTAACTTCCAAAGGCGAAAACTCATCCTCGAGCATGGCCCTCACCGACACCAGGGGCATCCCAATTCACCCCTATTCGCCCGTGAAAGAGGCCCACAACGACTTCTATGGCTTCCCATCCAAACCCCTCTCCATCTACCACACGGGGCCTGCTTGGCCGCTCCCTCTGACCTGGGGCATCCCCAAGGAGGCTCGACCTATCTGCACCCACGCAATCGCTCCCATATGGCACGAGCTAGGTAAACGGATCTACACTTACTTTGACTCCGTCGAGCTCAAGTGGACGAGCATTGACCCTGTCCGCTTTGCTGAACAACACAAAGAACCTGGTCCTCTTTTCCTCTGGGTGGGCGTGATGCCCAGCACACTCTCCCGCGGTGACGCCAAGGATGCAGCCGTACGCTGCAAGGAGATCCTTTTGGAGTATGAGATTCACGACGTCGAAATCGCGTTCCGCGAGTCTGTCTTCAGACGGTTCAACCGCCGGCTTGGACCGCAGCTCCTCCACCACGTCGACTCCTTTGACCCAACGGCCGATCTAGTTGGCCCATTCACTCCCGCACTCGGCCTCCAGATCGCTTCTAAGACATTCCCTTATTATGAAGGCACTGGTTGTGTCTACCTTTGCGAAGGCGGTGAGAGCGATCGGGTCTTCCTCCTAACTACCCGTCATGCTGTCTTCCCGCCTAGCGAATATCCCAACGATTTCTATCACCGCAAGAAGAACAATATACCTTGGCGTCCGGTCATCCACCTCGGCAGCAGGGCCTTTCAGAACACTCTCGAGGCCATCATGGACCACATTGAGGGCAATCATGGGATGGTAGACAGGTTCAAGGACATTCTTGAGGACCTAGGGGAGGCCGTCGAGGGCGAACCCGCCAAGACAACTACCAGCCGGGAGATGTCCGAGCACAGATTGGCAGATTGGAAGGTGTCGGAAGCGAGGGTGAACGAGTTTCACGCTAACATTACCAGGTCATGGAGCGCAGAGAGCCAGCGCATCTTGGGCCATGTTGTTTACGCCCCTGCGATTTCTGTCGGGACCGGCGACAAACCATTCGCGGAAGACTGGGCTCTCGTTGAGCTCGATCGCACCAAGTTCGATTGGGACGCTTTCCGAGGCAACGTTGTCCACATCCGCAGTACGGCTCGACTTCACCCTGTCGATTTCATGCGGAAGATGTACCCCGACACCGAGACCCACGCCAAAATGAGCTATCCGGGTGGCAGCCTCATGCAGCTTCGGGACTTTGTCAAGGATGGCGAGCTGCGCAGCCCGACTATGCTCGACAAAAATGGAGAAGAGTGTCTCATCGTCGTCAAGAACGGCGCTGGCACCGGTGTTACCCTTGGTCGCACGACCGACATCCAAGCGTTCATTCGTGAATACAAGGATAATGTCATTCAATCCACGTCTATGGCGATTCCGATATACTCCTACAGTTTTGAGGACGGCGATTTCTCCGGCCCCGGGGACTCTGGGGCTGTCATTGCTGACGCCAATAGTCGCATTGTCGGCATGCTCGTTGGTGGTACTGGCAATATAGATTTCACCGACGTCACATACGCGTTACCATACCACTTCCTCGATGAGCGTATCAAGGAGGCTTTCCCCAACTCCTACCTCTACCCGATCTCGGCCTAGGTCGACGACATCGCGGTCCTTTGACTGTTGGATTGCGGTTTAGGTTCGTCTCGTCGTCTTATCTCTTCGCATAACTGACGCTTTTGACATCTAAGGCCATCGGGAAAAACGGATCGTGATAATGAGGCTGGTAATGGGTTATCTCCCTTGTATTGGTTCAAGTAATGGTGTGTCTTCCTTGTCGATTTTCATTGTTGAGCCTGTTTAAGGAACAGGTAGTGGTGGGGATTTTATGCAAGTCCCGCTGGGGAACATGTGGCGGGTTGATGGAGTGGGACGCAGGCGACGGGCGGCGGGTGATGGAATAGGACAAACACCAACGCGCGGAGAGGCAAGGCTAAAATGTCACAATAGTAGGTCACCGTTATTGGTTCCAAGTGCTTTTATTCCGTGCTTTGTGATTCTATCGTACAATGAAATGCAATTTTCGGGAGTCTGAGTCTGGGTATCGCGCATCTGCGTTCATCGCCACCATTAAGATCGTCCATTGAAGCCCTGGACGATGCCATCGTACGCTGGCTTGCGTACAAGATCCTATGAAAGATGGTTTATCAGCCTTGATGGCAAAAGACGAAGCAACAGGTCAACACACTTTGTCCCATGGCAATGCATCACCTTCACCAGCAAAAACGCTAGGAATCCACGAATACTACAACCAAATCAGTCAACCTGCAAACCAGCCTTCAACTTAATTCCTCACCTTATCCGTGAAATCCCAGACAGTGACACCAATGCAACCTTTCACAGAATTACAAGCCGCAACAACAGCTGCATAATCCTTCTTCTGTTGTTCCAACTTTTCCGGTGTAACGGGCAGCGTTATCCGAATATCCAACTCCGTAATCGCAACTTCAACGCCCAACTTGGTGAACTGTTCTATATTTTGTTTGATGTCTGTCGGAATGGAGCCAGAGATCATATGGGCTTGTAAACCGATGCCGTGGATAGGTGCTTTGGCGGCCTTGAGCGATTTGACGAGGTTGACGACTGCAGTGGATTTGGGACCCAGACCGTCGATGTTGTAGTCGTTGAGCTGCAGACAAGTGCAGGTGAGGGGACATATATACTAGTATGTAAATGTAGACTAACGTAGAGTTTAGCGTTTGGGTCTGCTTTGTGTGCTGTTCGGAAAGCGAGTTCGACGAAGCTAGGCCCGATGATATCAGAGAAAGGACTCGGTCGCCATGTACCATCATCGTTGAAGATTTCTTAGGGAATGTCAACCATCACTCCTATGGAAAGCGGATTGACTTACCGTTCACGACATCCCAGGCGTCTTCGTAGGCTGATGAATACAACAGAACAAAATCAGAAGTTGAATCCTACTCACAGCTAAGAAGGAAGGAAGGTGGTAAAAATCAGGCTCCAACGGTCGAAAACGCACAACTTACATTTGTCCTTTCCAGTGGCTAACCACGGCGGTCGTATGGTCCTTGACGATTTGTTGGAGTGTTGAATTATCGAAATTACCCGCTGCAACCCAGGGAGCCAATTGACTGTGCCAAACACACGTATGTCCTATAAAGAGCGTATATCTTAGCTGTTGCGATACCAACGTGTATAATTAGACATACCTCGAACGATCTGACCATTCTTTTTAGCAAATGCCACAATCTGGTCACCACCAGTGAAGTTGAAGACACCTCGCTGAGGTTCAACGGTTTCCTACATTACAGAAGCACAATAAGCACACGTTCGACCGGTATAGGTATTCCATACCCATTTCATGCTATTGGCCTTGAACAGAGGTCAGTTTCAAGGGATGCAGGACAGCATATAAGGTACTCACAGGTGTAATTTGTGTGAATTGGTGGTTATCGCTCAAGATGGAGATATATGGCTCGTCGGTGAGGGTTGGGTTGTCGGTGGCGGAACCAAAGTAGAGTTTCCCTGCAGCTTTCGCAACTTGCGACAACCCTTCACGCGAACCGGGTAGACCGTGTCCTGAGGGAACTACAACAGCCGTCGCAGCGAGCTGTACCAAAGCTAATAATGAAAAATAGGCGGCGAACATCTGGAAAATCCTGAGAAGATGAAGGAGGTGGACTGTGGGTGGATAAAGCCAACACCCAGACACACTATCGTTTTATACGGGCTAAAAAGTTGGAAACAAACCTCTTCGGAAGTTTGTCGCTGAAAGCGCAATAGAGCAACATGGGTGAGTTGGAGAGTTAATGGATGATCCCAGAGAACTCGAAGTATCGAGGACGCCAAGCCCCGACCTCGGTGCCTTTATCGTGCGATTGTATCTGAAATTTTAACGAAATAAAGGTGTTGGCGGATTCCGGATGGTCTGCACGTAGGATGAATTCGCGAAAACAAGAGTTCAGCTTCATCTATCGCAAAACTTGGGCAATGTTGACAGAAAAGCCTTGAAGCAAAACCCGAATGATCATCAGAGATGTACGCTGGCCATCTGCTTCCAGGACTGAGCATGTTGGCGAGGGCGTTGGGAGGAGTTATGGCCGTGGAACTGCATGAACCACTGACTGATGCGCGCGGGGTAGTGGTGATTAGGTTACCCCAGGAGACCAGAGAACTGCAATAAGAAGCCCTGCGACGTGAGTAGAGTCTAATCCTATCAACATGATTGACGAGAAGGGCAACTCACCTTATGCAATTTGAATGTTCTCAAGAATCTCGGGTCGAGAACTAGAGCAGGAGGCGTGATGCACAAACTATACTTAGCCTTCCCTCGAACACTGCCAGTGCCCAGTGCCAACTTTTACGCTGCTTGGCAAGCACCTTATTTCCACCAATGTGGTCCTTCTCTCCACTCTCATTGGAGATTGCGACTGACATAAAGATGCTGCTACCGTGTGTTAGTAGAACTTCCGTCCAGGCCTTCCTGGAAGGCGCATATACGGAGCTCCGCTCGGAAGGGTTGATTCGTCGACCAAACACCCTAAGACCCAGGAGATCTGCGCACCCTCAGCTGATGGTTGAAACGAGCTCACAACTCCCTACGAAGATCAGATAAACCACATGAAGCCTTGGTAAGAAAATGCATTAGAAACACGATAAAAAACATCAATTAACAAAAGAAAACACAGATGTAGATTCTTTCCACCCCCCAAAAAGCTCCTACTGAATCCCCGAAATCGCGTCATGAGCACCAGCCGAAGCGATGCCTCCTTGAAACGAGGAAACCATGGACAGAGGTACCAGAAGATGGAGAAAAATCCAGCACTCGAGAGCACTTGGGTTTCATCTCGAGGACGGGAACGCGGACGAGGAGACGGAGAGCTCATACCAAGCCCGAACTTTAGTGTCCTCATGGTTTGTTCTAAGTTTTGTTGAAACCATTTCATGCATATATAGTCAGCTTATGTGAGATATTCACACGCACCTAACCTGTTTTGAGCGTGTTACACTCGTACAAGTTCAACGTTCATGTGGCCAGTGCATGGTCATGACATATGATACGTGGTTATCTATCGTTCCCCGACCACTTTCTGCAGATTTGAACTCGGCGGCTGTGGTCTCTATGGATTACTTGCATTTTTCCGCTTTCGTTTCTGTCAGTAGTCATGGGCATACCCGGCAAGCCCTGGCGTACCTGGTGGAAAATATCGTCTGTCAGAGCCTCTATACGCACGTGGAGTACGCACAAAACAGACGAGGCCTCAGGGATTTCAACTCCATCCTCGTAAAGAGTTGCTTTACGCTCGACTCCTCGAACATTGACTGGAAGTTTTCCCTCATTCTGAACTCTGCATTTGTTGCACCTTGATCGCGGCGATCGCCTCATCGTCGGTAAGCTTCACGAAACTCGAAGAATACAAGTCGCTGACCACTCCAAAGGCTATGTCACTCGATTTGAACGGCGCAGGCTGGCTGCTGCAGCAGACATATCATTCTCAGGACAAAGTCACCTACTCGTTTGGTTATCGCTCCCTCTTCCTTGCCTTAACAGATCCTACCAAGCAGCAGGAAGCAAAGGCCGCCCTCCCCGAAGAAACGATAACATTCTCTGTGCCTTATGGCGAGCTCACACCGAAAACGATAGAAATCGTCGCAGACGAGCTTTTCTTCTATGGAGGGACTTCATACTCATTCCCTGGCCATAATCTCGTCATTTCATGCCGCAAACTTACTCTTATCAGCAATTTGTCAAACGAACCAGTCATAATCGATCTTGCAAGATCCCTCGACCAGCCAGCAAAGGCGGGTGAAAACGGAGCTGGCGGAGGCAACGGTGAAGGCGCACACGCTGAAGTGACTATAGGCTTCAGAGATAACCCGAATGAATACCTGAGAAATTTCGATCCAAGCATGAGGCGCGTCGCAAATCTTGTTCACCGTGGCGACCCCTCGAATGTACGGGCATCCTCTTTCGGGATTGAGGGTTTTCCAGGCCTTCCAGGAGAACGAGGAGGGTACTCGGGAGATTTCACCCTTTGCGTCGATGAGTTGGACGAGACGCTCAAGGAGAGGGAAAGCCCAGCATTCTCCCTGATTCTACGAGGTCGTGATGGAGGCAGGGGCGGTAATGGCGGTAATGGCGGTAATGGCGGTAATGGCGGTAATGGCTTTGACCTGGACTTCACCCAATACTACGGTGACCTTAACCCCGGTGCGATGCAAACGGTATACCCCGGCAATAGAGGGGGAAACGCAGGAAAAGGAGGCCAAGGAGGACTCGGGGGAAATGGCGGTAGCTTGACCATCATCTCCCCTAAAGCCAAACTCGCAGATATCGAGCGTCTTTTCCACTCGGAAGTGGATTGTGGAAAGTCAGGAGAAAATGGTACAGCTGGCAATCCCGGGAAAGGCGGTTCTCACAGCGACGATGGGATTTGGGATGCGGTGTGGCGTGATACGGGAGCAAGTAAACCTAACACCGCGAATGAGGCCGAAGGAGAGAGACGAGACGGCCAAGTGGACATGCGGGAGATGAACACAGAAGCTACCAATGGTAGCCGGACCATCTCGATTGTAGACCCTGACGCTCGGGCTTCTCGTTTCAAGGACAAGCCCCGCTTCTTCCTATCCCTCATCGATCGCCTATACTTCGAATGGTTCATTCACTTCACCTGCCAGCCTTATCTTCAAGCACCACCTTCACTCCACGATAGTGATATCTCGCGTCCAAACCTGACGCCGGAACAATCGAGGTTTCTTAAAACCTACGAGTGGATGGCCAACATCATTGAATCCCCGGCATTCTCAACAGACCCCGCAATCTCGTTTTTGCGAGATCGCTTCATTGTATTCGACCGCTCTCTGAAAGTCGACGTGGTCGACCCTTATTATCACTCCGTGTTCCACGTCCCTCGTCCCCGCATCGGCAAGCTATACTTGGACAGTGTCCTTGAAGATTTCCGGTCTGTTGAGGAATTCCACACTCAAGTGGCTCAAATATTGGAAGCTAAAGAACTACACATCAATGACGTGTCCCAGAAGATGACCAAAGTTCGTCAGGACCTTTTGACCAATCAAGAGAATCGCAATAAAGAGAAAGGGAAGCTGGAGTCATTGGAACACGATATTCAAGCTTCACTGAAAGAGTTAGCAAATGGTCAAAACCAGCTCAAGGAGAAGATACAGGGCTTGGAGAACAAAATCCGCGATCACGTTGGTTGTGACTACGAAAGAGTCATCGAGGCCTGCTCGACTGTTCTTCTCTTCTGCCATCCTGCGACGGTATTTCTCTTGCTTAAGTCTTTCCACGGCGCATGCTTACCTTTTGCCAGTCCAGTACGGTCGCAATGGGTGCCCTTCTCAGTGTAGGAAGCGCCTTTGTCTCATCCAGGTCCGACAACTTTAATACGCTATCTTCTGACTCCGGAGTCAAGATTAAAAAGGAACACATCTACTCCAAACTCTATACGATGAAAGAGGAAGGACAAGGCTTAAAGGAAGATATCGTGAAAGCATTGGATTCCGAATCTGTCGAGAAGAATCAGGAATACCTCAGCCAGCTCCTGGTCAATCAGAATAAGTTCGATACCATGGCCGACACTTATCTCAACGACATGAAGGCCAGCCAGGATGTGAAGGACGCTTTCAAGAGTCTCATCACTGTCGTGAAGAAGAAGAATAAACTCGTCAAAGATTACAATGCCTGTGCCCTTCGCATTGTGACGTTCCATCTGAACGAGGTCGAAGCCCAGCGTCAACTCGATGTTCTACAAGCAGACCCTGCGCGTGCCAAAATCGGCCTGCTTCAGGATGATCAAGTGCAGGCATTACACCACTTCTTGAAGGTTGCATACACCCGGATGGGGCAGTCTGCATTCGAAACAGTCTACCAGTTTAGTCGAGCATTCAACTGCGCCACCCTTTACCGGACATCTCTCTTCGAGACTCTTGCGCCTATGCAATGCTTCGGAAATATCACATCGGAGGTGTTGAGGACCAGTCTCCAGAGTACCTTCACAAGGGACTCCAATGCTTGGGCAATTAGGTGGCAATCGTACAAGAGAGCTTCCTTCGTCTTCGAGATCAAGTTAGCAGAATTCCCGGGAGGGGAGGGAAAGCCAAAGTCCATGAGGATTGCAGCATTACAACAGGATCGATCGCTCACGCTAAACCTCACATGGGAGCACGCCCTGAAGCAAGGACGTGGGCTCCATCCTGATATGTTTGATATACGGATGCAAGATCTCCAAGTCTATCTCAAGGGCGCTTTTGTCGACAAGACCAAGTTATCCGAGTCAGAAAAGGAGAGCGAAATAGCAAATATGATTGGGGTGGAGATCGCTTCAGATGGCATGTTCCAGTATCTCGACGAAGATGGAAGAGAACACATGTTCCACTTTCCTCAGACCATAGAAACCCAACAATATCAAGACGATCCCAAGGCTGGCAAGGGTACCTACCCTAACCCGGTCAAAGGAGATCAATTTGCATTGGGGCTTCCCGGACTGTTAGAGAACGAGGAGTGGATTTTGCAGTCACCATTCGCTAATTGGACGATAACTCCAGTGGATTCGGTGGATGTGTCGAAAGTTGAGGCCGTCACTTTCAGATTCAACTGTATCGGGCGAACTCGGATGACGACCTAGGGCATTCGGGGTTGAATATCATCACATCGGGCATTATGCAGAATTCGAAGAGATATGTCAGTATCACCAAATGTAGTTTACTTTTATCTGATGGGGTACATGAATTGTGATGCCCTCCAAAAGCTATAGCGAATCCTGCTGAAGTTCCCTGTAGTCGCCTTCCTAACGTTGACGTTGCAAGGCCCTCTTTGTTGACAGTTGAGGCCACTGAGCCGAGCCCACTAGCTCCGAGCTCGGGCCCTTCCGCAATCACGGCGGACAGACCTTCCGCCCACCACCAATTCCATCCGTACGCACAAACTGGTCATGTTGGTTGTGTAGTAGGATTATCGTTTTAGAATTGCCGGCAATTTTAAGCTCCAGGTTCGTCTGCATTCCTCTTCACGCACAAACTGTTTTTCATTTTGTATGATGTAGGCCTGGCTCCTGCTGCACACTTCTGCACGAGTTTGAATCTTGCGTTCATGGCGAGGGTGCAATCCGGGTTACCAAGGCAGAATTGCCAAGTGCGTCTTCTACAGCTCTATTCGCATTCAGTCGCTCATTTCATATCAGGCTGCCTCAGAGCCTGTGTTAGCTTTCGACTTCTTTGATCATTTTGTATTCAAGATTCACTCGAACGACGAGAGTTTACAGTGAAAATCATATCGATAGGCGTGTTGGGGTTGGTGCATGCAGACCACGGGGCCCTCGGCGGAATTTTTTAAAGAGATTTGCGGTTCATTTCCGAACCGACCACCTCCCAATGCCAGAGCTACGGCCTTATACTGTATGCTTTTTTTTTTGCACACGCCTATCGATCTGATTTTGGCTGTAATCACAGGCACCTAACCTTCGGGACAAAATGGTGGAAGCGTTTTTCAAAGTCGGACATGTGCGAGTCAAGCAGAAGCCCACTCATTGAGTATTTTCACAAGTACCGGAGTGCGTTATCATCTGCTCGCATATTAGGCGTCCTTCTCATTTGTTTATACAGGCTCCAAATCATAACTTGATCTTCCGTGCTATGAAGATCACCTCTTCTTGCTCCCAACACCGCGGACAGGCCCTGATCGCTCTTGAAAGTCGGGTCAATGTTTCACGCGTCTCGTCTGCCCAAGTTTGCACATCGCCTTCGAGGTGGACCGTGTCTCCTTACCTTACGAAGGTGTCGTCGATGTTGTCGCAATTCTCCGATCCCGTCATCTATGACGAAGAAGATACATAACTTGACAGACTCCGGCCAACAAATCAAGGAGGTCTGACTGGTAACCCCGCATCAAACTGATTTTAGGTCGATTGTACGGTGGAATGTAAATCACCATTGCCGGTACGGATGAAGATGAAGAGGACGACCGCTACATCATCTTGTAGGACCGCGACGGCCTCTACGTCATCCTATAATGACGACGGCGACAACGCTATCATCAAATCCAGCCTCCATGCCGTCGTGACTACCTTGACCTGCAACCACAACACTATCCACAACACTACCACCGGTTTTCGGTTCATGCACAACATAATCTGGTGCAGCTCCGGGCTCTTGAGACTCATGAAATAGCGTCCGTCCGTGGAATCAGCTTGATCATACCCGAAGTGGTGGGCCCTTCTCCACGATTTGACGCTCTGATGCTCATATGATATCTTCAGGAACGCTGCGCACGCCCAAGTCGAATAAACTTCCGTTTTTCGAAAGTCAAGTCTCGAAATCAGGATCTTGACGAGCGCAATACGAAAACTAGGAGCTGAACCGCCGAAAGCCAAGTACTTCCCCAATGATTGACATCTCAACAACCTCGAACTCGGTACCTTGCATGTCCTTGGGTGGATGCAGGATCACCAAGCGTGCACGTTAGGCACGCATTCTGGACGCAGTCACGGGACCATGTAGTGCGTATTTAATCCGTTCTTGATCTGACTATTCCGCGTCCTGATCGATTTCCTCATAGTCGTCCTCGTATTGCACAGATCGAAATGCAAAAGAAAAAAATCGTGCCCACGATCGTGAACCTAGCTCGGAACGTGCCCAGCTTCTCCTTCCGGGCTTTCAATCGTCGACCTAGCTTTGAAAACAATGTGTTCGTCAACATGCAGAATGAATGGGGCAGGGATAGTGACTATGCCGATCCAGGCAATCATCATGGTCAAGATCAACCAATGGACCCGAACGTGCTCAATGCCCTTTTTATGGGAAACGAGGATGAAGCCAGAAAACTACGAGAGATGCAGATGGACCACATCCACTCAATGCTGTTTGATCAACATGGCGGATTGTATCGATACAATAGCATCTTCACAGGATTTACTGGGCATCAATACGTGAACGCGCAAGCTGTGGAATTCAGCGATCCACGTAGACGAGTAGAAGATCCATCGCTCATGGTTCTCCATTGGATGTCCATCCCCGGATTTCGCTTTCTCCTGCCTCCCGACCATCATCTTGTGCCCATTATCACCAACCCCGAATTATCCCGCGCTCAGCGAGAAGACCTGATAACGGAACATCGAGAAGAACTCGTCAAGGAGACAAAAGAGTTCTTAGCCAGGGCGAAAGAGAGGACATTTATACCTGAGGGTAGTGTTGCTGCGCTTGGAGACAGCTACGTATCCCTTCACCGACACCAAGTCGAGACTTCGCAAAACGGAAACATAGGACAATCTATCACCGCATCTACTTTACCTCCGCACCACCTGGATGGATCTGCTGATCACTCCTACGTCTTCAACCCAACTCATCAGGACGTTCTCGTTGCGAAGTATTCGGGGCTTGGAGCACACCTTGGATATCTGGTTGACCGCGTCAACCCCGTAAGTCATTCTTCTTGTGAACGGTCCATACATACTGACACGAGACCTGTAGTATATCTCACAGGCGCTTTGGGAAGCTGTTAGTGATGCCACCGCAGCTCGATTTGAGCACATGGAAAAAGGAAGCCCTGAAGAGTCCTTCCTGAATTACGTTCACCAGACCGACTTGGAATTGCATAGTCATCTCGTCGCCATGACCGCCATTATGGATTCCAAGGTCATTGGTTGTGCTGGGTTGGGATACAAGTGGTTGTTCGGCGCTAATGTATACACGCTCAACCCGGTAGACCATGGACAACCCGGATCTGATATGACGTTTTCCGATGACGCGCTATCTCGCCCGTTCCACGAAACCCGGCGGGTCCCAAACGACCCACAGCACGGAAATCCTATCTTAACCATCACAGGGTCCGACGGCGGCTACCGCGGCGTCAATCACCATAACTTTTTCTCCAGTCCACCAGGATGGGAGAAGGATCCGCAAAACGCTAGTGGGCTGACCATCTTCGATCGTCCGATTGACCCGATTGGCCAAATTATCCCTCAGTCACCGCTTCACAAGCGCGGGCTCTGGGTAAGCCACCCTGAAGTGGCAAAAACTCTCGACTCTCTCCTTAAAAAGTACATCGCCTCTGCCCTAAACCGTGACGCAGTGCTTGCTTTGCAGAAACAGCAAAGTGACGCCATCAGCAAACACGGGCGGGACATGATGCCCGATAGAGAGGTTCCCATGAATCCCAACCGCGCTGTGGAAATTTTAGCTTCCAATCCCATTGCCCACATGGCAATTCACCTCAAGCTAAACGATGCAGTGAAAAAGATCATTCCTCAGCTCATGGACGAAGTGTTGGAGGAACACAATGTTGATCTAGAACTCCTCAAGGAGGCCATCCCGGCGAGGTTTCAAGACATAGTCTACCCGCATTTCTTCCAGCATGGGGGCTTTTGGGATATGTGGGCGAATATCGTGCTCCAGGATCGCTTTCATGAAGTCATCGAAAATGGATCAGTGCGTGACAGACTCGAGGAAACGAAGCAGCAGATGAAAACCCAGGAGACTCGGTCGAAAGCCAAACTTGAAGCAACTCGATCGGCAAAGGAGCAGGTGAAGAAGCACGAGCACGAGGGCCTGGAAAGGGAGGAGAAGCGTTTGGAGCAAGAAATAAAAGAGATCCAGAACGACCTCGTCGAAATGGACCATCGTGTCCAGGATCACGAGGTAATTAGCAAAGATTTGCACAAGAACGTAGAGGATCGGTTCTTCGAATTCTCGAAGATGGCTCATCATCAATAGGACTCGGAGGACATCTATAGTTGTCGTTTGTTCCCAAACCACTTCCTTCAGATTCGAATCCGGCGGCTGTGGGCAAAGAGTTTGTGTACTTGCCTCGTTTGTATCGTCTCAACGAATTACCCAGTGTTTTTCCGCTTAGTTTCGAGGTACGCCTATCGATATGAAATTGACTGTAACGGGTGGTCATTCAAATTAATGTGGAGCGTGGGCAACCACTGACTGGGTTCCTGTCCTTTTCAAGTCCAGTGTGCCGTACCCTCTGCTCCAGGAGTATGTCTGATTCTTCGACCTTGCATTTACAGCTGCTAACGAAAACCTTGTCGGGCACACACCCCTTTTTTCGTAGTCGCTTCACCATGCTTCGGTAACCGACGTCAGTCGGTGTCGTCAGCCAGGGGCTTTCTCTCTAAATTTGGTGGGGATTGTAATCAGTTGGACCTGCCTTCGAAGGGTCTCTCAACGCGAGCTTCGTCCAACCTTAGCAAATGAAAAAAAAGTCTTCACCGCTAAGGTTTTCGTTAACAGCTGTAAATTACTTGTGGGTATTCTGGTAAGATCTCATGAGCGTCTATCTATGTACCCTACGCGGCGACATATGGGTTACGTTCTCGAATAATGCCCTCGAAGAGGTGTAGCATGTCTTGCTAAGATGTTTTATGACGTCACAAGTCCCGATCCCATCGAAGAGTACAGCTACCTTTTCTCACTGATCGGCTCTGTGGATTGTAGCACGTTCCAAATTTGATTTGTTCACCAAATTGGAGAACGAAGCAGAGCATCATCCCAGCAACACGGGTTCCAGATCTGTGCAATAGATAGATAGACACAGAGCACTAAACAATACAAGGCATGCATATCAAATCAACGAAGTCGCGTGTAATATTGGAACAAAACACGACAAAGAGAGAGACCGAAACAAACGTTCATCGAGGAGCATCCAATAAGACAATGTTACATTTACTCATCATCATCATCGTCATCCTCGTCATCAGCTTCATCAAGCCACTAGCGAGAGCACGTTAGTGTCGGGCTATAAGGAAAGTAAGGTGAGGACGTACTTTCAAGAAAGGTTCACTTGCTTTCCTAACCCTCTTGCTCGTGTCCTTATCGACATACTTCCTACTTACGTGGGTACCCCACTGCTTCACGAACTCTTCCTCAAGTACATCCCCTTGGTAAAGGGTCATCAAGATTTTTGGGATGGCAGGCAGAAGATCAGGGAAGGCAATGCCAACGAGGCGCTCGAAACCACCCAAAAGTGCCTTTTCATGCTTCTCGGAAGTGACCAACTAATGAAGGATATTAGGTACTCGTTCACCTCGACATTGATCATAAAACTTACCTTCTTAATAAGGGCCATATAGTTTGGCAACTCGGTCAACACATTCTCGTCGAAAAGGGCTTGAACGACGACAGGTAAAGTCTTATGCTTCTTCGCAATACCCAGCTCCTCCGCCTTCTTATAGATAGCGATAGAAAGCGCCGCCGGGTCCGTTTCATCGTTATCGTCGATCCAAGTTCCAAGCTGGGAGTATGGACTATTGGCGTCATCATCGCTGCCATCGTCGTCCCCACCGATCGACGTAGCGGCCACGTTATCAGCGAGGGCCTTGATACGCTGTTGGACGGCCTCAGGAGAAGTGTCGGCAGACCAGTCCTCCTTCGCAATAGCAGTCTCCTTGGACAACGTCGCAGCTTCAGCCTTGATCTTCTTCGTCAACTCATCATCACTCTCCGCGCCTGGATCATTTTGACCCTCTTCACCATTAGCCGGATCACCATCCGCAGCTCCACCGACACCATCGGCGGCATCACCCCTCTTCCCTTTCTTAAGCTTCACAGGAGGATTCTTCAAAATAAAAGTCGTCAACTTGTGACGCATATCCACACCAGTACGTTCTCCACATGCTTTGCAATCACGAATGATATCCTCATTGCGTCCGCTCTTGAGAATCACGAGTTCCGTTTCGGGGTTCTTGCAGGACTTGCAGAGGACGAATTTATCGATAAAGGTATCGAGAAGTTCACGAAGGCGGTCGGCGTTATGTGCGCCATTAACGATGTAGCGATCGTTCTTCTCGTCAAAGGATGTTTGGGCTCCGAGTTCGCATCCAAAGAATTTGGTTGGATACGTAGGGGGCCGGCTCAGAGCACGAGCGACGTCAGACATATTTGGTACGACCGTCTTAATGCCGTTTCCCTTCCCCTCAATTTTGGTGGTCAGAAGGGGCATTCTGCGGGGAAATGGGTAAGCAGCCATCCAATTGGTAGTAAGGCCCACGACATACCGATAACGGTAAAATTTATCATCGACGTTGCGACGGATGTTAACAAATCCTGAGTTAGCCATACTGGGCGATATGAAAGTTTAGCGCTACAAAAAGAAGAAAGATGACGAGCATTCAGCATAAAGGATCGCGTGATAAAGGGGGAAAGACGAGCTTACAAGACAAGCGAACGGTTTATAGCGCAACACACTCTTATGCTTTGATATAACGATTGGAGGTCGAAGCATGAATCCTCTGCCTGGACAGAAGATGTAAAGCGAGGGGGTTTGGGAGTGGGTTGAAGAAATTGTGAGGGAACGACGGGTGTCTGTCACTGCAATTTTTTTCGAAAACCTGACAGAAGAAGAGGAGACTGTCGTGGTTGGGTGGAAGGCCTGGCTCACACGTTCAAAGCCCATTTGTCCGCTGCCGTGCTTACGTGGGGTCTCGGCTTTCCCACCAGTCAAAGCCGAAGTCGCTGCTTTTCCGCAGTTCGCAAAATGGTATTCCAGCAAATGGTATCCGTACAAAACTATCTACTGAGCAAAGTCCTTGGACTTCCAATATTTTACCCATCTCGATGCATCTTCCTTTCCAAGAGCTTGCAACTCCCGTATCGAATAACTCATCGAGGACGATTTCTCAATAGCAAATCGCGCAAGACCACCACTTTCCTCGTCGTCAGAAACCTCTGCTACAAGCCGACGATAAAATGGAAGGAGTTTGATGGCCGGCTGTGTAATGAGTCAGTTGCAGCCGACCAATCATGTTCAAAAAGATGACTCACGATGCGCTTTACGTCCTCTTCAGTCATATTGACACTTCGCTGCTCCAACAATCCAACCCAATCGCGGAACGAGACGTGTTCGAGTGGCTTGGGGACAACACCCTCTTCGACCAAGGCTTCATTCACAAACTCAAGCGCGTCGTCCCACTTGATGGGTCGTGGGTGAACCGCGTTCAGAGCAGGTGGCAATCGATCCCGCGTGAATGCCAATTCACAAATCAACGACGCAACTGCGTCGATAGGAAGCCAAGATACAACCTAAGGGAAATTAGATTATGCAAGTCGCGTATGCAAAAAATGAACATACCCCAGTTGCATGAGGGAGAATACCTAAAGCGACACTAGACTCTACCAGAATGGGGAGCCAGTCACTCGTCGACCATGCTCCATGACCGGAAGTTCGACTCCCAGTAAGCTGCCCAATACGCAACGAGGTAACTTCCAAACCACTGTTAAGAAGTACCTGCACAGAAAAACCAAAACATCAGCAAAAAGACTTAAGTTGATAGAGTAAACACCTACTCGTTCAGCAACATACTTAGATTCACCATAACCACCACCGACACCAACAGAAACATCCTCTACAACATCTTCCGGGAACGAACCCTTCAACTTGTCCCAAGATTGCGCTTCTGCTATCGACCCAGTAAATATAACCCTAGGCGCACGCGAGCTCTCATGGGCGAGGTCGATAAGATGTCTGGTACCCCGGACGTTTGACTCAAACGACGCTAAACCCTGATTGAAATCAAGTTTCCAGGCATTATGGATGATAACGTCGACGGAGTCCAGAAGCTGAAAAGATACATTCATAAGCGACAAAGTCAAAAAGTAGCGGAAAGAGAATATACCTCATCGTAATAAGTGGACTCCAAACCCAGATCGTCTTGTGCCGCATCACCTTCGAGGAAGACAACCTTCGACGAGGACAATAGGTTCACATCCAGTCCTTGATCTTGGAACCTTGAGCGGTGGCGCTCAAAAGACGATTGCGAGGAAGGGCGGTTAAGAGCATATACTCGCGTGACCTTGCCGTCGTCCAATAACTGAGCCAACAACTGAGAGCCAAGGCTTCCCGTCGACCCGGTAAGGAGCACCGAAACCACATCGGGTCGTGCGGAGGGTTGATGAGCCATACCGGAAAGTCCTTCGCTATACTTTGCGATCATATCTTCGATGCCCTCAATCGCCGCGAAAAAAGGATCGCCATTGGCACCGCCCTCTGCATCCTCCAACAAGGAAGCAACAAAATCAGCAAAAAGCGGAAGTTTTGGATATTGGTAAACCGAATTGTCGGTTATTCTATCAGCTGCTTGATGGTGTACACCGCTATCCACTCTGCGAAGAGCAGAGACTGATCGTTGTCGAAGTAGGGTGGCCGCCATACTGTACAAAGCATGTGAGTATTGGTAAAAAAAATGCGGGTAGAGAATCGAACCTATCAAGACCTTGCTCAAACAAATCCCCATCCGCAGCGAACTTCTTCTCGGGGTGAATCTCGTGTAATTGACCTTCTAACCATTGCATAATATCACCCCGGATCCATTCTTTAGGGGCACTAAAGGACTTAGAGGCTGTTGGCCTAACCTCGACGTCCTCATATCTAGAGGGAAAACGTCAAAAATCAGATCCTATTGCGGTTGTCCACGCTTACAGTTGCTTGATGTCATCCGCATACAACTCGAAAGCTGCTTTGCGCATAACTGTACCCTTTCCAGCACGAGGCAAAGGCCTATCGGGCGAAACGACGAGGATCATGCTTGGATCGATTCGACTAAACCCCGGAGCACCCTGGTTGGCTTCTTCGACAACGGGCCTAGGAACAAGTCAACATCGGGTTCGCAAAGAAGCTAACAAAAGGGCTACTAACCATATTTCATTGATGAAATCATCAACTGCCGCTTCATTCGTGTCCTCCACGGAGATGTTTGCTTTGGGCTCAATTAAAGCCCCAACGTAATCGCGTGCACGACCGAACAGAACAA
>ML208270.1:318922-346443 GCA_004369065.1 Pluteus cervinus
CGTAAATTGACACCAAGTTCGCGCAAAATCGGTCGCCAACTTTGCGCGAAATGGCACCGCCACTATATTGCACACAATCCAGAGTTTTGAGGACGTCAATTGCACTGTCTGATTGTATCCAGGCTTGGAGGAAGGCGGGCACAGTTATGGTAGCTTTGGATCTGGTGCGCTTCATGTGTTGAATCACATTATCCGGGGAAGGGATGGCGGGTATTTGTTCTGGGGAGAAAACACGAGGGGGATAGATGGCGGCGGTAAGATTTTCGAAGATAGGATAAAACAACTGAGTGAATAGCCCCATTGTATGGAAAGGTGGCAAAGGCATGACCGCAATAGTTGTGAAAGTACGACGGTAGTTGTCCACTAAAACGAGAGATTAATCTCGGAACGTTTGAGATGACCATTAAACATACAAAGAGATGCCCATTGCATTACGAGCCTGTGAGTCCAGGGAATGGCCTTCGGAAACCCCGTGCTGCCAGACGAGTGGATGTAGAGGCAAAGATCATCGGGATCTGGTCGAGTAAGGGATTGAAGCCAAGGCCGAACGTCGCCTTCGTCTGCCCCACCCATGAATTGAGGAAAAACCTCGCGAAGTGCAGGAGCTTCTTCAATCTGAAGGTCGAGGCCAGACTTGGCTTCAGATAGTAACAATTCAACTTCGTCCAACAAGGGCTTCAGCGTGTTTCGTGTCGTGATCATGAACTTGCAGGATGTCTTTTCTAACAAGTTGACAACAGCCGCGGGGGAATTCCTGGAGGAGATGGGGAATGGCTAGACGCATAATTAGTTGTAAAATGTGTGAAGACACCGACATTCACTTACGATATGACCTATTAACATCAAAGCAGCCACTGTGGTTTGATACGTCATAGAGTCTAGCAGTGCGATGATAGCAACAACCTGGCGCTGAGGTCGAGAAGAGGGGATACGCGCGTCCATGAGATGAGCTGCGCGCTGAGCAGCTCTCGCAAATTGCAGATGGGTGACAACAGAGGGCTCTTCAGGTGTTTCGTCCGGCGAGAACGTCCAGAATGGCAAGTCCGAGTTGTGCTCAACATTAAAGTCGATACATTCCGCGAAGCAAAGAGAGCCGTCAAGGGGGACAAGTTGTCGAGTGGAGGTCATACTGAGGCAAATTTATTGTGTGCAAAACGGGCACAATAACCCTTTTATATAGGCCATGGGTTGGAGGCTGCTGGGCGAAACCATGTCGTCCAATTTCGCGAGGGGCAAGGAAGAGGGGTTCTGAGTCCAAGTCGTTGTGCTCAACTTTCAGACACAAATCGGAATCGGGATTCGGCCCATTGCCTCTAATCACCTGATAATCACATGGTGCTACCGAATTTGGCCATTGATTCTCACAGTTAACTCAAATCCACGAACCAGTCATGCGCATGAGAAGATATTCATAATAGAAGGTGTGCGAATTTCGATGCTAACGGCAGGGAGCTGACTCGCCGTTGTTTACCGAGAAGCTGGATTGCTTCTTGGGGCTTGTTAGAGTTGAATGCGCTGGCGTCGATATCCCACAGGACTAGGGTGGTGACGACGAAGTGAGATTATACTGCGAACCCTGCTTAGAACGTGCGGTCTTGATTGCTCACATCTAAATGATGGAATCCTCCCAGGGACCGAACAAGGACGACGAGTATAGCTCGACCGTTCAATTTACCTTCATCTTCTCAACTGCCAGTATGTACCCATATGGAGCGTGCATCACGCCGAGGTATTAGGCCGGACTTCGCACTTGCCCTATAAAAAGGTATCAGCGTGGACTAGCACCAACCATGTCTATCCTTGCTCACGACACCTACGACATAATCTTTGCTGGTGGTATGTCCATCTGTTCAAACCTCCAGTTGGTTCTCTCAACGCAATGATCGTACCTCGTTACGAACAGGTGGAGCTGCAGCTTGTGTAACTGCTGGCCGTTTAGCAGCAGCTTCTCCATCGCTTCGTATTCTAGTAAGCAGCAGAACTACCATCGCCTGTCCGATCATCCTATCTGAAAGAACTTCCTGTCAGGTTCTCGAGGCTGGTTCGCATACTCGCGATGTCCAGGACCATATCCAGCCTGCGCGTTACTTCAAGAACCTTACCACCGCTGGCCCAGCCTTCACTTACCACATAGGAAAGCCGAGCCCTGCTCTTTTAGGTCGTGCCCCAATTATACCGTCAGGACGATGCGTAGGTGGTGGATCTGGTGTCAATTGTAAGTTCACCTGCCGATCTAATTGAGTTCATGCAATGGATATTTAATCTTCCGGGAAGTCACTATGTATACTCGCGCATCAGCATCCGATTACGATGACTGGGAGAACCAATTTGCTAACCCAGGCTGGGGTTCTAAAGATATTATCCCATTGTTGAAAAAGGTACGAGTACTCGAGTTATGACAGGGTCCTTGGCCTGACGGTGACGAAAGGCAGAGACTTACCAAGTCGACCCAAGCAACCCACTTCATGGCTCCTCAGGTCCCATCAAGGTGTCGCTAGCACCGGATGAGATCAACGTAGGGCTTCAATATCTTGAAGTAGCTGCGGCTTATGATCCCACACGGCCTCTAACGGATGACGTGAATGCTTTCTATACCTGCAATGCGTATGGCGTGCGTCCTCTTGGCCTCTCACACGCACATCTACTAACCCGATGGGCTAGCGGTGGCCGAGGTACTCTCCTCGACTAAAATTATGCTAACTGGATCTTAATTGAAGCCACCTAGGTACGTCGACGCAGCGACCGGAAGGCGATCAGACACGGCACACCACTACATCTACAATCAGCTCGATCATAACCAGAATCTTGTCGTACAAGATCGTTCTCGCGTTGTCCGCGTCATCATTCAGTGAGTGGACTGTGGCGGTGATACCACCTTGTTTCTGATACCCACCTTTTAGAAACAATATTGCCGTGGGAGTCGAGTACGTCGACGACACCATCGGCCGAGCGAAAGGCACGCCACAACTCAAGACAGTATATGCTTCTCGACTTGTCGTGGTGGCCGCCGGCGCCTTCGGTTCCCCTGCGGTCCTTGAACGGTACTTCCCACCACCCCACCTGTCTCCCAAAAATCTAGACCATTCCGTAGATCCGGGATCGGCTCGAAGGAAGTTTTACAAAAGAATGACATCGAGCAAATTGTTGACTTGCCGGGAGTGGGCGAACATTACATGGGTACGTCCGTGTAAATCGTGTGTTTTGTTATCTGACAGACGCTCAATCGATAGATCATAATCTGATGTTTGTGCCGTACGTCGCTAATGAAGATGCGGATACGCTCGACGTCGTCTTCCGATCGCCAGAAGACGAGTTGCAAGGTGAGCTTGACAAGCCCCTATCTTTCTCAGCCCATCTGAGTAAAATCGGAAAGCATATAATGATTTGTGGCGTACGAAGGGTCAAGGGCTATTGTCCCATAGGTATGCATGACATGCTTCACCTCGCTATGGTGGGAATGCTGAGGTGCTATTATTGTTAGTGGGTTGGATGCTGGTATCAAAATCAGGCCAGATGAGGAAGACCTCAAAGAACTCGGTCCTGATTTCGAAAAGCGATGGAATGAATATTTTGCAAGTGCACCGGATAAACCTATAATGTGGATCGGGACATTGGCAGCGTAATTCGACTGCATATCTATCCTCCTGGTCGAGTGACTTACTCTCATCCTTCTCCAACTAGGTACGCCGGGGTAGACCCTGCTGTTCCACGTGGAAAATATTACTCTATGACCTACTACACGGTACGTAGGCTATAAACTACAAAGTATATCGCCACCTAGACGAACTTCCTAGGAATATCCGGCTTCGACTGGACGTGTGCATGTCAGCGGCGGTTTAGACCCTTACAAACCTCTCGACGTGGAACCAGGATTCTTGAACGAGTGAGTATCATTTCAATATGACAGCCATTGATGTACATACCATCTCCTTCAGACCAGCTGATCTTGTCGTTTTACGATGGGCATACAAGAAAGGACGTGAATTTGGCCGCCGAATGAAATCTTATAGGGGCGAACTCGCAATCTCCCATCCTCTATTCCCGGAAGGAAGTGAGGCTAGAGCCCAGCTTGCGGTTGGTCCAGTAGGTATATCGGCACCTGATATCAAGTATTCGAAAGAAGACGACGACGCAATCGATGAATACCACCGTCGGACAGGTTCGTATCTGCTTCGATGTTGGCAGATCAGAATGTATACTGACAAGGATCGATCAGTTGAGACGACATGGCACTCGGTGAGCTACTTTATCCTTGACAAGTTCATGGCTTACCTGTTCTATGTATTATTAGATTGGTACCTGCGCTATGAAGCCTCGTGAAGTAGGTGGCGTGGTCGACTCACGCTTAAACGTATACGGCGTTCAAAGACTGAAAGTTGCTGGTTTGTCTAACTCAGCCTAACTGCACTTTTTGCATTCTCTGACTGTGTTCTATAGATTGTAGTATTGCACCCGGAAACGTCAGTGCCAACACATATAATACTGCTATTGCGATTGGCGAAAAGGCAGCTGTGATTATCGCTGAGGAGCTTGGAATCTCGAATGTCTAGTACGCCGTGTCACTATACTTAGGAATTACGATAAACTGTTCATGGAAGAGAGAAGGTTATATAGATGTATCGAAAAGGCTCTGATACGGCGTGTACCAGAGGTCATCAATCATTCACAGTGCCATCCTTGAAGCAAATTTGAAGGCCACCCAGCTGTGGCTGGAGCCATCGCGATTAACCTCTCCCTTCGATGCACCCTGTATGCCATGAAGCCTGACGGCGATGTTGTCGCGCTAGAGGACGTTCCTGGGCTCTTTGGTCCTTCAACAAATGGTACGCTCGTATTGACTACGATGCTGATATTATACCTCTCCTCACGTTCTAACACACCCCAGACTAAATCTCAGGCCATACCTACGATTGTCGCCCCAACTTGAAGCCCAGAACCTACGCCAGTGCATGAGAATCTGGTTAACGAATAGGTGCAGAGCTTATTCTTGTTGAAGAAATCGTCGGCGAGCAATGCACAACTTGAAAGTCTGGCACGGTCGCAGTTTACCCCTATCTTCCCACATCAACACCTACCCCCACGTATCTCAATTCCGTCACCGCAATCCAGCAGTCACTTCTCCCAGCAGCCCTTCAGAATATGACTGACTTAGTGTCTGGCCTATTCCAGATAGACGGTTAGTCTTCAATAACTCGAAGCCGCTGCTCTGCGCTGACGCCTATTGGTCCAACTGCAAGCCTGAGTTCCAGCCTCACTTCCCTTTGGGAAACAAGGATGGATAATCGCGAGTTCATTCCTGTACGATCGGCAATGAGGCGTTCGTGGGGCTCAGACCCTCGCTACATGCACACGTCCAGTCGAAGGCGGACATCGCTAGAAGGTTTATCTAGGTGATGTCCAGGTGATATGCTTCGTAGCTTAGCTTCCGTACGGGGTGGCCTGATTTTGACAGTAGCTGCATTCAACCCACTAAGAATAATATTGATAGCACCTCAGCACTCTCACCATACCAAGGCGAAGCATGTGGTGCATACATATGGGACACCTAACCTGACCTCCGTACGCGACCGGTCCGTATATGCTTTTGTTTTATGAGAGGATAGGGGCTAGTCAGGATCACCTTGCGGCTCGCCTTCTGGCGAAAGACGAAGACAAAAACTTACAGTCGACATCAGATCGGTGTAATGTGTACACGGCCTGGAAGATCAGCACTTAGCTTTCCTATGTAGGAAGTGAAAGCTGGGCCACTGGTGGTAAGGTTCTTGAAGTGCAGCAACGCACAGGGTGGGTATGGTCGGGCTGTATATCGCGTGTATGTGAACCAGATCCTAGGACCGGACAAGAAGTGCTTTCAGACTCAAGGCCTATATGACAGTGGTGGTTAGTGACGTTGACAAGAATGGTGGTGGACTCCCGCCTTACGTTTTGTCTGGTTCAATGTTCTGCGGCTCCTGCCGCCTTTCCGTTCAGCGACGTCTCGGCGGTTTGGCTCAACGGTAACCACGAGACCTTCGACAGTTGTACGTGGTCTTGGTGTAGCTGGTTTTACGCTGGCCAGGTCAGCACAATTAACCACCAGAACTACAAATTCAGAACCCGCAATGGTGATTTGATAGATGCGATTTTGACGGGGGTTTCCTCTGTGGTGAAAACTTCCCCAGACGGACGCAAAATTAACAGTACCATTCGAGAGGACCTGGGTTTCTCGTACCTTGACATTATTCAATCGATTGCAACCCCAAATTATATCAGTCGATATTGGGCAAACTGAAGGGAGCAAACGCGCGTGGGCTACGGCGCTAAGCGCCTAAAACGCGATACCATCCAGGTCCGGATTCCATATCAGTTTGGATTTTTCGTATCGCTGGCATCGCCCATGGCCACCGCATCGTCGCGTATTCCATTTCCATTTGGTGATGATTACGGCTGAGCGGTTCGACGGGCAGTTGCAGCCAGAGAAGCTGTATTTGAAAAATCCCTGCAAGACGCGTAATAGGGGAAAACACGCGTCGCAGGGTTCAGGTTGTCGAAATTCCATCGGATTCCATTCGCGCTGGGCGTCGTTTAGACTTGGGCGTTGCTAACAGCAAGCGTTACAGTGGCAACTTTACGCAGCTTTCGATCAAATCGAGAAGTCTGAACAGGTCCGTCGTTCCGTTGGAAGGACCCCAAATTTCCTGGCGACAAACGACGAGGAACCATATCGACACAAACAGGGTTCGTTTTGTCGCAAGGTAGAGTCTAGAATCCAGGTTATCGCGCGTTTCACGGTAGCAAATTGGGAGCGGACCGCCCTCCCCGTGCCGAGCAAAATACCCCACTAGGAGTTGCCGTCGCTCACATGGACATACCAAAAGGGTCCTCCTTCTCCCTCTTCCCGCGACGAAATTGAGGTGCTGATGGGTGGAACACTAGATATTTATGGAGTCAAGGGTCAAAAACCAGAACTTAACGTTTTCGTTTTCTTGCCCTTGCTCTTTCTGGAATCAAACTTTTTGTACGGAACCGTCGGAGGACAATTGAATAAGATTTGGATGATAGCGATGCGTCAAGCGTCCAGAGTTATTGCCCCGTGATGGTTGCTTATTTCGATTCTGTATCTTGTCTGCATCAGATTCAGGATGGGTTTGGTTTTTCAGGGTGCAAAAAAAAAATTGCGCAAACGCGCTCAAACGGCGGTCCAGTCGATTTGTTCCGCGCTTGAAAGATACTTGGTTCCTTGCAGCTGTTTGCATGTCGAAATTTACGCTTGCAGGGTTTGAACGGGCCCAATCCAAAAGCGTTCGGTTGGGTTATTTTGGCATCAGATAGAGGCTGCGGTACACCAGTCCATAGGAAAAGTTTTGCAAAAAGGCACAACAGGTTAAACGGGGTAACTGAACAGGCACTAGGGACCGATCTTTGTGCTCGTGAGGGCAGAAGCGACTTCAAATTCCTCGTCTACGGAAGCGAGAAAGTCAAGGAGCTATCAGAACAGAACACAATTCCACTCAGAGTTCATTAAGTTCGGAATAGTTCGAGGTCGCACGAACCACTTTATGCCTTCTGGCCCCAAGAATTCTTCCCGGTTCGGTCTTGAGCCGATCCCTGATGTGGATTAATTTCTCGTGGAAGTGTTGTATGGCGCTTTCGGGTTCTTTGGGGTCGTGTGGAGGTGTATGGAGGGCACTAAGTCGTATCAGGAATCCCGCCGGTCACGATCTCTGGATGAATCGAGTTTAGAAAGGTTTCTTACTGGTTGGTTATGCTACTATAGGCAGCACAACGCATGATTCCTGTTGGGGCAAAAAAACGGAGGTCGATACTAATCTTCAGAGCCTTCGGTATACGTACCGAATGCGCCGATGGCATCTAGTCTATCAGCGTCTTGCACGCAGTGCAACTCGATGCATTCTTCATGCCATTGGATCCATAAACCCTTCTGTCTTAGCTTCTTTTCCGTGGTCCAAGAAACGTTCTCAACGATGCGAGCGATGTTGCGAGCGCGACCATCAGAGATGAGGTCAATACCATGATCCTTTGCCATAGATTCAAAGAACGGCAGGAAGTAGGCATACGGGTCGGCCGCTTGTTCCGGTTTCACATATTTCTTGTCCAGTACGTCGTGCAAAAGGGCGGCTATAGTCCAACCATATTCCAAAGATGTCGGAGGAACGAATCAGACCGGGAGGGAACTCGAATGAGTATACAGATGGTAGCAGACCAAGTTCAATTGTGAGAAGGTCGGGAGTATTAGGCACAGCGTTCGCAAGTGCCAAAGCCGTCTTCCGTACCCGCTGGACTGGTCATCTTATTGGTTAGCCGATGTTGAAACAGACTTTTTTTTGAAATTGACAACCGGGATTGGGCTCTCACCGTGGTAGGCGTCGTGCGAAGGATCATAGCGGGCCATTGTGTCGAGCATGATTTTCTCAGCGGCTTGGATGATAGCCTTTTCTTGTTCGCTTGGGTATTCCGACATCGCTGGTACTGCTGAAGGTATCGATATGGTCGAAGTTCAAGGCAAGATGCCAGCATTCCCAAACAACCCGACGTCTGGCCACCATGATGGGCGCTTAGAGCAGGTGATCGGCTCGGTTTTCGGCAGGGGTTTGGCGCTGGATTACTGAGCACGTTGGCACATATGGGGCTCACGAAATTTCTGCCTCTTCGCTGTCATCGACGATGGCTCCCTCGTTTGCGCCTCTGTTAGCGTTCGTCGCTCTTTTGTCATTATGTATGGTGGTGTATGGTGGAGAGCTACATGGAGCAGTCTCATCCTCTGGGGCTGACCATCTCTCTGTGACGGTTCGTGCACACTTCATCTTTGCGCTGGCATTTTTGCTCGGCATTGACAATATATGCCATTAGGTGGATGATATACATAATTGCTCGTCCATAAGGACCCTCAGCACGCTCAAACGTACACTTGAAGAGGGCGAATCACCCATTATGCGCCAAGTTTTTGCATGGCTCTTCCCGTTCGGACCAGCTTGGAATTCAATACTGGGGACGTTCTACATCAGCTCGTACGCACCTTGACCTTTGATGGTTATATGTGATACATAACCCACGCATTTAGAGTCCCAAATTTCATTCTAGCGTTTATACCAGCGCAAATTAGTCCCAATACCCTCAATACCATGACCGCCTTTGCTGTTCGTTGACCAAAACTCTGGACAACCTGCATATGCTTATCCTTCCTGCTAGACGGGCGGTTTATTGTCTGATGTCTTTCTACATCTAGTTCCCCATTCGTTCATGGGTGAACATCAGGATTCTGGGGTTCATGTAGTCATGGTGGAGGAGAAGCGGAATATTATTATTGGGTGGGTCACACTTGTCCACTTGGCCTAGTTCCAGGTCCAGGTGCTATATGCTAAGGATTTCGTTGTTGTCTTTTTTTTTTACAGACTCGCAATTTTTGGTGGTTTTGCTGCCTTTTTCTTTATGGAGAAAACGCTTCGGGTGCTTAGTGGCGAAGAAGATGATACAGGGCACTCCCATTCCCATTCCCATTCTCACTCTGTTCCGAATGAAATAACAAACGGGAAAGCCTCCGCTGTCAATGGTTCCATTTCCCTGGATGGTCTACGCGAAAGAAAATCAACTTCGGAGCCGCTGCGAGTTTCTGAAAACGAGAATGGAGTTTCAGAAGTATCGTCCTCTTCGAAGGGCCCTTCGAAGCTCTCTGCTTACCTCAATTTGTTTGGAGACTTCGTGCACAATATGTATGTCGGGTTTTGTTAAGTCAGCCATTTGACGTCTTTTGACTTCGTTCCTTAGAACTGATGGCCTAGCGTACGTTTCTGCTTCCTCCTTGGGGACCCAACTAATGTGCTAGATATTTGACGAATCCCATTTACACAGTATGGCAGCGTCTTTCTACGCTTCCCCACTCATTGGCGCGACAACAACACTTGCCTGTTTCGCTCATGAGATCCCGCACGAGATTGCGGACTATTCGATCCTCATACGGAGTGGTTTCACCAAGAAGCAGGCGATGCAATCGCAGTTTTTGACTGCGATAGGTGCTTTTGTACGTGAGCTCTCTATCGTACCTGGAGATCCATTAAATTGATTGTCGTTCTCCCCCATCTGCTTTTTTGTTTTTGTTTCTCCTTCGACTCTCTTTTGGGAAACTTCTTTCCATTTTTCGGCCGGCTGGCCCGATGACATCATCTGATGGAATCGATTCTGCTCAATTAATATTTACCCTATCGATATGAACCGCAGGTCGGGTAAGTTTAAACGTTGCTTTCCCTCGAAGCACCTTCCAGTCCTTTTCATTGAACGTTTGAAATACGGACGCTCATGCTTCGCTTGCAGCACCTTCATGGGTATCGCCATCCGTAATGCGACTGCCAGTGACGCCGAACCGGTGTCTGTCAATTTGGCCGCTGGTATTCGACAGGACGCCTCCGGATTGCTTGGCACAACCGTGATGTTGGGCGATTTGGTGAGTTCTCACCTCTTGTCTATTGCCAGGTGATGATGCTGACGTATGTCCTTGGCCTAGGTTATTCCCTTTGTTGCAGGAGGGTTCCTCTACATTGGCGCCGTCGCTGTCCTTCCAACGTGAGTTGACAGTGGTCCTTGTGTCGCTTGTTCTCCACGCAATCTCCTGCTGTCGAGACTTGCATCTGTTTCGACTTTTGACGAATATTTTGCCGATGTTCCCTTGCTTTCTTTTTTTATAATTCCTTGGCGCTAATGGTCACTCTTAAGGCTCCTGGCTGAGAGTAAAAGTGCTACACAAGCAATGCGCGAGGTGGGTGTTCGAGAGTCCGCTCTTCCGGCCCAATCATTGCATTCCATGATTATTCTGACGCGAAATTCGATAGTTCGCAGCGATGGCAGTTGGTGTCGGCTGCATGTTTTTGGTCGCGTGAGTACACTCCTTGGACATGATGTATGATGACGCTCACGCATCTGTCATGTAGGTGGAACGAGTAATGGACTAGATATAAATATGCCACCCGCAGTCTGTGCATGATCAATTCTCTTATCTCGTAGCTTGAAAAGCACATATTCCGTTTACGGATCTTGTTAGAGGGTAGTGGGATGGATTGGAGGCATTTAGCAGGAGAACTCCCTTTCGAAATGGGGTTATTTGGATAGTATTTTATGTTGGCTATAGCTGTGAGCATACATGGATGTAGATGTGCATATCTGTGGCTCTGAAATGGTCGATGAGAATGAGAGAAAGCGTGTTGAAAGCTGATTAGGAGCCCCATAAGGCAAGCGTAGGATGCCCAACACGGCTTGGCGACGTCAGCGGTTCCGTGGGCCGGCCGTTGTTGCCGAGGAACGTGCGTGGATTTTGTCGGTGGCGGGCCTCGCGGAGAACGTAATTTAGACCAGCAAACAAACTCGCACAAGACCACCGACTTTTTCCTCTCCTTTGACCATCTTCGTCTCGTCCTCGACCTTACAGACGCCGACGACCTTACATTGCAAGCCCCCCCAGCCTTGTTCGTTTGCCTCGGTGCCTTTCATCCTTTGTCATCGAGGTAAGTTCCAGTTAGGGTCTGATTCTAGGCATCCCGCAAAACCAGACCAATTTTATCTTGCTGACGCGCTCTGGTATAGACTCATCCTATCTTCCGCTCATAGTCATTTCGTGAAGCTTATTTAGCCCTCTATTCGGATCGATCGTTGCCCCCAGCTGTTTCTTCTCAACAGCAACTGCACGTCACCCCCTCATCTCGGCTTTTTTTTGTGGTTTACAATATCAACCACTTCGTGTGCACACCCTTACACGCCCAACTTGGTCGATGCACCAGTCCTAAACTCAACGCCAATAACGAGACACTATTACCATTACGACAATCTCCGACACCGATACTTCCATGGGTACCAAAGGCCGTTCCGTTCCACGGGTCGTGTGCTGCGCCATTCCTATCGCCCGATCCTCGGGTAAAGTTCTTGTGGTCACCAGTCGAAAGCGGCCAAACCATTGGGTTTGTGAGTGCGCCTCTTCCTACGCCTCGAATGTCCCCTAACACGCTCCACGTCCATAGTGCCGAAGGGTGGATTTGAGCCATCGGATGTCAAGTTAGAGGAGGCTGCTTCACGAGAGGCATTGGAAGAAGGTCCTACCCTTTCATCATTGTCTGTGACCTCACCTCCTGATTCTCGTCCCCCTCCCCCCTTCCCTTCCCACTGTGCTGTTGTTCTCTCTTCCGCACATCCACGCATATATAAATAGCCGGCGTACACGGAACCATCACTCGATTCGTGATCACAATACCGACACCATCAGCAACATATCACTTCTACGAGTTGGACGTAACCACTCTAGACACGGATTGGATGGAAAGTAACGAGCGGCAACGGGAATGGGTCGATTACGCCGAAGCGCTCAGACGCTTGGAATGGAAGTCCGAGCTTGCTGAAGGAATGCGACTATCGTCACTCGCGCCAAGTTGATCATTCTCTTCGATCTGCCCTCCCCGCTTTCGATGACGCGTCATTGGGAGGATCTCCACTTGACGGTTTTGTTCAAACCTGTCTTGTTTGACCCCGGTCAGAATAGTTTCACAAAACAAAGGACAACGGACATTTGACCGGTTTCGACATTCTGACCAGTCCCCTTTTTTTTCTATTGATATCTAGACTTTTTTTGACCTGGTTCTACCATCGTCTCCGTGGCCATTTTCCACTACTCTTTGCACATGGCAATCTACGATACCCATTCTGCATTCCTCACATCCACGAACACGGTACACACGACCCTTGAATCCAACGCACACCCTTCCCCTCTCCTCTCTTCATACATTTACACCCGCCTCATCTTCCTATGTAAAAAAGGCATTTTCTTTTTGGCTTTGTCACGATAGACTTCGTTATCAGATCCAAGGGCGCGTCTTTTTTTTTGCTCAACGTTCCCCGCCTGCTCTACACACCTCATCCGAAAAGTTATAGATGTAGTCTTACTCTAATTAGCATTGAATCAAAGACCCCACCCCCAGGTTCTCTGTGTCACAGTCCTCGTGTTCAAAGCTTCAGGACTTCATTCCTAATCCATAGGTTTGTTCATGGAGCGCGCTTCTCACGGAGACGGGAATAACGGTGAACGCGGGGTCATTTCTATGATGATGATGATGATTGAAACGCCACACTCGGTCGACTGCGCGCGATTTGAGGAACAGGCCAAGGAGATTCCATCTGTTGACAGGATTGCTTAATGTCATGACCTTTAGTCATTCTTCCGCATTCCAATTTGCGCCGCTGATGCGAGATGTGGCCGCGGTAGAGTTCCTATCATATGCATATACACTTGTGGGTGCCTGCTGTTTTCTGTCTTCCTCGCGGAAAGATGTGGATTGACGGTGACAATTGGATACTCGCAGGCGCCTATGTATGGTACACCATTATCGGAAACCTGTTGGTTTCGAAATGTTCTGGCTGGTAAGGTATATAGTCACGGAACGACCGCGACCCAACCGCAACATCGACCTAGTCTCGCCAAGCGAGCTCGAGTACTTATTATAAAATCTCGAAACGAAAATCCTAATTCTCCAAGGGACGAGATAGATTCCAAGACTTGTTAACAAGATTGGCGGTTTGGAGTTGGTCGTCAGACTCGACTGCTCCCACCCGATCCTACTTGACGTTCGGGTGCGTCGTCAGGCTACTAGTACTACTTGTGATATTCAGGTTCAGATGAATTCCTTCTGGCGTCCTTTGCTCGACTGAAGCTCCACCCTACTCGGTGTTCGGAACAACTGGCGCAGCACTAATACACTATCCTTGCTATGTCGAAACTGGTCAGCAGCCAAGGCTTCGACCTCTCCCCTTCTTCGCTTTCTGGGTCACAAGCCTCTGTTTTACCTATTACTTACTTACCTGTGATATCGAAACCTTTACCCGTGCTCGCCCCAGCATCGGAACCGTTTTCATTTCAGGACTAGTCTACTCTTTCGAAATCTTTTTCTTAAATATTCGGTTTCGTGCCTTGGAATTAAGTAAGTATCTCTGTCTGAATATGGGTTGCGAGGGGCACCATAGACCTACTCTTTCGAAAAAAGGATCCTTTTGGTGATGCAGATATCGATCCTGAGTGGGGGTGTTCGATATCGATATACCCATCCGTGTTTCGATCGAGTACTAGCATAATAATTTTGGCAGCGGATTCAAAAAAAGGAGGACGCGTGAGCGCGACTAAATTCCAACGTTATTGAGGCGCTTGATAACCCTTCCGACCGTCGGGTCAGTTCTCGCCAGATTCGCAAGTGCCGTTGTAAGTAGGTGCGTGCTCGTACTTGCTTCCTCCTGTGGCCTCGTATGTTGCACGAGATACGGAGATAACTTTGAAAAAAAAGAGGGTTCGTTCGTTTAGTCTTTTTGAACAACCTTGTAACGATGGTGGGTCCAAGTTGGTGCGATGCAATGATGCTGAGCACCTGTGGAACGGAACCACTTGAGAGCTGTCCGAAAATGGGTTGTGGGAGCTTGTGGCGCCTCGTGTGCCGAAGGGTTCAACTGTTCACGGTAAGCAGATCGGGGTCAGGTGAATAGGTGCCCTGGATATCAACGCAAGGGACCCACTTTTCCGTCAGACTTGGAGGGGCAAATGTCACGATTGTGAGAGAAATTTATGATTTTGACAACGGTTCAAGTTATCGGGAAAAAAGGTGCGTCATTTTTCCCCAACTGGTTTACCTTTATTGTTTTTGGTCAAGTTACTCTGTGTAGCCAAAACCCGCCAATTGTTCGGCGCAGTGCGGAATTGTCATAGATGGAGATGACTTCGAACTCTCTCTTCGAACTTTGAGAGGCCCAGAACCTTTTGATGATGATGATGATTGGGAAAAGAGTTTTGAAGAATAGCCAATCCTTGAGAAAGCCTGGCCATGGGCTTGTTCCTGGTGGGTTTCCGTAGCAGCCAACCGGTTGATTGATGTGTGGATTGTTTGGAAGGATTCTCGTCGAAAGTCGAGACTGGAAGCCTTGCTGGAAGCGCTCCTTTTCCTCCATGATCGCGACTTCGATAACCTCCTCCAGCCTAAGACCCCTTTTCGTCTCCCGAAACCATCAAAACCTAAATATCAAAACCTCACCAAGGCGGGCTTTCGGGGATTCCGAAGGAAAGTCTTCAATCCTTTGATACTCGCAGGGACGGGGGAGCCTGAGGGGAGTTAACATCGCTTTCCCCATTTTTCCCATTGTCATTCACTATGAACCTGTCGCCGACGGACGCGTCAATGCATGAAATGATGTGTGAGTTACCTTTGGCGAAGCGCATATCAAGCAAGCTGCGTCAGAGTTGGAGTTGCGGATTGGTTTTTAGGACATGACACGCTTCTTCTTCAGTCGCATCACTCCAACCGACCTTGTATATTTTGGTTATTTTTTTAGTCTGGCCAAGTTTCTCAGCCTAACCCTCGACGCCGGCCCGATATAAAGACGGTCCCCACAACGCGACGATGGCAGTCTTTTTTCTCCTCGTTCCATTGCACATCAAGTGGCTAGCAATGCAACCCGTTTGAAACCCCCATTTCGACCACAAAGCAAGAAAGGCTGCTGCTTTCAACCTCTTCCTTTCAAGAACCAACCAGCCGCTAAAATCGGAACCTATGACGCATTGCCATGTCCAATTTTTGCCACCCTTTGATTGCTGATCCAACCTGGTTGTCAGAGGGCCCCGCGGTCGGGTGCACCTATCCAGCAATTGCCGTACTCCACGCCACGCAAAGAATTCGAATCCCAGCATCTGAAGACTTGAGGCGAGTTGATAGTCGGTCGAGCGATGGGTGTACATCACAACGATCAGCACCACCAGGCAAATACGCTCTCCATCCCAGTTACCGCTCAGGGTAAAGACCTCTTCTTGCTGTCGATGTCATTCCTGCTGACTTGGGAGATGGTGTGACGCAACGTGGGATGCGCGTGGCAGCCCTACAGTGTCACTCTTGATCTCGACTGCGCCGACAAGACTCTGAAGCTCGCGAGCGGTTTGCTTGCTTACGTCTTGGAACAGACGCATTTACCTCGATTGATGCGTTCTGCTGGGATTTCAAGTGCGGATAAGCTGCCCCATGGATGTTTCTTGTCGTTCATGGCATTGGTTTTCGAGCTAGCCTCGATTCAGGCACCCACATGTTTTCTATTTTATTTTATCGTGGAAATGCTCACTGTCTTTTGATAAAAGCGGAAATCTTCCACAGGACAACTTCGCGATGTGGCGGAGCTTTAAATGAAAGCTCGCCTTGGCATCGGCTCGAACGGTGGGAGACCCATTACAATGGATCTCCGCTAGCTATTCAAATGACAACACTGGTAAGGCCACGTTTGTTACTGCATCGATCATTACTTTCTTTGTATTGAAGCGGACGAATTACTGGCTGACCCTCCACATAGGCCTTAGCACTTCCGTTATGACGCGATTATTTTTAGGAAATCAGTTTGCTTTGCCAGGTGGATCCTCCTTTCACAATCTAACAATGGGGGTTTTGCTGAGGTGGAAATTCGTATTGGACCCTCCCGGTTTTTTCAGGGGACAGAAGCAAGCGAGGAAAGCAGACAAATCTCGTTTTCCCGATCGACCGTATAGTGGATCTGAGCCGAATCTGCTAAGTTGTTGAAAATCTCCCCATTTGGCGCAATCCTGAACTGTGAGTATAACCTCCCTGAGCAAAACGTATTTCCTAACAAATATTCGGAAAAGGCGGATAGATTCCAGATGTAATCGGCAGCACACCAGTTTCCTGTGTTTGAACTGGGGCTTCCTGAAAACTGCCGTTACCAAGTCCTGCTCGTGTCATCCTGATCCCATATTGTTTGTCTAACCTGTCAGGATATAAAGCCCAACCGTTCTTGGAAAACGTCCTTCTCCCACCCCGCCGAATCGTTGTCACTGAGGCGCCTGACCAAAATGTCGTTCGCTGATTGGCATTCAGGCGTTGCACTCTCCACCACCAAGCAGCACTCCGGTTTTGTGTGCATGTCCACGGTGGACGACCTATCCTACACCCCTTCGGCTGAGGAGCGCTCGCGTGATGCCGCACAAATCCTGGCGACTGGTCGACGGAGTTGGAAAACGCTGAAGGGTAAAGGCGAGGCAGTATGGCCACCTCTTCTGTAAGCGTCGTTGCTCGTGGTCGTTTGCCTTGTTGAACTCACGCGAAATGTAGCGAGGCTGCTCTGATTGAAGGTATAACCACTCCCCGTCCTCTTCGCGCCTTTTCCCTAACTTGTCGTCTTCCCACCAGCGCTTGAAAAGTACCAACCGGATGCTACTCGCGCGAGCAAGGTTCTAGGTCGTTTTCCTATGCGCAATCGCTTCATCTCGGACTACATCTACGAGACCACCGGGAAGCGTCGTACGCCCAAGCAGGTCGGGAGTCGTCTTCAACAACTCAGGGACACCTGCAAGGGGGAAAAGAGTGAGTGACAGCCGCACACCACCGACCACGTTGTACTCACGGGCGTAAAAGTTCTCCAGCTCATCTCTCGTCGGGCTGCCGGCGATACGGAGTCAAGCGGTAGTAGTACATCTAGCGCGAACTCCGAACATGACCGCGCGGCGTCGTTTACTCCTCCTCCTGACCCATCGATCTCACCATCGTCGGTTCGGACCATCGTCTATGTCGATGTCTTACTGAAGCCTTCGTCGTGGGTCGCACCTCCACCCGTGATCCAACTTAGCAATAGCAGTGACAAGCCAGCGCCTCAGTACATTCGATTGTCGACACTTCAGCTGGCGAACGATTTGACGCCCGCACAATCTGCTCGAGCTGGTCTCGTATCGCTCAGGGATCTGGATCCCACCATCACCTTTTCATCTTCATTTCCACTGCTTGCGCAGAGTACTTTCTCGGTCTACGTGAACGGCAACGGCGACCCGATCCATTCGGAGATGTCTCCATTGCAGCAACATTCTTCACCCGCTGAAAGTTCCGGATGGCTCTACAGCACGACGATGGCTCCCGCCTTTTGGGATGCTATCACGAGCAGCTCTTGTGAGTCTTTTTTTCGCATTTTTTCCCTTATCGTGGTGACTCATTGATTCTCAAGATCCTTCAAAATACACCCTCATGCAAACGGTGACGCCTATTCGTCATCAGCGATCCGGGTCTGGCTCTAGTCAATCGCGGGGAGGGCTCACCCGTTCTAAAACGTTCATGGACGTCCAAGAAGCTGCTTCTACGATCTCGATCGTGTACCGATTTAGCTGCCCCGAAGAGACGTATGCTGATTACGAGCAACATCAATATCAGCACCCTCATCAGGACCTGGCCGTCGATTCTCGCTCTGCCGCGGTATATGCTGTTCAACACCAACATGGTTATGAGGTTAGTATCATTTGATCACCGTTCGGTCTTCTCTCTCTTTTTTAGAAACTTATGTTGGTTGCTTTTTAGGACCAATACGAAACTGTTGTTCAGGTCGACGACTTGGCTGTTGCGGGTCAACAGCAGTGGGTGGAGTATACGTCTGGCCCTGCGGAGTGGGTGGAGGACGCCGCCTACGGCCAACCGCAAATGGGTTACGACCAGCGACAGTACTACAGCCGAGTCGAGTACGAATACGGCGTTGCGGGGCCCGTTCAAGAGATGCCTCATGGGGTTGTCCCCAAGCAAGAGGTCTACGAGTACGAGTACGTCGATACCTCCGACTTTTGGCAGCAAGACCCCGACGGAAACTACGTCGCCACCGCGCCTATCCACCATTATCATCACCCTCATCACCACCACTCTCATTCATATCATCAATGATCCTGTCTATCGTTCTTGCTCTTGCTCTCGATTTCCGTCTTGTTTCTTCTTGTCGCGTTTCGTTTCTGTTCGTCTCCGTCTTCTCGTTGTCTAATTTATCAATTTGAAAAAGGGCACCACATTCTATGTTCTCCTTCCTCTTCTTTTTTTTGGTCTTCGGGTAGAAAATTGTCCTTCGCTTTCCTCCTCCTTTTTCTTTCACCAACCTTTACAAATTATCCAACCTCTTGGCCTCTGTATAACGAGGCAAATCCTCACCATCCCATCGTTCATCGTTGTCGTCGTTCCTCTCTATCGTAATCTCGGGCACCCCTCTGGCGGACTTGACTAAGTCATTGTAGCATTATCTCGTATCCTACTTGAATCAATAGATTTTTTGTATTTGCCTGGGGTTAAATATCAGCTATTTCCATTTACTCGTCGCTATCTACTATATTCCGCTCTTTTGATTTGGTTTCTACCCTTCCTGGGTTTCTATTGGCCTCTCTTGCCTTCTCCTGATTCGCAAGTTCCATCACGTTGAACTTTTGTAATTCGTAGTAATCCTCCACTATACTGATACCGCATACACTCTGTTTGATCATCAGCGAGGGAAAGTATAACAACAGTTGGGTAAGGATTCGCCAACCCTTGGCGAACAATCGAACGCCGAGTGCTGACACCTTTACATACCTTAAAAACCTCCACAAGAATGAACATGTCCGGATTTGTCAAGTCCACGGTATGTTCGGACGGCACGTCTTGGGCGATATTCTGAATGATGGTTTGCCGCGACAGTGTTGTATGATTTCGCACGCGAAGCTCAATTTTATACTATCAAGGTTAAGCAAGTGTGGCTCGAAAAAGCGGGTGGTTAGCTAGATTGAATGATAAACTCACACGAAAGACTTTCCCTGGGTGTTGTTGAAAGAATCGCTCCAAAAGGGTATTACAGAGAGCCTGCATTTCTGGAAGGTTGGTTACACAACTCCCCGAAACGGGGACCAGGCGGTGGATGTATCTATGGAAGTGGGATTTGAGCTGGGCGTTGGCAAATCACCGCGCCGGGCCTACCGGGTTCGCGTTACTCCTGTCTTTAGGACGTTCTTGATGTGGTGGACGACCAATTCGACTGGGTCGACCGGCGGTTTACATGAAATGAACACGACTGACAAAGGAAAAATCGCCGTTGGATGGGTGTCAGCTTTAGGTGTAAGATCGGTTCAAACAAACCACAGTTCGTATTGGTTGGACAGTTGGCTGCAATAAACGTGTCAGGAAAACTGCCAGGGCTGTACAGCGAGGATGACGGTACCGAATAATCGATCTTTTTTCCTGTCCTTCATGGCTGACATCTCTTTCGCCACTTGGGCCTCAATGTTATCATCGTCACCTTCATTTTCTGAATTTACGTCGTCATCGGGACCATGACCCGGCCATAGTTCTGGAATCAGCTGAAGACGATCGTATATTCAAAGGGATGATATCCAGGAATGAGGGTTCTGCTCACAGAATCGAGCACCTCGGTCAGCTCTCCGATGGTTTGTTTTTCCTTCCCTTTCACGCCTAACCGGAACTCATGGGTACTTCTCGTTACGACAGCCGCCGATATGAAAACTTACAGCTAACCCATATTCCGGGTCCTTCGACGGACCGTTTCATCCATATCGGCGTTCCATCTGCCTTGGACAAATTGGCTGGTTGGGCCTCATTGCGCTCAGTTACACAACAATATCGGAAGACTTACAGAACGATATTTCTTCTTCTTCCGGTCATCCGACCCGCTACCACTGGTTGCGACCTTGCGTTTGTTATTCTGCATTCCTTCCATCTGGTTGATTGAAAACGTCGAAGCGCGACGGGCCTTCGCGATAGTTGCCAAAAACCGAATTTGCAAGAGAAGCTGATGCCAAATTGCTGAATAAGATAAAGCCAAATTTGAATGGGGTGTCCAGATGGCCACGCTTTCCCGTTCTCGAGACCCGTTGTTCCGCCCAAGCAAGAACGGCGATAATTATCGGACGGATGGTCCGACGATGGCTGCAATCGTACGAAGATCCTACGCGTCGCCTAATTTCCCTTGGGCCATCTAAACGTTCGGGGAAAAGTACAATTGGAAGGAAGGTTCCCAAATTTTCGTGATTTAACACTTTAGGCGTCGACTCCGAAGCTGATGCAGTGCATTTGGCATTTATTTTCCAGGAGTAGAGCCCCGAAATGAGATCGGCGTTTTCGATGCGGGATCCCTTGGTCGTGGGTCCATCCAAACTTCAAGGAGATCTCGCTCGCAATTGGTAAAATCTCCATTAGAACATATTGCAAACTTGATAGGCTGTAGACATGGGGACGAAACGAGTCTCGAAGAACTTCCAATTCCCTCTCGCTCGTCTCGTCTCGTGCATCTCCAAGGCAGCGCAATCCACCAGAGCTTCACGTATGCTTCTAGCCGTTGAGCGCTGATGCGCCGGTGGAGGGCGTCGACCAGACGTACACGTGGAGCGCCGACTTCGAAAGGCCCATGCCAGGTGATTACCTCCGAAGTTGGGTGCTGCTTTCCGCTCTCGCCTTCCATCACTCTTCCGTCTTCCTGAACAGAGGCTTTTGTCATTTAGGCTTTTGTGAGTAGGCCAAATTGAGTAATTTCAAGAAAACGCCTCGTGCTGTAGCTCCGTCATTATGTGTCGTCGGGGAATGGCCTCATTAAAATGGAGCTACAGGGATCCGGGCCTTGTTACCACGGGTAAGCTAGGTCCCATACGATTTCATCCCACTATGTGCAGTATAGGGTGTGGCAAGTGTACGTCCAGCATCATCACGGCAAGATGCAGCCATTGGCCTTAGTTCAATTCCGATGCCCCACAACTCCATCTATGTTGGCTGAAGGTTTGAGGATGATTATGCAGCCTTTCGTCTATGTCATGGGGGACTGTTAATGAATGGTTCTAAGGCTGTCTTGCACACTGGCATCCAAACCTGCTTATCTGGAACAACATGAACAAGTGCATTTAGTTCCTGCCTGACAGCTGATCTTCTATCCATTTTAGTGGTGTTCAATGTGTATGATATCAACTCAATACTTTGGTGTGCAGTTCTTGTTCACTGTCTAGCATTGAATGGCCAGCAAATCTTCAAAGTCAACACTCTTGTGATATGAGGGACAAACTAATGTGGCATTTGTTCTTACTTATATGCTCATGTTGGCTTTTGGCACTTTGATCCAATCCTAGGATTGTGGACACACCTTTCTGTTGTTGTAGGTGGTCTTTTTCCTTCATCTATGCTAAGCCTGGTTTGAAGATAATCAGATATACTCTAATGGACTTCTGCTAGATTGGTCTGCATGTGTATGGTGAGTGATAACATAGTCTATGAGGGTTGGTCTGTTAAATTCTCAGCCTTCCATTTCTTACCTTTTATGATTCCATCAACATCACCTCTGATTTGTTAGCTGAACTTAATTCTTCTGAAGTCAATCTTATTTTTCAACAATACTAGGTGTTCAACACAGTTTAATCACTAGCTGGTAAATACAGATTAAGCTAAGCAATTAGGAGCTGTGAACTTTGATCCAGTCTTCTCCATGAACAAAACTTGTCCAGTCAACCACAACATGCTGGTGAAGAGGACTTTGTGAGATTACAACTTTTTGGTAACCTACAAAGACATTTCTTAAGTATGGAGGAATCCAAAGTAGCAATTTGTCCTTATAAGTCAACCAGCCTTCAGCAGAGATCTGGCCATAGAGTAGAGCCAAAGACAGAAAATCTGCATCTTGTATGTTCAATGGCTGAGCATCACTATGGGGTACTGAACTGTGGAAGGACAGATGGGGTACAATGTGCTTGGTTGTTGGAAAATAGACAATTCCATCCAAAAGCTCATCAGGTACTGTTTTTCCAGTATGTAAGTCCATGATAATAATTGTGCTGCCATGTGATCCAGATACTATATATTGATTATTTGGGGAGTATGCCAGTGAAGAGACCGGAGTGTCATGTTCAAGAAGTTCCATAATTGACTGACCACTACTTGTATCCCAAATTCTGATTGTTTTGTCTTGTGATCCTGAAGCTATATGTCTGCCATCTGAAGAATAGATAACTGATGAGATTGAAGCACTATGTCCTTCAAGTGGATCCATGGCAGGCTTTCCACTGATTGCATTCCAAATAATAATTGTTCCATCATCTGAGCCAGAAACCAGATATTGACTATCAGGAGAATAATTTACTGAATTCACTGATAAGTTGTGTCCCTGAAGAAAATTATTGATTTGCTGTCCATCAATAGCATTCCAAATTATTATTTTGGCTTCACCCTGTGACCCAGAAACTATGTAAAGGCCATTTGGAGAATAGGCCACTGAGTGGACTGGAGCATTGTGCCCCTGGAGTGGAAGCATAACTAATGTCCCAGATACTGTACTCCAGACCCTAAGTGTATCATCTCTTGACCCAGAAACAATGTACTTAGAACATGGTGAACAGGCTACAGACCAGACTGCTGCAGTATGTCCAGTGAGTGGACCCATCATTACCTGACCAGTGTTTGCATTCCAAATAATGATAGTTCTGTCATCTGATCCAGAAACTAGAAATTGGCCATTTAAAGAATAGGCTACAGACCAAACTGTTGCCTTATGCCCCAGCAGTGGCCCTATGACAAGTTGTCCATTACTTGCATTCCAGATCATGACTGTGCTATCATGTGATCCAGAAGCTATAAATTTACCATCTGGAGAGTAGACTACTGACCAAACTGCTGCACTATGCCCATGGTGTAGATCTTTGGCTGGATGTCCATTGGTTGCGTCATGAATTCTTATTGTTTTGTCATACAATGCAGCAGCTATGTGCATATCATCTGGAGAATAGGCCACTGACAAGATTGATTCACTTTCTTGAGAGGGATTCCCAATTATTTCTCCACTATGTGCATCCCAGGTGATAATCTTCTTATCATCTGATCCAGAAATTATATGATTTCCATTTGGAGAATAAAGTACAGACCAGACTGAATTATTATGTTCTTCAAGTGGATCCATGATTGGCTGTCCTGTCTTTGCATTCCAAATGATGATAGTTTTATCTTGTGAGCCTGAAACTATGTACTTTCCATCTGGAGAATAAGCTACTGACCAAACTGAGCCATTATGTGCTCTTAGTGGTCTCAAAACAAGTGAACCCTTTGAAGTTGTATCCCAGATTCTAATATCATCTGAGCCAGATACTATATATTTTCCATCTGGAGAATAAGCAACTGACCAAACTGAGTCATTATGTCCCTCCAGATCCATAACTGGTTTTCCATTAGTTGCATCCCAGATTATAATTGTTTTATCATCTGAGCCAGAGGCTATACATTGATTGTCTGGAGAGTACACTACAGACCAAACTGGTCCAGTATGTTTTTGGAGTTCCATAATTGATTCTCCACTAGCTGCATTCCAAATCCTGATTGTGTTATCTTTTGATCCAGACACCATGTATGTCCCATTTGGAGAATATGATACTGACCAGACTGAATCACTATGACCTTGGAGTGGATCTATAACTGGCTGTCCACTAGTCATATCCCAGATTCTCATGGTCTTGTCTCTTGACCCAGAAACAAGGTATCTACCATCTTGAGAGTATGCTACTGACAGAACTTCAGCTGTATGCCCCTTCAATACAATAGCATCAAATGTCCATGACTTCAATTTTCCATGCTTTAATTGAAGTAAATTGGCTTTGTTCTCATTTATAGCTTGTAGCAAAATACTTTCTTCTGGCAGAGAGGGCTGTAATGATATATATATGTGTGGTGTTGCTTTAAGAATTGGGACTTTGTACTTGTCAATAATTTGGCTAAGGTCATTTATCAAATCATAGGTTTTAAGATTCTAGATATTCTTTTATTAAGGTATTAAGGTATGATATGATGTGATTACTACTTACCTCTGTTCTGTATTTCACTTTACTTAGTTGCTTTAAAACATAGAATACTTGATCTAATAACCCAACAACTTCCATCCAGTAGAGTGCTCTAGGACTATAAAACATCTCAAACACTATTTGATCTGATGGTGCTCTATTCCATCCATCACATTCAATGTAGTGATGCATCCAATAGAGACTTGCATATTGTAGTGCTGGTGAAATTGAGGTTTCAATTCTTTTCTCAAGATCTTGTACTTGATTGTTTGGAAGATATGAAGATCCAAATCCACAAATATTAAACTTGAGTTCAGTCAATAGTGTAGAGTAACAGTAGTGAAAAAGGTTGTATTGAGTTTGGTGCAGTGAATTGTTAATTGTAAATCTCTCTGGACAATGACCATCAAGAAGATACTCAGAAAATGATAAGTGTATCACAGTGATTTTATCATCAGGACTGTGCAAAAGAACTGCATGCAATCTTTTGATTACTTGTTTAACCACTGATTCTGAAATATTTGGCTGTTCTGCAATTTGTACCAACATGCCAAGAGTAAGTGGTTTGACTGCTAACAACATAGCACCCAGTATCCTCTGAAAGATCTCATTATTCTCAATACTATCTGGAATAGCATCAAATAGAATGGTGTCATAAAGCTGGTAGAGACTGAGATATGGGTTATCACCAGATGATGTGACCTTCAAAAGGATATCTAGTCCTTGCTTTTTATTGAGAGAATTATCAAGATAGTTGCAAGAAACATCAGCCCAGATGAATAATCCAGCTGCAACCTTCACTAAACCTGCTATCTCTTGATCACTGAAACCAAAGTCTGAGCAAGTAGATTGAAGGAAAGTTGGTACACTTTTGAACAGCCAAGGATGATGGTCTGTATTTCATCTCTACTAGTAACTAGGACCTTTATTCTACTGCAGGCAGTACCCAATCTTCTTATACACTGCAGTAGCTCAATTCTTTCATTATGTCTTCCACATTCATTTAAAGCATCAATGACTATTACTAGCTCTCTTTGGAATGTACCACTTGATTCTTTCAGGAGAGCTTCCAAAAACTGTTGGAAGAATGAAGTTATGGTAGCAGTTCCAGACCCAAAGTATGGATCATCTTTAATTGCTTGGGCTACAAGCTTACCATATGGCTTGTGCACATGGGATAGCCTATAACATATGGTTTGCAACAGCTGCAATGGACTGCTTAATGCCTGATGTCCTTTTCTACAAGTAAAAAATGCTCCAAGCATTCTTGCAGACTGAAGCCATTGGACAAAACTAGCAGCAATAGTGCTTTTCCCTGTGCCTGCTAGGCCATATAGCCAAAATATATGATCAGTGCCACTTTGTGCCCAGTCTGACAGTTCATTCAAGATAAAAACCCTGGTCTCTTTCATGCATATATTTCCAGGTAAAGCTTCAACAGGTTTGAGCTGTTCAAGGTGCTGAAGCACTGAATTATTGGCTAAACTATGGTCAATACAATAGCATCTCAAGAGAATTTCTTACCAAGAATAGCTAGTTCAGTCATGAAAGCAAGAGTATACTCTTGTAAAAGGTCATCATAATCTGTAGAGAGCTGTGAGAATTCTTCTTTTTGCTTTGATGATAATGCAAATTTAGCAAATTGAACTATTACCACAGGTGAGTTGATGAAATAACACCAAATTAAAATGCCATACCAGCTTTAGATGGCTCAGCATAAGATATCACAATTCTCAAGGCATTCTGCATATGGATGAGAATCTTTTGGATGACATCCTGAACAACTTTCCAGTTGTCTACTTCTCCTGTTTTCTCAAAGTAAGGCAAGAATCTAGACATCTTGTCCAAAAGATCAGAAATTTCCTTGTAACATGTTTTTTGTTGGTCCAGTTTCTAATGGAAATCAAGTAATGTTCTTGAGTACATTCAAAAATAAACTTACTTCTTTCACTATACCAAATAAGCCAAACACTACTTTGGCAATTGGATGAAGCTTGAACCCACTGAGCTTCAGTTTGCTTGAAAAAAATGCAACATACCTCACTCAAAGCACCAAGGCCAAATAGTAACTCAACTGCTTTTTGGGATTTTCCTAGTCTATCCAGCACACTTTCAGGAAGGACTAATTGGTCCAGTATCTCCTGAAGATCTCCCTATTAAAGATTGAACATGTCTTCCAACTTAAAGCCTCAGAATATGATTAACATACTTTCTTGACTTTAATTTTCACAGTATTGCTTGGACTACTGAACTCAAGTTCTGAAAGACATTCAATTAGGAACAGATGTAGACTAGGATGTTACTCTGTCACTCACCACTTGCTTCACTATCCTCTAGGAATTTCTGGAACATACTATCCCTAGAAAAGTTGTACTGAGCTATAACCTTCTTAGAGTGAATATGATGTTTCTCCATAACACTAATTGTGACTTCAGCACCAACCAAAGGGCTACACACCAGGTAAGCCAAAGCAAGTGAATGATAACATTATCATACAGATCTTTATCAATCTCCCACACAGCATCTTTGCCCATTTCAACATGCTGGAAAGATGATTTGTAGATAGTGAGTGGTTCTGCACTCAAAGCTGGGTCACAAGGTTCAGTAAACTCTAATCGGACTTTGCGTTTGGTTGCAGGAATTGCAGACACATCAGCAATCATGACGGTGAGCTCTAGACCAGTAGCCTGTTCTAGCCAAAATAGTTGTCCATAGACCAAGGATTGTTACTAGTCTAATCCTAGCCCTCAATCCTAGTTTCTCCTAGACCTGTAAGAAACACTAGACTCATGTAGACCACTAGACCATGTCTAGTCTTTGTCTAGTTGGATCCTAGCTGATTTTTAGTTGGGATGATATTTGTAGTTCTGCTTTAGTTTAGTTGACCTGCACTACCTTCACTCAAGCTGAAGGACCTAGCCTCCAT
>ML208271.1:0-238767 GCA_004369065.1 Pluteus cervinus
CCCTCTTCAGCTTCAGCTTCAACCTGAAACCTTGAACTCCAAGCTCCAAGTGTAATCGTACGGCTTCGTCTTGCCTGGTTCTTCGTCTTCGTGGTAACGTTCCCATTTCTCCTAGTACGTCGAGCTATAATATATAAGGACCAGCCAATCTAAAAACCAAGGAACACCCTACCCCTCTTCTCGTAGCACCGATTGCAATGGATGGACAAGATCACTCCGACCTGGATGCAGGTCCTCTGGATAATCATCACGGCTCGCAAGCCGCTCCATCGTTGCCAGCAGAGATCGAATGTGACATCTTCACGATAGCGTATCACCAAGATCGTGAAAATGTTATGAACCTCCTAACCGTATCAAAGCGCATTTCGAAGTGGTAAGTCAACCAAATTATATCCTTCGACCACTTGATGTTAACGCCAATACGTATCTGCACCAGGATTATCTCTCTCATCTACGAAGTCGTTGCTTTCTCCGGTTCCCCACCGATGAAGCATCCACCCCTCGAGAATCTACAACGATATGGGCATCACGTCAAACATCTCTTGCTTTCTCTCAATTTCAAAAAGTTTCCGCCCCCCATCGACGAAGGGGCGATCCTTAGATCGTGTCCTAACATTTCCGACCTCGTACTTGGGATTGGTTGTACTTCCTCCGTCGCCCTCTTCGACCTTCCTTTAAAGCGACTTGCATTGCTTGAACATGAAACTACCCGATTCGAAGACCAAATTGAATACCTACGGCAAACAAACGACGAGAAGTATCGGAGGTGGTCTTCGAACATCACACATATCGCTTGGGAAAGTCTCTCACTTTCGTCGTGTCAAACCACCTTGGCACCGGCATTCCTCAACTTGACTCATTTCTTGATCGGATATTGGAACGTGTATCTGTTACAAAAAGGTATTGTGGATTATATGGTGGAATCGTTTCGAGCTTTGGAAGTCCTTGTTGTTTTGTTGGAAACGCCAGGAGCGGAGATAATAGGGCTGGAGGAGGTCGATTCGTTGTTGGAGCAGGACCGGGCCCAGGAACTGTCAGAAGCTGAGATAATAATGGAGCCGGGTGTGATCTATTCATTGTTTGGGGTCGAGTTTGAAGATCCCAGAGTAGTGATGATCAAAAGCCGTTTTGTGACCAACTGGGTTGAAGGGGCAAGGGGAGGGGATGGTTTGTGGGCTGTTGCGGAGCAGGCCGTGAAGGAGAGACGAAGAAGGGTATCTGGATTGTTGTAACGGAAGAACTTATATTCACTTAAGGATATCAGAGTGCTTTGGCGGTTCAAAAAATCTTGTTTTTCAGAGGGTAGTCCGAGGTTTTGTTTTATTCGAACGTAGTCTACACAGTTCAAACTAAAATTACCTCGATACCACCTTCGGCTTCCGCCTCTCCTTCACCGTCTGCTCGGCAACCCTCCATAAATCATGCTCCCCTTTCGTCCCCTTAACCCAATCCGTCACAAAAAAGCTTCGCATAACCACCACTCTGATATCCTCAAACACAATGCCCTCCAACGAATCTTGCACATACGATCCCTTGGTCTCCGATCCTGTCTTTCCTAGCAAAATGACAAGCACCTCCAGGTGCCTGAACGATCCCACCACATAATTTACAATACTCCGTCTATCCTCACTCCAATCTCCGAAAAGGAAGTGAGTTAGATTGGGAAATGCTAGGGCGGAGAGGGATTGACAGGCGGTAAGTGTTACGCTTCCCCAAGCGATGTGCGTGATGCGTGAACACCACTCCCTGTACTTCTCGTTATCCGTTTTCTTTATATCTTGTATCTGATCTTCAAACCCGTAAGAGAAAGTGTGGATAGACAACCGTTTCAAGGGAAGATTAAAGAGCTCCTTGGGGGGAGTAGAGCCATGCCAGAGCGCGATGTTGAAAACATTTGGTATGGCCGGTTTTTTGGTCAGAAAAGGGGGCTTAGTAAGTACTAGAGCTCTAAGTCGCAATCCTTGGCTTAGATAGGGAACAAAGTCACTGTCATTAGCTCAAATAATGACCAAAGTCACTATCATTAGCTCACGTAATGACCAAAGTTGCTGTTCTTAGCTGTCTAATTGTCAATGTGACTGTTACTCCCTTTATCATCTACTTGTTCTTCCATGGTTTCAAGTCTCTGTACTCTTATACTCTTGGCCTTGGACCTCACCCTCTTGTTGTTGGTTTATTAGACCTTTCCCTTGTCTTGGCATGTTCTTAGCTCTACTTTTAGAGTATTTTTTTAATCACAAAATCTTAAGTCTTTAAATACTTAAGTCTTTAACTTCCTGTATCTTATCTGTAGGTGCTTATCTATATTCAATATCAAAATACCTAAGTCCTTAACTTCCTTGATCTTTATCTTATCTAACAGGTTCTTATCTATACTCTATATCAAAATACCTAAGTCCTTAGCTTCCTTAATCTTATATGGAGTTTCTTTATATCCTTAAGTAAGTCCTTGAATTCACCTTCCTAAGTTGCTAACCTGTATTCCATCATGTTGTATCTCTCTTAGATGCTAAATTCTGATCTTTCTTCTTTTCTTAGCTACTTAGATTATTAAGCTGATCTAGTATTGGCAGTGATTATCAAGAAGACAGAATTGAACTACTACTCTTCAAAATCAAGATCTTCATCAGAATCAAGATGATCTTCAAGAGCTTGAAGAGCATCCATCCACAATGTGATATAATTCTGAGTAGTGGCACCAGTAGATGCCACCTGCTCAATTCTATGTTCAGTTTCTGGTAGCAGAGTAGGAGGGGTTGGAGGACTGAGGGGCACCTCATTCAGAATATCAGGGATGTTGTCCATTTCTTGAACTTGGGCAGGATTTAGCCTGTCAACTTCTGTCCAGTCAATGCCATAAGATGGCAACTCCTCAGGAGGTATGTCATCCAATTGGGTTCCTCTGATGCCCAATGCCAGCATGTCAAATGCAAACATATCTGCAGGGGATCTGTTGGGACCATGTCTGATGTTGATAGTGTGTTGGCTCCAGCTTTGTGTAAAGAAGGCCAGCTGGTGGTTGATAACAGGGAGAAAGAGCTGGTGTAAGAGCCATATGTGTGAAGAGTCATCCTTGTTAAGCCCATAGCTCTCTTCCAAGGTCTGGAATAACGCGACCCAAGTCCACAGCACTTGGTTCTTGACATCAACCCAAAGACGCTCAATCCTTATGTTGTGAACACTCCTGAAAAGGGCATTCAGACATGGAATATTGGTTGCTGAATAAAAGGACTTACCTTCCCCAGATATATCTTCCAAATCCTAGATGGTGATCCACCCATTTTGCAAGTTCGATATTTTCAACACCATGATCACCCCTGATTCGAACAGGTACTCCCCATTGTCGCGTTGCTTGAAAAAAGAGTTCAAGAACTGTTGCTCCTTTATTGTTGTTGTGAGCTTTGAGCCCCGTTATCATCCGGGAATACCCATCAATAAAACCATGAACAACAAGGCCCCATCTTATGAGAGCTACAAAAAATCATAAGTTAATATGTAGAATGTACAATCACAAGGAAAGTCTTACCATGTTGACCATCATGATGCCACAGAGCATTGGGCCCTGCCACATTATACACTCTTCTCTGAATGCGAATCCTCTCAAAGACTCGTCGTACAGGCTCCACTCGAAGCAATGATTGCCTGATTCTCTCCCTGGAGACCCGGAGTCCAAGGGCTCTCACCATCCCAAACAACATGCTCAATCCAGCTCGATGATAACTAGCACGGAGTTCCAAAATTGTGTTGTCCAAATATTCATCAGAGATGTCGGCCTGCATACTTGTATACCTGGGTCCTAGATCAGGATAGTTTTCTGTTTCTGTGTCCTGTGTTGCTCTGAGAAATCGTTTCGTAAAGTCAATGTGCTCAACTTACGTCTTCGTGAATCGCAGCCTCCTCAGCCTCAAAATCCATATCTTCCCCTCTAGCAAAATAATCATCCTCTCTAAAGTTCAGCAATGAATATTGGAGCTGTTTAGAGTGTCAAATCAGTGTTACCAGAATAAAGAGCACAAGGTAGATGTACCTCATCAAGAGCATCAATTGGAGACTCCAGTCTGGCTCCCCTATCCTGTTCATTTCCCTCATCTTCACCTTCATCGCCTTCATCTCCCTCATCTTCACCTTCACCCCATTCACCATCATTTTGGGCTTCATTGTCCCTCCGAAAGGCTAATGGACACTCTTCTGGCTCCCTGAGGCCATATTCAACCAGAGCCTTTCGAACTGTCTTCCTCCCAATGCCTAGAAACCGAGCAATCCCAGAAACACCTCGAAGCTGGATGGCCCAAGCAAGAAAATCACGGTTGATGCGAACGGCAGGCCTTCCCCTGCCCCCTGTGTGAATATACTCAAGGATGACAGGGCATCCATTATTGGATGATTCTGACATGGTTGAATGAAACATTCGAACATCTTGTACCATGATCCTGAGGTTTTGTTGAAGAACCTGGAGTTCCTGTTCTGGAAAAATATTGTGGTGCTGGTGATAAAAGGTCTTTCAAACGTGGATGGGAGGATTCAATATTTGGCACTTACTTCCTGCACCAACGCTGTGAAGTGGACTATGTCATCATGAAGACGGTCAAGCACAACAGTGTCAGTTGGGCTTGATGTGTGGGTGTGGATTTTATCGACAAAACTGTGATATTTCTGACGGAATTCATCTAAAAGAAACTGTGGGTCCATGTTGCCAGCGAGAGGAGTGGAAAATTAAGCGAACCGATTCCAGCAACCCTGAGGCATGATTAAAGTTGTCCACATCTCGGCAAATTAACCGACCTCCCCTTCTGTATTACTCCCATGACGTTCCTTGGTAAGAGCTAAGCTTTTGGTATAGGGTGACTTACAAATTTGATGCAACAGAACATGTCTTGAATTCCGACTCTGGGCAAACCAGAGTCACCATTTCATGGACGGTGTTTGTGTGCGAAACAGGCACAGAAGATGTGACTTGCTCGTGCACAGGGAAGGCCGATATCCCAGGTTATCTATTAGCCTCCAGGCCTTTTGGTCGATGCATCCTGATTGGAACATTGTTGGAGGCTATAGACGACACAAACGGGACAACGCGTTGGTTGGAATATGTTTCGAGAAATCACGCTGGGCTGGGTCAAATGTGGGTTTCGACAATACGATCTCCTGTTTTTGGTCAACTTCGCCGTCCTGTCAGTGGGTATGAAATCCTCGGGCCATATGGAGAGGTTAGGAACCTTACAGGGATGCCCAGCCCAGCATACGCGGATACAAGAGAGGCAGTTTCTTGTGATCCTGACTCTCCCCCCGTCCAGTCATTCTTCCGGGATTGGAGTCAAAGGAAAGGAATTGAGCCAGCAAATCATTTTTTCATCATTTTTGAGGCACCCAGGCCAATTCCTAGCCCTCCTCCTCTCTCTATGCCCCCCTCACTGCCTCAAAGTTCTGCAAATTCCTCTCGCACCCCCTCTCCTCCACCTGTAATCCAACCCACCAAAGCTTATCTTCGACCTTCCCTCCCTCCTGCTACCACATCTCCTGAAGCTACGATTATCCGAACTCCCTCTCCGAGCGCCATCTCTTTGGATCTGGACGATCATGGGCATGGTCAACCAAACCTGGAAACGGGCGATCTACCACATGAACACCGGCTTACAATGGGCCTGGGCATTGAGGAGGTCTGCAAAATCATTGGTATTTCCACCAATATTTATACAGCAGCTTTCTATCATGCCGCAACCCGAAACACGCCTCTGTACATGGTCCTGAGGAACTTTAGGCCCCTCCTGAATATTCTCGAAATTCTTGGGCTTGAAAACCCAAAGGGGAATAGGTCGTATACTGGTGGTCTGGAGCTGAGTACTCCCGAAGTCCTGGAGTTTTTCCGGTGGAACCTTTTTTCTTATAACAAGAAGTATATTGCATATCGTTGGGCGCAAAAAATAGCACGGGCAACATGGAAAGGCGCTATTCCATCAAAAGGTACGAACGTCCTGCCACAAGGGATGCGGTGTTGGCTAACTCACAAGTAGGAAAAGCCCTCTACCCGCTGTATAGAAGATGGAGAGGGATTGTTTGGTTTTTTCAACCAGGAGGAGGTTTGGATCGAGAGACGCCCCCAGATAGATTGCGGAGAAGCGTAGACGCTGATGAGGTGGCAGCAGCGGATCTCAAACAGACAATGTTGTTTGATAGAAGAACGGAGCTTGAAGATGTACTAATCCTGCGTTAGGTATGTTAATGTACACCAGCATTTTGGAATGATGCCCGCGCATGAGCCACTGCGCGTCCGTTGTACGGCAGAAGCGCTCCCCTCTTCATGCGAAAGCAGGGGATCGACCAACAAGCCTTAGGCCCAGATACTTGTCCCGACGTCCACTGGTACTGTCCTCACCGCCTTCAAAGTCTCGAGTAGCGGCTTTGATGATTTGGGATTAAGTGGTGGAAAGGCAGCAGGCAAAGTCTTCCAAGGTACCTTGCCCTTCTTGGTATTGGTGTCCCAGTCTGCAAGACCGACATTGTTGGCAAACAGGTGTTCCAGGTGCATCGTTCAGACCAGTCAAGCTGGTCTTGGATGGAGCAGCTACTGCGTACGTCCAATAAATGCATTGACGTGACACGAAAATGTTGCCAGGCCAGCTCGAGTTGTGGTCCAAGGCGATGCCAGGGGTGGTCAAGCCGTCCTCAGCATCTGAGAGGATATAATTGACACTCATAGAGGCACGGGGCATGACGGTAAGCCTGTTGGGTGGTTGTGTGTCCTCAACCATGTTTACATCTTCTTCGTCGCTGAGGCTGATCCCCAAGTCTCGTGGCTTGTACTTCATGGGAAGAGAGAGTCTGTTCGCCATCTTTGGACACGGTGACGGTGTTCCCTTTGTCAGATTGAATATAAAGGATGGTTCCCGAGGACCCGATCGGAAGAATAGGTCCTGTTCGTCGTCATCAGAAAGGTTACGGCTATGACCACAGGGTAGGGGAACAGGCAAGGAAAATGAAGATGAAGCTTTAGGGGGACTCTGCACCGTATTCCAGATGTTACTTGGACCAGCATAACTGTGACGAGTTTTGACTTGTCGTGAGTCTGGTGGATTCAATTTCATTGGCTCTATGATGGGAGCAGGCTCCAATGATGGTGGCGGGATCATTGGACGAGATTGTTGGACCAAAGAATAAGGTGCCCAAGCTCTCTAAGCAGGCAAGCGGTCGTTGCACCGTCAACGAAGGTTGGGAAAGTCGTGGTAGGTACCGATTGCTATTGACCGAGCCGGTCGCACGACAACGAGGCACAGGCGATCCCCCAGCAGATGAGTGAGAGGAAGTCGACATTGTTCGAGTGTGATCAAGAGTGGCAACTGCAGAGGGGATGCGACGGCAGTTGCAGGTGTCCCTGTGGGCGTTGGATTTACTGAGGACAGGCTAAAGAAATGAGGGGAAATGAGGAACATCACGAAATAGGATTGCAACCTTACCTTTTTTGGAGAGGGTGTCGCAGCGGGGGAGGCGTACGTACGGTTGAGTAGTTCGTTTGATACAGGACGGGAGTGAGCACAGCGTTTGTTGACGTGAACACCAGGCGAAACCGCTTCCACGACTTCATGGTCACCCTTTGCTCTACCCAACAACAGCTGACCAGCTGACATTTTTCCCTTCAGCCGGACACTACCTCTGAAGAGTGCCTCAGCATCGTCATCATCCTCCATCTCACAACCAGAATCTCCAAAGCCGGATCCATCGAAGTCAGTGATCTTGAGCTTCGTAAGGGAGGCTGTCTGCTTCCGGAGATGGACATCCGCTTCCGCCTTCATCTGAGGCATCCGCACCATGAACTTTGGGGCGGCGAGTGGAGCAAGTCGATCAAAGCCACCGTTGCTTGAGGTGGCCTTGTCTGTGCGCTTTGGGGAGACAGTCCTGAGTGGTGTGAGAGTGTGAGGTCGAAGAGGCGTGGTTGACGCTTGGGCTGTCGATTTCCGCTTGGTCCCTCCACCAACCCTTCCAACAGAGGGAGCCAGAGCTGACGGAAAGGCCGGTGTGGCGATATTGTTGTTTATATGCTTAACCGACAGCGCTGACCGACTGGGAACCCTATGAGCTTGCTTCACAGGAGTCCTAAGAGGTTGTGATGACGAGGGAGGTGGGAAAAGATTTGAGAACGGAGAGCTAGAGGCCAAAAAAATCGAGGCATCATCGTCATCAGTACGGATAGGTGAAGACCTCCGAACTAATGATGACAGTGGGTGCGCCAGCGCATGTCCTGAGAACGAAGACTGCAGAAAGAGATCATCTGCATCCATTTGGGAGTTATGTGCAAGAGGGCTTGAAATCAAAGGTCGTTTGAGAGGCGAAGGTGTAAGCATAGGCGAATCGTGTGATGGTGTCGTGTCTGGAAATAGGCGAGGCGGGGTTGAATGGCGGGTGCGGTAAGAAGGAGTCGTATTCATAGCTGAGCTGTGGTTGGGCATATAGTTGTTCGGGGAGGAACAAACGAGCATAAGTAAAAGAGAGGCTGGTAGGTTGAGTCGCACAAAAGCCGCGTGTCAGGCGTAGGCTGAAAAAACGCGAGGCAGGAAGCAAGCAGAGGGCTGGCGGCGGCGTAAGACGAGTCCAACGGACGGGGAGGGGAGAGAGTTGGTCGTCGTTGATGGCGACGTGGAGATGGTCGAGTTTGTGTTGGAGAAAAAGGAATAATTACTTCGGGGAGCGTCGCAGCGAGCCACGGCGGCAACCTGACTCTTTTTCAGTCTCACGCATTCTTCAACAACAGTCACGTGATCGCGTTTGCCGTGAGGCTACTCAACGCCCTGTCGACAAGGACGGCTAGCGCACGCAGGGTGGGGGGACTCCGCTTGAAGGGTCAGCATGTTCAACAGCTGCATCGCCATGGAAGTCCTGCCACCCGCATTGTATATTTACGACAACAATTCAACAACAATTCAACAACAATGAAGCCTTTGATCGCATTTTGGCCATTCATCGACAGAAACGGGATACTAACTGCTGGTCTTGTTCGTGATCCAATCAGCGGGTTGCGGGCTGGCCATGGTGCCTTTACACCCGTTCCGGGCTTAGAGGAACCCGATTAGCCTGGACAGGAATAGGCCGCAGCAGACGGAGACAGATTCTAACAGCGCCTGGGACCTATTTATAACGTCATTTTTGCATTGAATCAGTCCGGCTTCTGCTGTTCTTTCGTGTCAGAGCGCGCGAGTCTGTTGTTTTGTGAGAGTGGACCTTGCTCGTTGTGTGAAACGACGAAGGCCGGGTGCGTGTCGCATGAGACGCCGGTGTGTTCTCATCAGGTCACTGGAGGCTTCGAGCGACGGATAACACGGTAATATGCGCTCAAGCTGGGACTTGAGCAGATGATTTTGCCCCAAGGGTTTACCTCGGCCACATAACAGCACGCCTTGCTCGTCTCCGTCATCACAGCACCCTTACCTCTCGCATCCTTGGACGCTCCTGCTAGCATGGATATTTCGTTTGTCACTCACATTTATTCCAATTAAGTGATTAACTGACTCCACTTAGTTCGATTCTTCAAGGTGGTTATCAACATCCGCTTTCGCGATCATGGCAAGCACGGAGGCAGCTCACGAAGGGCATGCTGATGTATCCTATCTTTATCACTGATGTGCCCGACGCCAATGTCGAAATCAAGAGTCTCCCGGGCCAGCGCCGATGGGGCGTCAATCGTATCGAAGAGTTTCTTGCACCTTTAGTAAAGAAAGGCTTGTCGAGTGTCATCCTATTCGGAGTTCCTGTAAATGCCGTCAAGGTAGGTGTAGATCTAGAGCATCGTATCGTAGACTAAGCTCTAGTACAGGACGGTCGAGGCACTTTGGCAGATGATCCCAATGGGCCCGTCATACTCGCCATCAAAAAAATCCGGGAATTGTTCCCTTCCATCTACATTGCTTGCGATGTGTGTCTATGCGAATACACAGATCATGGACACTGCGGTTACCTCAACGCTGATGGCACCATTCATACAGAGCCTTCAGTGGCTCGTATCGCTGAAGTCGCACTCAATTATGCAAAAGCTGGCGCCCATTGTGTTGCGCCCAGCGACATGATGGACGGAAGAATCAAGTCGATCAAGCGTAGCCTCATAGACGCTGGCTACGGCAATCGGTGTACACTTATGAGTTATTCGGCCAAGTTTGCGAGCGCCCTTTACGGACCCTTCCGGTGTGTCTGCCTCGAAAGAAATTAAATCAATCTAACTTTCATCACAGCGACGCCGCAGGCAGCGCACCAGCGTTTGGTGACCGCAAATGCTATCAGCTTCCGCCTACAGCCAAGGGGCTTGCTAGACGGGCAATAGTATGTCTTAGGCCCCTGTGGCTAAAGAAATTAATTAATATCAACTTTTCAGCAACGCGATGTTGGAGAAGGCGCCGATATCATCATGGTCAAACCTGCACTCCCTTACCTTGACATTATCGCAGACGCTGCGGAACTCGCGTCCGACCACCCCTTGGCATGCTACCAAGTTAGTGGAGAATTTGCTACCATTCATGCTGGAGCTGCTGCTGGAATATATGATTTACGTACGATGGCGTTCGAAAGCGTGGAGAGTATGCTTCGTGCTGGTAAGTTGCCTTGGTCTTCCCATGAAGCCACATCTGACGGCGGATACAGGTGCTACGCTAGTCCTTACCTACTTTACCCCCGATTTCTTAGACTGGCTCTCAGAGTGATTCTTTCGCTGTAATTTGTAACAATAACTTATGAGTAGAGAATGAAGACAAATGAAGTACAACTTGAAGCTTGAATGTTCTGATTGTCCTGTAGTGTTGAAAGGGTGCATGCAAGATGTTTCCGCGGTGAGGTAACCGGCGGCAATGAGCCGGATTCGTGACATACGCCAGACCCTGCCTTGCGCTGACACGCAGTCTAAAAATCAGTTTATAAGCCGAGCGTCGACCAAAGCGTAGTCCCCCAGCCGGCCATGCCTGACATTCGTCTCACCGCTCTTGTGCTATTGTCTGTCGTGGTCGTGACTGGCACATACTATTCCGTCACCAACGAAACCTACCTCGACACATCCAACCCCAGCTTAACCCACCTCTCGCACCACCTCAGCAAAACCCATTACTTCGCCTCGAAATCAAACTTCCTCAACGTCTATTTCATCAAACAGGCATGGGGATGGACAACTCTCGTATTCTTCCTGACCTGGTTCACCAGTCCTTCAGCCGCCAGAGCCAAACGCAGAATCCTCAAATGGGGGGTAGAAACTGCCGTTTGGTTGGCATTCGCAGGATGGTTTTTCGGTCCAGCAATTATCGAACGCTTCATTGTAGCTTCTGGTGGAGAATGTGTTCTGTCGTTGCCTTCTGGCGATTACATTACTCTTCCCGAGGAACTTTGTTACGCTGGAGCGTCCGTGTCGCCTAGAACCCACCCTGAACTTTTCAAGTCGACGTTTGTCCTTTCACCAGATTGGCGTGCGCGACCACGGTTAAGGAAGGGACACGACGTGTCAGGCCACACGTTTTTACTTGCCATGGCTATCCTCTTCCTCGTGGATCAACTGCGGCCGTCTCTTCGAGAACGTGTCTGGTCACCTTTGCATAAAGTAGCAATAACCCTCCATGTCGCGTTAATCGCTATCTGGTTCGTTGCTGTCCTGACTACGAGCTTGTATTTCCATGTGCCCTTCGAAAAATACACCGGATTAGGTTCGTGCTACGCTTTCACCTCCGTTCCGAATATTCACCGACTGTATCTTGCAGCACTTGGGATAGCTGGATTCGCCATCTCACAAATAATACCAGACGGCCCTATTCGCAGTTCTAAACATTAATGACATGATGCATTATTGTATTCCGAGTATCAATCTAATAACCCCGTTAACTGTAAACCAGCCAAACCAGTAACGCCCAGACTAGCATAACGGGCATGAAAACATGAAGTAAGTCGATAAGTGTTGAATACAACACGTTGCGAGAAATCGTCCGGTTGTCGTTTTGATCAAATATAGCAAGAATACAGGACAGAAAGGGAGGAATGCGAATAGTGATACGTCGGCGTCTGCCCCGGAAAACGAAACTCTTCGACCATGCCCAACTGCTTGGTTTTGAGATGATTACATCGGGTTCGGAGTATTCGTATTGCGGTTCCTCCACCTCGCGGTCATTACCTATCCCCATCTCGTATTCATCGTCACGATAGCCGTCTCGATGGGAAGGGTAATGCAGATGGTCCATGCTATCGACCGAGTCCTCCTCTTCAGCGGGATAGTGCATAGGTGTGAGCAACGGCGAAGTCTGAGGTGGATCTGGATTTGGAGTTGCTCGAAGTATGGGGCCAGTGAAAGAAGCGGAGTGTGGTGTCCTTATCGTGGTTGGGAGTGTTCCCCTGGGACTGACAGGCACCCGAATGGTATAAGGCGACCAAGTGGAATGAGATTGGCCTGAAGGTGAAGAACGCCATAACGCCGCGCCATTTTGCGGGATTGGTCGGATGCTTAGCGCACGGAAAGAGCGCGAGCGACGTGAATTGAGTAAGAAGAGCCCGAAGCACAGTAAGAGACCGAATGGGATATAAATCCACTTGTAGACCCTGCTTTGATCGGGGAGAAGACATAGAGAGTCGTTGAAGGAACGTCCTGAAGGCACACCCGAAGGATCGGACAACGTGACCATTTGAAAACCAGGACGACGAATGTGTCTGCTCAACGAGAATGATTTTACTGTCACTTCACGGACGCTTTCCAAGCCGGAAGTAATATGATTGTATTCACAATAGTCGCGATTATCCCCACTGAAAAGGTTATATGAAAAAGCAGGATCGGAGTGTACGTTGGCCAAGTACCTGAAGACTATAGCTGGGTGCAAACTTTCAAGTAAGAATTCCGTGGTTTGTTTCCCCAAGGTGCTTTGATAACCAACACCAACCCCACGGCGAATAGTGCCGACCTCTCGGAGGGAGCCACAAGAAGCCGCTTCAGGTCGGTACAGTGGTATGTGTGAGAGCAAGATGACAGGCTGATGTGATGTACCTGCTGTGTAAGGTTATTCCCCGATAAAATGACATCGAAGGGTTACACACCGGAGGTTGACTTGTTATGAACAAACTCGATCGCTCCGCCTAACTGAGGGGTCCAAGCATCGAATGGCACGCCTACGCCGGCGCGATGATAATCCTCGTCCACAAGGCCCGGTGCATCCAGTAAAATGAACCTATGATTCTGTATGACTACTTCTTGGTTGAGGGGCTGGAAATACTTTGAATAGTAGTGACGGAGTGCTCTGGGATTCGAAGCTGCTGTTCCCATCCTGTTCCATCTCAGTTAAATGCGCGTTCGGAGGGTGTACCCCGTACCCAACATCATTGTTTCCTGGGATATAATGTATTGTCGTTTTCCATGGTGGAGCGAAGAGAGTCATGAAATCTTGTGAATAGTGCTCGTAACTGTGGAGTGGTCGGTTTGTTATTTACATCAAAGGTTCTAATGGAATCCTTACTCGATTTCCCGTTTCATGAGTTTTCCATGGGCGAGCATATCGCCAAGGAAGACGATGACATCAGGCCGTAGGTGTGCCACAGCATGCCAACCTTTCTTCAGATACAGCCTCTCCCTTGACTGTTCAAGAGAGAAAAAGCTCCCAGCCGATTGGAGTTGAGGATCCGAGAGCAGTAATAGCCTCGTGACGGATTTGGTCTGCTGTTGTAAGTTGATTTTCTACTGGCGCAAATCAACGCGTCGGACTTACCACACCAACAGCATCCGGCCATCTGCAAGAAGCGACACTCCAGAGGAAGACGCCAACTTCGCCCCAGAACAGCACGACGATGAGCAGTAGGCGCGAGACATTGATTAACACCGGCTTTGAGTAAAGCCGACTGCTGAAGGCTCTTGAGGTCCTTCTCTCGCGAAGACGCATCAGCTTGGTGCGATGATTTCTGTGGGTTCCTTCGTCGAGAAGGGCTGGGGAACACGGCACCGAACGTTCCTAAGTGTAGCCTATCCAACAATCCCTAACAATCCACCATTTCGATTTGCTGTTGTTTGGCATTGACCAACGACCAGGTTCGTGGGCGGGACAACGCGCCGATGGACTCGGACAACGACTGGGATCGCACAAGAACTCTTACCTACAGCAATGCGGGCTGCGATTGGCTAAGACGACGTTTCTATCTTCCGAAGAGAGTGGACCTCCTCGCACCGTGATTATCACTCGCGTCTTTCAGGTACCATACAGCAACGCCTTGATGAAGGTGTTCAATTATCCCTGTAGCACTGACGCCTTTCGCCGTCAACAGGGTCGCTGAATGGCGAGTTTTTGGATCTCACAAGCTGATGCAACCCAAACGAGGGCCACTCTGTCCTGCAAACGAATTGTGAACCCAGGTCATGGTGGGCTTTCCCTCCAATTTGGGCTTAAGCTTAAGACGCCATTCAAAAGAGTCCTTAAGGATGCTTCGGGCTCTCCACCATCGGTCCATCCCATCCACCTCGTGGCAATCCGAGCTTGTCGTTTTCCCTCTTATCCCCGAATCGTTGCGGGTCTATTTTCAAATTTGAAATGTGCCCTTGGCTCAAACGTACCTTTTCATCAAGCCAATGATCAGGCAGGGTAGATGGCAGTCCTCGACTCTATGACCGGTATAAAAGATACATCCTCACAAAAGAGACTGTTCCTCACTTCACACCAGATTCGAATCATGTCCGCTTCTTCGAAATCCTCCACTTCAGAGAAGCGACCCCAGGACGCTGAAAAGCAGGAGGTAGACTCTCAATTCGAGAAACGCACGATGTCAGTCTGTATGATTGCCCTTTATCTTCTAGATTAACGTTTGCTCTGCAGCCGCCTCGTCGACGTCCGTCTGCTACCATTGCTTGGATTGCTGTATGCGGTTGCTCTGGTCGATAGGACTAACCTTGGCGTCGCGAGAATCGCTGGTATGGGAGCGGACCTCGTAAGTTGTCAATCGCGCATTCTAAACCTAAAGCAACTCATTCTTTATCAGGGTCTAGATCTCGGACAAAGATACAGTATCGCGTCCTTCATCTATTTCATCCCCTATATTCTTCTGTAAGTTCTTATGGATGCTTTGGTCTTAGCCTGACTTATAGTCGCACAAGACAGCTCCCGGGGAATGTGATTCTCAAGATTCTTGGGGCGCGCACTTGGCTTACTATTTGTGTGGTCGGATGGGGCGCAACACAGTTAGGAATGGGCTGGGTAAGGACTTGGGAACACCTTGTAGCGACTCGTGTGTTCTTGGGAGCTTTCGAGGTTTGCTTTACTTCCCCAAGCCCTTCTGATCGACTCACCCAACCCGACAGGCCGGGTTCTTCCCTGCCCTGGTTTTTATCATTACGACATGGTAATACAGATCCTTCTCGTATGTATGACATGACATATTGACAGTGATCTAGGTATAAGCGCCACGAAGTGCAAAAACGGTATGATTATCGTGCATGAACTCGGATCCTACTAACACCAAGCTCAGCCTCGCTATCTTTTACATTGTCTCCATTGTCATCGGCGGATTTAGTGCTATCTTTGGTAAGTCACAACTAAAAATGTGTTGAGATTGCGGTCCCTCACAAACCCAGCGTATGGATTAACATTCCTGGGAGGGAAAGCTGGTCTGGCTGGATGGCGTTGGATCTTTGTACGTGTTCGTAAGACTTTCATATGAACCAGAAGTGATGATGCCTTGACAGATCATTGAGGGCCTCCTTACCATGGTCCTTGGCGCTCTTTTCTATCTGTTCGTCGCGGATTTCCCGGACAGGAATAGGTTCCTTACAGAGGAACAAACACAAGTAGGTCTTCCAGGCCCCTTGCCGCTTAATTTCTGATGGGTATGTAGCTGGTCCTCGCTCGCGTGGAAGCAGACAGAGGAGACTCGATCCCGGACCCCCTAACCTTGAGTAAAATCCTTGAGCATCTTCGCGATTGGACAATCTGGGCTTATGGTATGCTAAGCCCTTTCAACACAAGTCAATGCCTTACGAGTATCTTTCCAGCTTTGATGTTCATGTGTGCGACTATGCCGGCCTATGCCATAGGCTTTTTCGTAACTATCATCTTGGCAGGCATGGGCTGGGGTATTCGAGACTCGCTATTGCTCAGCGCACCACCTTACGTCTTCGCTGTATGCTTTCCTTTCTGTCTGTCCTGTCTACCTCACGGCGCGAACATGTCTTGTAGGCGATCTCGGCGTTTGGCTTTGCATATATTTCGGACAAGACCAAGAAACGTGGAATTTTCATCATAATTCAAACCCTCATCAGCATCATCGGCCTGCTTATTACAGGCTACGTCAAGAATAACGGTGCACGATACTTCGGTGAGTACCAAACGGAGAGATATTATTTCCTTTCCCTCTCAGTCTACTAGGTTTGTTCCTTGTTAATGCAGGTGCTTCTGGGTGCATCCCTGCGATCCTTGCATATGTGAGTTCCTCGTTCCCTCTTCTTTTTGACTTGCCTGACCCATTTTCTAGAATGCGAACAATGTCACCACTCACAGCAAGGTAAAAAAACCTCTTATCTCACCTAGATGCATCCTGACCATTCACAGCGTGCCGTATCTACAGCCATTATCGTCGGCTTTGGTGGTGTTGGTGGTATCTTTGCCACTACTGTGTAAGTTCTTACTTTACGAAGCCGCCCAAAACTCATTGAATGCCTCCCAGCTACCGCGAAGAGGACTTCCCCAGGTATCTATCACCCTCTGAATCAAATGACCTATACTCACCTCGCTCACAGGTACCTGAACGGTATTTGGGCTACACTAGGATGTCAATTTCTCATGATCGTCCTTGTGGCCGCCCTGGAATTCACTTATCATCGACGAAATGCCGCGGCTGCTCAAGATGGAGTTGTCCTAGAAGGACAGCCAGGTTTTACTTACACACTATAACGATTACTCGAAACGATTCAGTAACGACCAGACTATGATCCTAATTTACCTGATGCCGTAGATTCGAAAGAATGCCTTAGTGTATAATAAAGTACATTGCGCTATCCTGACGCTACTACTCCCAGTCACTGTCTGATCCGTCATCCTCTCCTTCTGCTCGTGTTCTCGCCGCAGGTTGATTCGGGGCAGCTGATAGAGCGCCACCTTCCGCTTCCTCGTCTTCTTCCTCGTCTTCCTCGTCCTCGTCCTCTTCCTCGTCTTCTCCTTCTTCTTCACCATCTTCTTCACCATCCTCACTATCTTCCGATAGGTCATCATAACTGTCCTCACTCGTCTCTCGCCCTTTATTTTCAGGGCTAACAGCTTTCTGGGATGGGAGTTGAGTCCCTGCATCACGAGCCTTTGCTTCAGCCAGGTTGATTTTGGTTGTTGTGTCTTCGTCTTCGTCCTCATCTTCCCAAGAGAAATCGTCTTCACTTTCTGTTGTCCCTAATCGTATGTCAGTTTCAAACACAGTCGATAGCGAGTTGAGAAAGATCTACCTTGGACAAGGGCCTTACGTTTGGCCTCTTCTGTTTCAATCTGGTGAACCCGGAAGAAGAACCGTGACCAGAAGACTTGTGAAGTCAACTGCTCTGGAACTTCAAATTCCAATTAGCCTTCGTATGCTTAGCAAGAGAGGATGCTGAGACGACGAACCCAAGGTATCATGTGTACGCTGTAATACCTCACCATCGCCTGGTTCATTGAGCATGGCCGAGATTTTCGATTTCCATATATCACCGTCAATCCCCCCAGATTCCGATTCAACTTGCGTTGAATGCCAAGTCCTGTAGAGCTCCCCTGTATGAGGATCAGCTTCAGGATCGTGCCCAACGATACTCGGATCGTTTATGAGGCGTTTGAGGAGAGCTTCTGCTCGAGTTGCGACAGCTCGTGGGGTGGTAGGTCGATTCGGATCAGCGGATGTTCCAGCGACCTCGTCGTTGCCTTCATATGAAGGTAACATCCACATATCTGTGCCATCCCAGATAAATCCAGCTCCTTGTGCACCTGCTTCCTCTGGGGGAATAATCTTCACTGCGTCTCGTAACACCTCCTGAGCCTCCTTCACCGCATCCCGAATCAGAGACTCGCTCTTCTGCACGTATTCTCCAGCGTGAGCAACGGTGATGTCCTGTACGCGCTGTAATTCTCCCATGATGCCAGTGGAAATCTGGTTAAGGTCTATGTTTTCCGTGGCCTGTCGGATGGAATCTGGGATGTGCACATTCTGAACAGTAGTTTGGACGCTCTGAACGATATTTGGGGGTATCGCTGCCTGCAGACGGGAGAAGATAGAAGGCTGCGTAGCTTCAGTGGGGGAACGTGTAGAAGCAGATGATCCTCCGCCGTCTGGTTCCACTTCCGCCTCTGTGCCCTCGCCGACTGGGGCAGATCGGTCTGAAGCGGTTGATGGTTCCCCCTGCGTTAGTTTACCAAGTTCCTTTTGAGCTTGGACGACGACTTCGCCAAAATCCTTTCGAGCAGCTTGGATGGCGGATTGACTCTGTCAGCATTTCAGACAAGGGGAAGGCGCGAACATTATCCTCCTATGCACACCTGTTGTCTAAACCCGCCCCAAAAGCGACTCAACTGGCCGACGACCTGGTTGACTTCATCCTGAAGCGACTGTTGGTCTTCGGGAGGAGTCTGAGCGGCTGCGACGTCGTAGGTGTCCAAAAAGTTCATCGAAGGTGTAATGAATTCCAGGAAAGGTAACACAAAGTAACAATGATCTTGGTAATAACTAGTGTACAAACAATTTCCGCCACTCGTTTAATCGTGCACCTCAAGCACTCGCAGCAACCCGTCGCTGGTTGGCTATAGGTTGGCGAACCGACGTAACGTCGGGGGTGAATGTGCTTTGCTGAATCTTGTGGACTTGGCACTCAGAGACAAAGTCGGTAAACATCTGAAGTGATTTAATAATCGATGAGCAGAAGGATGGATGATCATACCTCTATCGTGTCGAGAGGTCCACCAGCACTTTCAGGGTGGAACTGAACACCCCAGACTTTTCGACCGGATTCAGTGGTAGATTTGATGCCTTCCACAGATGAATCGTTGCAGTTGATGAAGAACGGTTCCCAACCTTGTGGGAAAGGGTCTTGGAGCTTCAAAGCATATTGGTGGTTTTGGCTGATCAAGTCAGGTCAGAGAAAAACCGCCTGAATGAGGATTAAGAACCCACCTGGTGACATAGACACGACCAGCTCGAATGGATCCGGACGACGCCAAGGCAAGAACCGGTTGGTTATGACCACGATTCCCAAAGGTCATCCGGTAAGCATCTAAGCCTGCAGCCATGCCAATAATTTGGTGACCCATGCAAATACCAAATACGGGCCGGTCCCATTCCGTCAATGTACGGCGCAGGTTGAGCGCAGCCTCCATGCAGTGAGACGGGTCTCCAGGACCATTGGTCAAGAAGAGGCCATCGTACTGGTCACGAACTGTGTTGAAATCAAAGTTCCAGGGCAATACCGTGACTGCGGCATCTCGTTGGACTAGAGATCGCAAAATATTGGCTTTGGCGCCGAAGTCGAGGACTGCAATTTTGACAGAACCGGTAGGGTTAAGTTCGTACGGAACTTTGGTAGAGACCTGATCAACCAAGTTCTCTTTGGAAGGGTCCCAATATTCGTGCGCCTCCGGTACAGGCGATGATGCGTCAGGTCCGATGGCTACACGACCAAGGGTAGTTCCCTGGTCCCGGAGCAAGCGTGTAATGGCGCGTGTATCCACACCCGTAACACCCGGGACATTATGGCGCTGGCACCAGGATGCCAAGGATTCTACGGCCGTGTAATGTGAGAATTTTTCAGCAACGTCGCCCACTATAACACCGGCACATTGGATGTTTTGAGATTCAAGGACGACCCCAACGTCTTGGGAGTCGAATGGAGCCTTGTTGAAGGGGACACCATAATTTCCGATCATTGGAGTGGTAAAGACGAGGATTTGACCCCTGTACGACGGGTCTGTCATGGATTCAGTGTCTATGAAATTCAAACACAATTAGCGACATTCTGGCAGATAGAAAGATGACGCACATGAGGTAATGGAGGTGGAAAAGACGGTTTCACCAAAGGTGCTGGTTGGGGCACCAAAGGATCGGCCGAAGAACGATTGACCTGTCTTGAGGTGCAATGCGGCTGGAAGCGCCGTCGGGTGGCCAGCGTGCGTTGCGAAACCACGGGTCATTCGGAAGAGAGGGGTGATGCGTCGAGTGAACATGGTGATTGGATGGTTCAAAATTTCAAGAGAGAGAAAACGAGGTCACTAAGATAACTGAGGAGAAGGTAAGAATGGGTCTCAGGTGAACAGCGACGAGGACTCACTCGTCTCTGGTGTTCTGAGTAAAGATCATGTACGAGAACTGGGTCTCGGGGAGGGGAGAGCTTGAGTGGTTGTGAGCAGCAAGAGGTGAGAGGACAAGAGTATTTATGCTGGCAGGCGAACAATTTTTTGACCTTTATCTGTGATCTCCACGTGAGAAGTTCAGCCCTCGTGAGAACAAGTCAACGGGAAAGGTCCCTTCAAAGTTGAAGATGCGTACTATAGATACATAAGTAGTTGCTGTCGGTATAAATGCGTCTATTTGCCATGTCACCGCCCGGCTCCTGCACGTCGCCCTCTAGGTATATGTGATTCCTTTTCCGTCCCAGAAACCGAACTCGATTCATCCGAATCATTGACGTCGTCTTGCAACGATGGCGGGTAGAAATCCGAAATCCGTCGGTGGCGATTCTTTGCGCCAGGGAAGGTCGCAGGGCGTAATGTCGCAGGCGTGGAGAAGATACTAGGTTGGCTTGCAATGTCGGTCAAACTCCTAAACCCCGTTTTGCTGCGTGATCTGGGTGTCAGAGCTGGCAGTGGTTCCCGATCGGACTCGATGTCATCAGGTTCATTGTACTGTGAGTATGGGAAGGGTGTCTGGCTGTTGGACAACAGAAAAAGAGGAGTAACAGGTGGTGTCCTAACCTGTGTATTATTAGAAGCCCCTCCCATTTGAGTAGGTGCAGGACTAGAATGCAACTCGTCGATGGCGCTCGTGAAAGAAGAGTTTGGAGAAGTTTGTTTGAGAGTCGTCCAACTTGCCAATGACAATGGGATCTTAGCCGTATTGCTGTTAGTATTGGTTTGATCCGCTGTAGTACTCTTCCGCGGTGCTTGAGATGACCCATTTGGTGTCGAAACTCCTCGTCCTTTCGAACGTGAACGCGTCGTTATAGGCGTCGACGTCGGCAGCGGCGGTGGTTCCATCTCCGTGATTTTCTTTGTTGGCTTACGGGTCCTTTTGGACGCCAGAGGGCTTAACCCATCCTGCAGGGTCTCTACGGAATTTGACGCTTCAGGTGCTTTTCGACTCCGACTCCTGAGTTGCCTTTGGGAGGAGGGGGGTGGTTGCTCTTGCGCCTCTGGGACGACGGGGTATTCTTCAACTTGAGTCTCGATTTGGGCAGGGGAATGTGGCCGCTCGACAATTTGTGATGCATTTGGATGGGTTTCCGAGCTGCCTATTTCGGTGTTGTTCACGACATCAGGTGGTGCAGAGGCTCCGGACATTATGGTGACATTATTGTCGGGTTGATCAAGGGGGTTTTCAAGGGGAGCCACATCGTCCATTGCGGTCGAGTCCTTGCTACGTGCATCGTCGTCGGGTTCATCGACTTCCATAACATCTCCTCGTCCCGTAGTAAGTTCCGGTAGGACTTGGCGAACGCCGGAGCTTTCTGCTTCTTCAGCCTCGCTGTTAGAGTTAGCATCATCATCTGACGACTCCACAGCTCGCCCAGTCTTCCGCCTTGGTTTCTTCTGCACTTCGCTATCATTTCCGTCCTCCAAAGAAGACATCCTTTCATCCTCACTTTCGCTGGAAGAGAGTTCATCTATAACACGCCGTCTTTCGACGGGACCGCGTATGATTGCGTCTAGGTCAAGTTGGGCAATGAACTTTCGTGAATTAACGGGTAGGGCAGCGATGGAAAGAGAAGGCGTGGCAATAGCAGTCAACGACGAAGATGAAGACGCTTTTCCTTCTCTCTCCGTTCCTTGATTGGAGGATGTACTTGGGAGCGGCTCAGTAGAATTTCGGTCTAAAAATAAGTACATACAAATGCGTAAGAGTGCTACTGCTTACCAGGTGTAGGTGGTAGACTTGCAGCGCGAGTCACTTGTGGGACTGAAGGGGCTGGAGGAGGTTTTGGCTGGTTGCCCAATACCAAAGCCCTCCTTTCAGCAATGAGTCTGACCATCGTGGCTTTGACAGCGTTCTTAGTGTCTGCGCTCGATTCTACACTGGATATTGTATTCCTTCGCTTTCGAGTGGCTGGTTTATCTGCTAGGCTATACAGTTGAGAAGGCCAAAATGAACACCGCGTGGTTGCTTACCGCTGGCCTTTGCGACTTGGGTTTCAGTCGCTTTTTTTGTTGTAGTAGCTGGTTTTGTGACATCTAGGTGGAGTTAGATGAAATCATGATGTATAGAAGATCCCGCACTATTAAGACCAGGTACATCAGAAGGGGAGTTGGCCTCTACGGACGACTCCTTCTCAGCTTTTTTTCGCTTAACAACTAGAATTAAGTTGTTCGAGGAGTCAAGCACAGAGGGAAGAAAAATACCTTTCTTTCCGGCTTGTTCCTTCACGCTCAGGGCTTTTGAGTTAGCTTCTAGACACAAAATGTGAGCTTCGGGTATCCCGGTTTGGGAGAAGGACTTACCTCCAGTAGTTGTGATTATATCGGCGAGTTGTCTCGCAAATCGCGTATTAGATTGTGCTGCGGCGTAATCCTCAACAAAAGTCTCGAAACGAGCATAATGAGCATACCACTTTCAGCAATAGACTGCAGATGCGAGGGGGCGGCCGTTGGTGGCTGACTTCTTGCTCGCTTTTGTTTCTTCCCAGAAGGCTCTGCAGGGGGTTGTGGTTTATGTATTGAGGTTGAAGTGGACGCATGCGAATCATTGATGGTCTCGAGAGATGGCTGCTCCTCAGCGTCAGCCTTTTTCTTCCGTTTTTTGGCCGGCGGAGGTTCAGTCTGACGAGTATTCGGTGCCTCTGTGCCTTCGTTTCGACTTCCACTGAGGAAAGTGTGAACCTGGTCGAGAGAAGGTTCTGAAACAGGTTCGGGGTCGGGAGCCGGGTGCGTTTCAAGTTGAAGTGCCGTCGTCTTGTGACTGCGCTCTCGTTTCCGTTTCTTCTTTTGGGGTGAATTTATTACATCGGAAACGTTCGAAGAAGCAGCCATGTTATCGGTACTTCCCGTATGTGGCAGCTGATCAGACTGCATGGATGCCGTACTTGCTTGAGCCCGTAACGGGAGTCGTGAGGTCGGAAGGTGAGATGGTGCAAAGGTGCTGGGCTGCTTGGATCAAAGAAGTGCACACGAACTATCGAACGTGCAATACTTACTTGGGCTGGTTGATCTTCTGAATTGACGACTAAAACACGAACGTCGATGACCGATTTTGTACGAGCTACAGACTGGAACGCATCAAAGTCGTCATCTAACCAAGGTCTTAAGGCAATTATCAGCACCCGTGGTTATCGGTTACATACCATCATCGAGGTCTACTGTTTGGCCATCACGGAGTTGAATAAGACGGATGGCAGCGGTTGACTGCACGCTTAATTTTCGCCGGACAACCTCTTGCATGTCGGCGAGTGAACTCTCTGAACAGGATCTCAACACGGTCTCAAACGTGACGAGAGCGCAACTCACCTCTAAATAATCGATCAAATGTGCGACCTGGAGCATGGTAGGTTATTCTAGGACAGTCCGACTCGCGTTTGCGCTTTTTGCTGGCCTCCATGGTCGGAGAAAGCGAGAAGCGCGTCGAAAGTTCACGAGAAATAGCACCTACCACATTGGGAACGTCACAAACAAGCCACAACTTTGTGTTTGCTCCTACCCGATCCGTGTTGAGGACAACAGAATAGCACCATGGCTGGAGGAAGCGGTGAGTACCTGGACGAATGACTGCAAGTAGTGTCATGGCACTGACACTGCATAGCACCTGGGTTCAACCCACATCTACCTGGTTTTAAACACACGTTCCTCGCGAAAGCCCTGGGAGCGTCGATGTGGTTTTTCATTTTCTACCGTCTTCGGTAAGTACTCCTTCAAGCCATTCTTTCATCAGCATGCTCAGGACGACTGCTTGTAGACAAGACGGTTCAAAACTAGTGGTAACCCCGTTTCAAACCTCTCCCTGACCTCTTCTCATCAGCTTTGCCTTAGGGCCAACACCACTTTGGTGACGACCACGGGCATGGACACGGACACGGACAAGAGCACGGACAGGGTCACCACTGAGACCATCGTCTATCGGACATGTGCCCTGGGGATTGGATGGTTACTGGCGAAGAGAACACCTTCAAGCTTTCGAGGACGTGGCGAACTGGCCACAACCCATAAATTAGAAGTTCACAATACGCCTAGGAGTTGCAATGCAACTGCAATACAAAATCAAGTATTTGATAGCCTTAAAATCTGGGCCCCCGCTTTGCGTGGTAGCCTAAATGCTGCACTTCGGACTGGGTTATTAAGGTCACAACACCAGTGTCAGCTCACGCCAAACTACTTGCCCTTCCAAATATGTCATATTCGGTCAATATGGATCATGAATGCATGACGTGCCATGCTTTCGCCTTTGGGTGGTCGTTTGCAGGTAGGCCTGTTCGTCCTTGTGTCAAAGTCTGCGAGGACCGGCGAGCTGGAACACGACCGAGAAAGATGGAACAACGTGTTGCTCGGACAGAAAGAATGCACTGCGAAGTTGCTCTTCGTTCTTTGCTCGTTTTCGAGCCGTTTTCGTTCACGAAACTCAACATGTCGTTTTATGCATGTGCATGCATAATATCCTCTCATCTTTGCTCGTCGTGTTTTCACCAAATCATCATTCGAACTTCTTCCGTCGCAAACCTTACTCGTATGCGTAAATACTAACTCTACGAGGCCCGCACCAGCCGGGACGGACTTCGGACAATGTCGTCCTGCACCTTAACATCCTCCTACGCCCCCTCTCCACATCCCTCTTCTGCAAAGTCCTCGACTCGTGTCTACCATTGTCGTCCTGCATCTGCCGTTATCGTCTTATGTCTACCATCATCGTGCGTCATTGCCACCATCATCCTATACCGTTGTCTGGTTTTCTATCATCGTCTTCCGTGTCTGACATCGTCGTTCCGCATCTGTCATTGTTGTTCCGCGTCCATCGTTGCCGTTCCGGGTCGTTTCTGTCTCCTTCGCACTCTTTTTGGTTGCTGTTGTGATTTCATTTGACTCTTCGTCCTCGTCGATATGTGGTGGAGGTGTTTGTGGTTTGAATCCGAAGGTGGCTGCGTTGATTCTGCTCCCAACGAAATGCTGGCTTCGTGCTGGTAGCCACCAGATGTTCATAGTATACAGACATCTTCGAGCCGCCACATAGTAACAGTGAACGCATTGGGGATAGCAGGTGTATCGAACTGTATGCTGTATACGCATATACGAACATAATAGGTTGGGAGGACCAACTTTGACGATGTTCTGTGGGCAGCAACTGAGAAAGACAATCCATATACACTCTCAACTTATTGATACATATATCTTCCCTAACTACACAGAACCAGTCCCTCTGGTGCCCTACCCAACCCCGAGCGCGCCCCGAAAAAGACAAGGTATATGCATGCCCAGAACCACGACTTGGTGCGAAGGTCACCACAACGTTGAATACGATGCTAATCAATAGGGCTGAATGTGCTCATGTTGTGGGGAAGGAAAGGAAGCAGTAAATCGGTAACGTCGTACTTCACGTAATCGTGCCCTGTTGAGGAGGAATGGATTCAGAACTTTGGGAATACAGTAGGCCCCCCCCTGTTACAGTTCTAGCCCGGGCGTTGGACGAGCGAAGTTGTTTGGCGTCAAGGGCAAATCTAAACAGAGCACCAACACCTATGTTTTTTGCGTCCTCCCACGGCTCGCAGCGGATCGCGACAGATGACTTTTCCGCTGGGGTTCAACGTTCAACATTCAGATATTCAACGTAGACCACCCCCATGGTAATCAACCTACGTTCATCGTCAACCGTCATCTCAGATCGTCTTTCATCTCATACCAGTTTTGTCAACACCAAGTTCATTGTTTGCTAATTACTCTCACCTGGCTCGCCTCACAAATACAAGCATCAACATCAACATTATCTTCTTCAAGTCGTCATACGAACCCCCGACTATGGGATGTGGGCATCGAGGTCGGTGCCTCCCATTCCGGGGGATCTCCCACATCCTGTCAACCTTGACGTGAAAGTTCTTATCGTTTGAAGCGGGAACGTAACTTACTGTAAGAAGCTAAAGACTCCCGAGTCCCCAGCGTGTGGAAAAACACCCATGGAATGACCCCTGGCACCCCAAGACGGAATTGCCATCCTGCTTGGGTGAGGGCGCCGACAAACGTGCGTGGATACTGGCACAAGCGTCGACCTCAGACCCTACATCGACCATTTACCTCCTCATGAAACATGGTCATATTATTGCAGCCTTCCGCGCCGTCTTATCCATCGCCGTTCTCAATCTAGAATATGGAATATTCTTCAGCACCGTCATGAAATGTCACTGGCCAACTCTACCCGCAAGAGTAGGTTCTAGCACTTTTTTCTGCTACTCCCACTCATGCTTGCGAACCTAGTCGGCTCACCTGCCAGCTGCTCATGTTCTACTCATAACTGATCCCCAGATACTGGATAGACACTCATATCCAGAACGCAGCTCTGTGCTTACCTATCTCAGCCAAGTCTTCACCGACCTCAACATGCGGAAAAGCTGGAGAGCTATCCTGCGCAAGCAACCCGGGGTCATCTTCGTGTTAGGCGATATGATGGACAATGGCAGGCTTGCTTTTGAAAATGACGAGTCCGTGATGTCCCCGAATCCCAGAAAGAACCTTGTTGATTCCCTTCCAGGTATGAACAGTACTATCGCAGATATCAAGCCATATTCAACTCCAATTCCATCCCGCAGTTCTTCCTGCCCGGTAACCATGACGTAGGGTATGTCGCCTTCAGCACCCCTCTTTCCGTCTTATCCAGGAATACAGTAGCTGACGGTCTCAGTCTAAATCACAAGGCTTCACCGAAGTTTTCCCACCACGTGCACTCTCGGTTCATAACCCATTTTGGCCCGTTGAACTCGAACGTTCAAGTTGCTGGTCACACCTTTCTGTTGATAGATGCTCCAGGACTCGCCGAAGAGGACAATGAAAGAACTGCGGCTTCTTTACCTCTGACAAACTGGCATCCTAAGCCAAACGGTACCCTGGAGTTCGTAATGAATTTTAGCAGAGGTAGGCCTCCGTCCTGTTTGCTGGGGAGGCGCTGAGTCAATTGGTCCAGAAAATAATTCGACGAGTATCATCCTCCTCACTCACATACCCTTGGCCCGATCACAAAACGCAGATTGCGGTCCTCAACGTGAACGAGGAACCATCCGCGCCGGATTTGGGATGGATTATCAAAACACTCTCGGACCGGACATCAGTTCCTTCCTCTTGGATATTTTGCATCCTGCGATCACAGTTGCATATAGGTGAGGGATTCTGTCACATCTTCCAAGCCACTCGTTTTGATTCCGACGTTTTCCAGTGGTGACGATCATGACTACTGTGAATACACCCACCCAGCTCTCCGCAACAATGAGTTAGATTCCGGCACTCGTGAAGTAACTGTCAAATCTCTCTCGATGGCGATGGGTGTACGGCGGCCTGGGTTTCAACTCCTCTCCCTCGCTCAAGACGCACCCCCATCTCTCCGCTCTTCCGATAAATACGCGGATACGCTATGCCATCTCCCTGATCAGCTTGGGATTTACCTTATTGGCTATCCTTGCGTGGTGATACTCAGTTTGCTTGCCATAGGCTGGATTAACTCCCCTTGGTTCCGATCTTATACGTCCCGATCTGACAGAAAGTCTGTATTGACCCGTTGGCTTCCGATGTCCACTTCGCAGCCACATGTAGACCATATTGGAAGAAGATCATCAACAACGAGCACCACGTCATCGGATGAGTACGAGGACAGTAATTCACTCCCCCGACCAGTTGCAGCAGACCGTCGTTCAAACGATTCACCTCGAACGCGCAACCAGCGGTCATGTTTAGGCACAGTGTTCCAGCTCATTTATAGACCGACAGTCTGGATACTCCTGTCAGGAACATCCCGTCATCCCCGTCCGCGAAGATTCTGGCATCGGTTCCTGCGTGACTTTCGCGATGTGGCTATCTTTCCCATTGGAATGTTTGTTGCCGTTGCGTTGTGGGTGTCAATATGATATATCAATGAATGGACTCGAGTCTTCTGTGCATCCTTTATCTACGCAGCACAGCGCCCATAATTAATATGATATAATTCACGTAACAGGGATTGCTGGGGGTGAAACAAATCAGCGCGTCGATCAAACCTGAAGGAAGGCCGCAAATCTTTAGCGTTGTCTATTTCAATGCCCTGACAGGAGTAATGGACGCTCGAGATCTTGTCAAGACGCTGTTTGTAAATCCGAGGGGTGAATGACCTGGCGGACTGAAATTTTCATTGGCAAGTCACGATAAGGGCATATCTGTCGTAATTGCAAAAATGCATTTTGATGCAGATTCTGAGCTCGGAAAGTAAGCGGTAGTGTCGATATACTCGGAAAGAAAAGGGGCACACATGCTGCCCCCGGTTTGGCAGACAAGAGGACCTAAGCCGGACAAGAGTTCGGCAGCGGCGCACAATGGGCCGTTGCGCACATGATTCGTGGGTAAAGGGAGAACATCGGAAGGGCGATTGGGTGGTGCCGTTGATAAGAAGCTGGCGTCGAAGGTGTGGACTTGATTCCCTTGAACAGGGCTCGAATCAGCTTGTTCCGATCACATCCATATTTAACAGACACCCAGCAGAAAGGCACTATAAAACCCGCATGAGGAAACCCGGATTGGGTGCTCGGCGAGCGGCAAAAAAACTGGTCAAAGCCGTTATTTTATGCATGCACGTTGGTATCAGACGAGCCACCAGTCAGGTCAATCTACCACTCGTGCTAGATTTACACTCAACGCCCTGCCTTTAAAAACCCCAACGTCGGCCCCAAAGGTCCCCTCACCACTTGCCACCTCCTTCCTCGTCCAGCACAGAGCTCCCCGTCCAAAGTCTTGGATCTGCGAGCCCATTCGAGAAGAACCTGCTTCGTTTGAGTCCCCTGCTGCTCTCGACCTCGAGTCGGCCTTAGAGAACCACAAGCGTCAGCATAGGCAACGACCTCCACATATCCTTAGGACCCACTCTGCCCCCCAGCTTCAACTTATTTCCACCACAACCACTTCCCCCATTCACATCCATCACCTAAAGTATGTATTATATAACCCTCCACTCGGTAGAATCTCGCGTTGATCGATCACCGATATCTCATTTTCTTCATCAGCACTGCAAATATGTCGTCGCTCATCGCTCCTCGCGACCCCCGTGTCCGTGGTACAAGTCACATTGACTTCAAGACCGCCACCACTGGTGTAGCTGCCAAGTCTATGCGCAATGAGATCAGTCGCCTCGTCTCCACCGTCGACGATCCCGCAACCAAAAAGGTGAGTTTACTTCCCCATCACTTCTGCCGACCGCCAATTGACCGCTGTCAGGCGTTTGACATCGAGATGCAATCCTTCTTCTATCTCTTCACCCGTTATCTTGCTGAGCGCGCGAAGAGCCAAGATCTGTCAGTGACATTCCCTTTCCTAGCTTGATGATCTGACACAGGCACTGCAGTGACTGGGATCGTATCAAGTCACCCGCCGAGGACCAGATCGTTCCATATGCCAACTTGCCAGCGCCCAAAGACGCCACGAACCTCAACAAGCTTGCGGTTCTCAAGGTCAACGGTGGCCTCGGTACATCCATGGGTAAGTCATGTGCACATGTTCGATGGCCAGTCCTAAGCGTCGTCGCTATTCAGGTATGACCGGTGCTAAGAGTGCCCTCGAAGTCAAGGATGACATGACATTCTTGGATTTGACCGTCCGTCAAATCGAACACTTGAACACCACCAACCGCGTTGATGTTCCCCTTATTCTTATGACCTCTTTCAACACTCATGACGATACCCTCCGCATCATAAAGAAATACGCAAACCAACAACTGCGTATCACCACTTTCAACCAATCACGATACCCCAGAATCTTCAAGGAGACCCTCCTTCCCTGCCCTAAACGGGCTGATGATGATAAGAAGCACTGGTACCCTCCTGGCCACGGCGATCTCTACAACGCTCTTTATTTCTCTGGTGTCCTTGACCAACTTCTGTCGGAAGGCAAGGAATACTTGTTTGTGTCCAACTCGGATAACTTGGGTGCAGTGTAAGTTCTACGAAACTTGGTCAATGGTCTCAACCTGACGACCTTTATGTAGTGTCGATGAAAGCATCCTTCAACATATGATCGACACACAAGCCGAATTCCTCATGGAAGTCACTGATAAGACCAAGGCTGATATCAAGGTGTGTAAATTATATCATATGACTGATAAAGAACTGACCTAAAGGGCACTTAGGGTGGTACACTCATCGGTAATTGATGGTTCACTCGCCGGATAGTCGGAAACTTAACTCTATGGCAGACTACGAGGGTTCCATCCGGTTACTCGAAATCGCTCAAGTTCCTTCTGAGCACGTCGAGGACTTCAAATCGGGTTAGTATGTTCGCACTTCGTCTTGGTTCTACCTAATCCGCACGTTAGTCCGAAAATTCAAGATCTTCAACACCAACAACTTGTGGATCAACCTCGTCGGTATGTGTTCGCGTATATCCTAAAATCACCTGGCTTACACTCTCTCAGCTCTGAAACGCGTTATGGATGGCGAGGGCATGGAACTTGAGATCATCATCAACCCCAAGGTCACCGATGACGGCCAGGAAGTTGTTCAAGTGCGTACGCAATACGAGTTGCTAGTTTAGTTATTGACACTGTCCCAGCTCGAAACCGCCGCAGGTGCTGCCATTAAGCACTTCAAGAATGCACACGGCATCAATGTTCCTCGCAAGCGCTTCTTGCCAGTGAAGAGTTGCTCCGATCTTCTCCTCATCAAGAGTGACATCTACTCTTTGCAACACGGTCAACTTATCATCAACCCTCAGAGGATGTTCGAGACCACCCCCGTCATCAAACTCGGAGACCACTTCAAAAAGGTTTGGTTCTCCTTGCTCATTGTTACGCATACGCTAACTGGGCCACAGATCCAACAATTCCAAAAGCGTTTCAAGAAGATCCCCAAGATCATCGAGTTGGATCATTTGACCGTTACTGGGGATGTTTACTTCGGTCGTAATGTCACTCTTCGTGGCACCGTCATTGGTAGGTTTCCTTACCTTTCTTATCGTCTCCTTCTGATCACCTTGGATAGTCGTGGCCAACGAAGGTCAGCGGATTGATATCCCCGACGGGTGTATTCTTGAGAACCGTTAGTCGTCGACTAATTCATGGTGATCCTTGTTTCTGATCTGTCTCTTTAGGCCTACTTTCTGGTAACTTGAATATGATTGTAAGTTTCCCCTTGACGTCTTCAATCCTAAGTCTCACCAACAAATGCTCAGGAACTGTAATATTATTTTGGTATATCGTCGGCAGCGGTGGAACAAATCCTATAGATCTTGTTGATGGACACTGGTGTGCCTATTTGTTCGCCACTGTATTGAGATTTCTTGTCTTGCTCTTTTTGAGTTATTCGAAGCGTGTCTACACTACGTACTATTTCATACTATCAATGCCAGACGGGTTTGAAACATGTTCTTGGTGTTGGCTGGATCATCTCTTCAAACTACAGGAGGAAGAAGTTCAATGGTCTGATGCTGTATGTCCGTCTCGTAGCCCTGCCCTGGCTCCAGACACTTCTCAGTGCGAACGATTGCATCAGTTATGGACTTTTGTGAGCTCGAACTCGCATTACTACGGCCATTCTGATTATAAGTACAGGTTAGAATTGCCTACCAGAAATTGCGCATGGAGGACATACTCAAAGAGAAAAGAGCACCGGAAATGAGGATTTGATTGAAAAGAGAGAAATACATAGAACAGTATATATATCATAACCTAGTAGATGGTCTGCCATAGCCCTTGCGCCTTGACCAAAAGCATGATTATTTTTTACATAAAAAAAGAAAAGAAATTGCGCATCCAATTGAAGGTCTATAGGAGGAGTGGTACAACTCCGGAACGTCGATCCAAGTTGAAGTGACGCTGCACGATACAACTCTTACTGTAGATTATAGTATAGTCCACCCTTGCCGGAAACGGCCGAGTCGGAGATCTAACTATTGAACTTTAATATTCGGTATCATCACAACCTTAGCCAAGCCCGCGCACCCTATCCTCAAGACCTTCGACCATGGGTGAGCTCTCCGGCGACCTCATCTTCTAATTTAAATCACTCACATTTTAATTACTAGGTATCTCACGAACATCTCGGCACAAACGCTCAGCAACTGGTGCCCAACGTGCCCACTACCGCAAGAAGAGAAAGTTCGAGCTCGGTCGCCAACCTGCCAACACCAAGCTTGGTGCTAAACGTATCCACACCGTCCGGGTTCGTGGTGGAAACACCAAGTACCGTGCCCTCCGTTTGGACAGCGGAAACTTTGCATGGGGATCGGAGCACATCACGAAGAAGACTAGGCTTATCTCGGTCGTGCGTACCTCGTATCCCTTTGCGTCAATGACACTCAGACCGCCTATAGGTCTACAATGCATCGAACAACGAATTGGTTCGAACCAACACACTAGTGAAAGGCGCTATCATTCAAATCGATGCTACTCCTTTCCGTCAGTGGTACGAGGCCCACGTGAGTTGGAAGTAAAGTCATGTTCTATCCTTTCCCACTAACCTTGTAACAGTATGCACAACCTGTGACGAAGAAGGGAAAGCAAGCCCAACCTGCCGAGGGAGAGGAGGCCAAAAAACTTTCGAAACACGCACAGCGAAATCTAGAAACCAGGAAGAAAGGTATCTGGGATAATTGACCCGACGGCCCCAGTTGATGACCGTCCATATTTACAGATGCTAAAATCGACCCCCTCCTCGAGAGTCAATTTGCTGCAGGTCGTTTGTACGCTTCCATCTCAAGCCGACCTGGACAGTCGGGTCGCTCTGATGGTTACGTTCTCGAAGGCAAAGAGCTTGAGGTAAGCTGATTGGAGATACAAATGCATTTGATTTTAAATCTCTTCAACAGTTTTACCTCAGGAAGATCCGAACAGGAAAGCAGAAGCACGCATAAAAGTTGATTGTCTGTACTTTTCTTTTTATGAAAGGTTTCTTGTGGAGAATTGGTCGAAGCAAGCCTTTCTATGTTTTTCGTATGGGATATGCACCATGTCATCCCGTTCCAAATATATGCACCCTGCAACCTCCATGATGACCCACGAAATGAGATAGGATCGCCCGGCCTCGTTTTCGGTGGCGTGAGCCACTCCCACAGCAGGTCTCCTTGACCTTGTCCCTAGCTGACAACTCTGGGAACCGTACAATGTACATCACTTTGCCCAGGTCTGATTGAACGCATGCCGGTGATCTTGAAGACCATTCGCTGTAGGTTTTACCCTCGTGCCTCGTGATGTACATGTTATCAATTATGTGAGGAGTTGAACATTTTATTCGAAAACGCTGCGCTGCTCATTTAACAACAGACCGATTTTTCAGTTAGCATTCGCCCACCCTTTCCGTATCCCGTGCTTCCCCGTTGTTCTTGGTCCCTGTGTTCAACGGCATTGAAGTGAAGAGGCCTTGCACTTCTTCTACATGGACCCCCTTCGGGGAGCATCGTGTAAGTGTTCATCCAGTCTTATGATAGGTGCAAAGTATGAACATACTAGATATTAGATGCAGGGCTCGCATTTAGCGGTTGGGAAACAGCTATAGCTTTTCCCGATGAGTTACAATACATCTGGAGGTGAGTCGACAATGATATCTACTATCCGACGGGCTCAAGTTGACAAACACGTTAGCCAGCCTGCCAAGGTGACAATGGTGAATTGCCTCTACCTGTTCTCGCGGTATTTCGCCTTGGCTGTCCATATGTTCGGTCCATTCCTTTTTCCGTCGTGGTTCAGACTGACTTGGGGCTCTAGTAACAACTCTGTTATATCCGGAAAGCTCAGTGGACTTTATCCCGTACCTCATGACATCTGCAAAGCGTGGGCAATCTACCAAACCATCGTCACTTACACGATGATCAGCATGGTAGACATGATCTTGATGATGCGAAGTGCGTACATTGTATTTGCTGTGCTGCTGTTTTGAAGGTTGACCGACTCTCTTGCCCAGTTTATGCCTTTTATAATAGGAGTAAAAGGATGGGCGCCTTTTTGTGCTCACTCTTGTTCATTCGGACGGGCATGGCGGCGGCCAGTGCTATAATGACCTTCCCAACCTCCACCTTCACACCAAAGTGTTTGACCTCCGTTCCGCCCGAAGTGGTCTACTTATTCGCGTATGTACCGAGCACATGCTTATCTGTTTGTGTATGACTTAAGTCTATGGTTTTCCCAGAGTTGGAGAGGTTTTATTCCAAACCCTCATACTGAGTCTTACGTTTGTCCGGAAATTTTCTCTTCAACAGTCGATATGGTCAAATTCTCCTCTCCTGTCACTACTCAGCCGCGATGGTTCTTTGACATTCCTATCGGTTGTCGGTATGTGGATTTGTTTTTTCAGAGCTGTTCGTCAAAACCCTCAAACTCGTGAAGGCTCCTTGACGGCTATTCTCGTGTATTCTCGGTTTCAGTATACTGAAGAGGTTGCATACGGTCACTCCGTATTTCCGTACGCCCGTTTCCTCTCCGCCTCTGCACGCTCGCTTACACCACAGCCTAGAATATTCGTGGCTGCAACGTCTTCTGCTGTGCGTTCAAGTTCACATTCGCCTTTTTAATTCACAAACTGATGAAACGCCTCGTCAGAGCTGCCGGATGATCATTAACATGCAACGATTAGCTGTGCCGCGTGGACAATTCGACTTGACGAGCATATTCGATTCAGAATTAGACTCGCATCCTCAAGTCGCTAGTGGGAATGAGAGCGCTCGCCATCTGTTCTCTCTGGGGATTTCAACAAACACCGAAAGTAGTTGCACCCTAACACCATAATAGTGCTGGAGTGGTCGTGAAACATCAGCCATGGTGTTCAGAGTTGGTTTTATACAGCCGTACTGCCTTGCTTACAGTGCTGTACTGTATGCAGCAGCTTATTCGTCCAACGACATGGATATTTCGTAGTTGTATTGCCAAATCCAGCCACCGTATATACACGTGTTATTGTGAATTTGTTATCTGCTCCTGGATCAAACATCCACTGCCCAGCCATCCTCCTCCCAAAAGACGGGCTTGTCAAACCCCGTCATGGTAGGCCTCGTTCAGATTCTCTTCCGCCTGTCTTCAGATGACGAACGTGTTCATAGCTTATCTTTTCAGTGTTCAAAACACTCACCGATCAACAAGTTGTCGTTGAGCTGAAAAATGATCTCTCGATTACAGGCACCCTAAAATCTGTGGATCAGTTATGCGACGAACACCTTTTGTCATGATCTTCTATTTATCGTTGGTGTAGGTTTTTAAATATACGCCTAGACAACATTAAGGTGCTGGATGAAGCTAGACACCCGCATATGGTATTGTTCAAGTTCTTCAAATTATCGGCAAATTGACTTTGAGATTAGATGGCCGTGAAGAACTGCTTTATTCGGGGTTCTGTAGTTCGATATGTCCAATTACCGGCAGAACACGTAGATACCCAGTTGCTCGAGGATGCGACAAGACGCGGTTCGTTTCTCCTTCCTTCACTACATTCCAACCCCAGATACTGAGATGACTTTCCTTCTTCAGAAACAACGACTCAAATCAAACGGTGACAGTTGGCGTATGGCGATGTTTAGCCCCAAGGAGGATCGAACAAAACTTCACCTCCTTCATAAGGATGTTGAGATTTTTCCTGTTTTGAAATAGTTTCATTCTGGATGGCGCCAGACCGTGACCGTGCCATCTGCACTTGCTGTGATCATTTCACCTGCGTCTGTTGGGTGGTGCTCTGTCCAGGTAATAACCTTCTGGTGGACTGTCGGCGGAGGATTCGGAGGAAGGATTAACCCCTGAAATGCGTCATGACTCGATAAACACGGAATGACGACGAAGGGAAACTTACATCCAGAAGATCCCATGCCCATACTCTTCCGTCCTCGTCGCCGATGAGGACGGAGCCTTCACCATGTCCAAAACACGCTCGGCAGCGATAGGACTCGTTTTTGTGGCCTTGAAACTTGTTTAACATTTTTCCTGTGGATGCGTCCATAAGACGAATCGTCGAGTCCAAAGTCGTGACAAGGAGGGTTTGATTGTCTTGTGTCGGCAGTACAGAGGTGACCGGATCTGGAGACCGAGTCTGTGTTTCAGCGGGGATACTGCACCGAGAATATACGCACGGCCAATGAAGTCGGAGCGTAGTTCGCCCATCCGAAGATCATAAGTGCGAATATGACCGTCAACAGAACCTGTTATGACCGAATGTGAATTGACGTGAATGGCTTGCACTGCGTCGCGCGCTTCTTCGAGGACCTGTATAGGTTGACGCGACTGCGACCTTGAGAGAAGTTGCAGGGAGTAGACAAGGGGGATAGAGTCTTACTTCAAATCCCAGAGGCGAACCGTAGCGTCGAAAGAGCCTACTTGACGGTGAATATATGCAACGAACCAGTAGTGGGTCCTTACCACTCGCAACGACTGACGCATCTTGGCTGAATTCTACAACGTGAATTTTCCCCATATGTCCCGCCAAACGACGAGTTGTTACACCCGTAGCGACGTCCCAAAGAAAGACAGAACGATCACCGCCAGAGGATGCAAATGTTGCATTGTCATGGGCTCTACGAAATGCATTCAATGACACTGAAAAGCGCAAATAATAAAGGAACCACTAACACGGTGACTGACAGGACTTCGTACCCATGAGCGTTGAATGATTTGATTTCCGTTCCTAGGACCGCGTTCCACAAACGGATGGTCCGATCTTGCCCTCCTGAAAGGATATACTTCGCGCTTCCCTTGGCATAACGGGCAACATGAACAGGACCTCTATGGTTGCTCAAAGTTACATGGACGTTCCGGGCTAGCGCCGGTGCTTGACTGCCAGGAGGCATTTCGCCGAGGAACTTGGACGCGTTCAAGCTTGTCGCTGCTTATGCCATCATCACGGCCGGTACCGTCGTCGGTTATCATCACTGTTGCCTTTTCCGATAACCTCTTCGCAAGCCGTGGCTCAGTGGGATGCTCAAACACAAGCTTTCTCCGCCACCTTCTCCACCATATAAACGAGTCCATTATGTGGACAACCCTGCACAGGCCACTGTACCGACAAACTTTGAAATCTTCTCTGACGAGTTAATCTTGTATATCTTCTCCCAACTGGATTGGGTGACCCTCTGCATTGTCCAATCCGCAAACAAGAACTGGGCACGACTGGCAACGGACAACGAACTGTGGAGGAGACTCTACTTTGATGTCTTCGGTCGAACTCGTTTGAGGGGAGCCAAGGGCTTCATTGGCAGAACCGACGGACGAGAGGTTAAACCCTTACCTGGAGGACTTAATGTCGGTGGATATAAAGACTGGAAGTCCATGTTTCGCATAAGTTCCAACTGGAGAAGAGGTATTACAACTCGAGCATCTCTCGCGTTCGTCGTGTATTCACCGTCATTGACCCCGCAGGCCGTTGTAGCGTGGAGCATGGGGTCAATTGGCTTCCAAGTAGTAATGACGGCGCACGACACCAAGTGCATATCATCGTTGCAGGATCTCTTACTGTCACCGCGACAGCACAGCCCTCGGTTTCACCGTGTGCTGTCATTTCAAATACGACCGGAACTACTCAAACTTTGCCTTGCGTCCTGACGCATCCTACCGGTCTCGAGCATGTAACCACACTTGCTATTGACCAGTCACCACCGACACACCGGCATTTCCGATTGGCTGTCTTCCTGTCTACTGGGGATATCAATGTCTTTACTGTTCAGATGACGCAACCCCCTTCCAGAGCCAGGGTACTGAATTGTGCTCCGAGTCGAAGAAATGAAAGGACATGTCCTATTATTCAGGCGGTATACCACCACCCCTTGCTCATTACAGTCTCTCGAGCCTTTCACCTTTCCATATACGAAGTTGGGGATGGCGTCATTACACTCACCCAGACATTGTCCTCGTTCACCTCCTTTCCACCCACATCTCTGGTTCTGTCAATGGTGACGCCAACAACCTACAAGCTAGTCGTGGTATATGCCATTCCAGTGTACCCTGCGCATTGGTCGGTGGGTGCGACGGAGGTGATTATTGCTGGGCTAGGCGATCAGACTTTGCAGTCATCCATCTCCAGTTTTTCGCAGACCTTTACCTCGCCACCCCCGGATCCCTTGACAGTGTTAGCAACCCGTACGGTCCGTACAGTGGACATTCCACCCGGATGGATTGATGTCAACAAGCTCCGACTTTTGCGTGAGCAGTGGGCTCGAAAGGTCTTACAAGTGTCAGACACCCAAACTGATGGGAAATGGCTTGTTCTCGCTGCGGCAGATGAAGATGTTTCTTCAGAAGGATCCACTAGTCCTCCATATCCTTCTCAATCACTCTTTTCATTGGCAACATTGCAACTCTATCGGCTGTCATTTTCGCCACTTTCACCATCTGTTTCATCACCACCACCCAAACTGGTGTATGTCCGGAATCTACATGGTCAGACCGGGCCTATTGCCTCATTGGCCGTTGCCGATGGACGGTGTGTGAGTTTAGGTGCAAATGGTGGGATTTGGGTTTGGGACTTGGAGAATGGTGTTGGTGCTGAGGTTGCATCGCCGGACTCTTCGCCTTCGGGGCGCCTGACTGCCGTCCCGAAGCGATCGGTTGTATTTGATGAAAGGAGAATAATTACTACAGATTCGGATGGTGTTGTTGTGAGAAGATTCGATATTTAGACGCCTCTCCAAATGTATTCTTTTCATTCGCATTATCTTGTAATATTGTATGTAGGATGATTTAGCAAGCTTTCCTCTCCCCCTCATGTGGCCATCATGGTATGCTTCGTGTCCAGCTGATAGAAGCCCAGGTAAGGTATTAGAAGCCGCCGATAAGGTGTTTGTTTTTGCCAAGTTTTTGCTCGTATTTTGCCAGCAGGGCTCAACCGGGCCGGATGAATTGACCAACCAAGTTCGGTGTATTATTGCAACCTCCATGATCCACGCATGCAACTGGAGTCTGCCATCCTCAAACCTTTAGTTTCTCTTGACAAGAATCTTGTGGGAACTAAATTACGCGTGGTTGGCAGGTCGGGGAATTCTGAATACTGATAAGGCCAGCTGATGACAAGTTTCTTGGGGAAATAGGTTACTTGCCTACGATCTGTCGACGGCGTATGCACTTCTCCTCGACGATGGCATTGCCATTCTCGTGGACACGACTTGGTGCCTGGAGCCGCGGTTTTCCACCTGGGTCAAAGAGCCTCTCTGCACACTTATGGTCATAGGGTACTTAGAGGCAAGTGAGGTAGGTCTTTTTATTGAGGCCGCATCAAACGGAGAGCCTTTGCTGATATCATTTTCTGTTTTTCTTGGAACAATGAATCCGATGTGACGGTAGGTTGAGCTTCCTGTACCCAGCATACCAGGACATGCCCCTGCCCCACAGGTCGACTGCTATCTTGTCCTTCGTGCGTTACTCGTGATGAAAGCCGAGGACTTGGATTTAACCTTTTGGAAACGAGAGACCGAGATGGTACAAGATTCTGTCGACAAACTGGGACGTCAGAATGTATAGGGAGCTGATAACTGCGAGGAGGTCTGAAACCACGGTGATGGAGGTGACACAGTTTTTCAAGGTTTGTAATGATGCACGTTTTTACGGGTGCGGCTGTACTTTCGGGCATAACGTAGGAATTGATCTGAAAGTGCGATGTTGTATGTTGTACCGTACTGTACTTGATACGATTGCTGTTGGGGTCACTGAGCAGAAAGCTGTTGTCAATCTGGGCTGACGGGGTCAGATATTGTGCCGTTAATAAGGCCAATTAACCGAAATCGGTAAGTCCTGCGATCTCGGATAAGAGGTGATCGTTTGATGAGATGTATGTCTTGTAGGCCCAAGTGTTAATTTGCCTTGTTCCTGGTAGCTTGCTGCCGTCCGCTCGAGCTGAAAAACCCAATTGCACGAGAAGAAAGCGCTCGCCAAAGAGATAAAGAACGAGCCAGAACAAAGCCAGCGTCTGTATTTCGGAGAACAAAGGCCGAGATAGGGAAATTATTCGCACGTGTTCTAAGCGATGGACCCTTTTCCTCATATGGCAATACGGGTGTGTGTCTGGAGGACTGTCGGAAGGCGCACCTGCTTTGACACCAGCCTCATTCCCTTTATAACATCCCGCGATATCGCCTACTTCTTTCTGCTCGCCGTTCCCCTCGTCCCCAACGTCCTCGACGTCCTCCCCCTTCCCAGCCACATCCGCACCCCTCCATTCCTCGCTACCTCTTGCACATTGTGTGCACATTCACACATAGCCTTTCAGACGACCCACCGTACTTCCTTGACTGCACGCCACTACGCCTTTCAACCCTTTTTCAACCGCCACAATGTACAGCGACTGCTTACCGTCCTCTTCAAGGCTTACCATCGACGACACACAAGACTATCCAGACACACTTAGCTGCCTCTTCCCCACCTCCCATCTCCGTCATCCGGCTGTCCCTCAACCCAAGTCCACGCAACGCCGTCTTAACTTCCCCCATGCATACAAACCTCTTCCCCAGTATACTGTCACCACACGCTATCCAACATCCATTCCTGTAAAGCATGAAGTCACTCCCGGTGTGTGGTCCGATGGCCAGCATACTGTGCTTTGCGCCAACCACCCCGACGTCAGAGCTCTCTTAGATCAAGCACGGAGCACACTCTCTTTACCTCCTTCTCCTTCTGAAATCATATTCGTACTTGCTGCCCTCGAGGTGTTCTACAAGCCCAATGACCCCGCTCACTGGCTCTTCTGGAATGACGATAGGAAAGGCCAGACGGCAGACGTAGTATCCCGCATTGCCTGTGCGTATCTTTCTACGATTTGCGTGCTAATACCATCTAACGTATCATCCCAGTACATCGTCCACAACTGATACAATCCAAGGTCGCTTGGAACGGCACACCTGAGTATCTGTCCATACTGGCCATCCACCATGGACCTGGCTGGAAACAGCTCTACGAGAAAGAGACCTGGTACACCACCCTGGTCCCACCCAAGACTGTATCCCCTGTCCGGATTCCGAATTTGCGGAAGCGAAAGCCAGCCCAGGTTGATGTACCTGAAAACCTGGCTGTAGGCGATGAGGAGGAAGACATCGAAGTTCCTCCTCCTAAACGCACCAAGACGAGGCGGGCGCAAAGTCCCTCCCGTCCGCCGAAGGGTATTTTGCAAATTACCGAAGAACCTCTCACCCACAGCAATGATGCGAAATTCGGCCTGTCACCCACACCAGCCGATGAGATGGTCTGTGATGAAGATCAGAACAGTCCCACAGAGGATTCTGCGAACCAGCCCGAGGACAACATCGTTGAGGATCCTCCTACGAGGATGACGACGAGACGGCAGAAGCGCAAGGCTGCAGAGGCATCATCAGGACTACCTGAAATCTCTGCATCACGATCACCTTCCTGCACGCCAGCCCCAGCTTCAGGTGGAGGTGGAGGAATCGCAGCCACCTCGGCCGTGGTTCATTCGCGGAATCGATCAACTTCTCAAGCCTCCGCGGAGACCGTTGTTGCTTCAAACGAGCGACGATCTCAATCGGTACTGTCGGCCGCGACTGCTGTTGAAGCCATGCACCCGACGAGAAAGTCGAAGGCGCCTCAGGGCGATGGCGATGCGGAGTCTGTCGATGGATCCGTAAGTGGTGAAATCGACGTCGCGCCGCGGGTTACCCGTGGAAGTACTCGAAGGGGCAAGAAGGCATCGACACCCAAAGTCGATGAGGATGCCCAAAGTGACAATGAAGATGCCCGTGAAGAGGAAGCGGGCGAAGCTACGGCGAAAACGAAAAAATCAAGCAGGTCCAACACGACCAAATCTAGAGCTCGCGCCAATAGACGCACCACTCGATCATGACCTCTGTGTCCTTTCCTTCTTTTCCCTTCTGTCCGTCTGTTCTTCTTTTACGATCTATACGCTTCGCATACGAAATCGGAACCGCAAAGGACACAATCATCGCCTCTCTATTTCTCGTCATCATCGTCTGTCTTCCTGTCGTTCTGTTCTTCGCGTATCCTTATACATATATCCCCCCCTAATGATGCCTTGCGCTCAAAATCGCAAGTGCACATCTCGAATTGAGCTGGTCCATCCCTCGCTTTGTGTTTTCCTCACTGTCGCTGTTCCTCGATGTTGTACATTGTGCATGTATTTCTTGAATGTCTGGTCTATATCTGTCGCTATTCGCAAAGCAATGAAATTCATATTCTGGCAAGGTACGAAGGACAAATTTGAAATTTGGTTCCGTCGCGCGTCGCGTCGCGGTGTTAGAGGGGCTGGGAGGGAGCGTGACTGTGCACGTGATCGTGTCTCCAGGATGCGTCACGCGGGGCTCCTCTCGGTAACGGTTACCCAATGGACATCAGGGTGAATCGGGTCGGTTAGGCGACATATACGTATAGACGGACGACATATCTACAAGTGCTCCCGGGGTGGGAGCGACTCGAAATGTGTCATCGCCCATCAGCACGGTGGGTGATTGGTGACGACCGTCAATTGTTTGAGGGTCTTGTCTATCCGTTTTCCAACCGAATTTATTGTTGGCAGATTATTGGTAAATCCGGTGTTTATTGGGTGAAAGGGCAGGACATGGAACAACAAGACGGACATTTATGTTATAGGCGCAATGGGGATGTGTGTTACCCGGACTAAAGTTAACGTCTGGAATGCGGCCGCGGGGTCGAGGGTGTTATGACGATTGGGGAGGAGGAAGGCTGATGCGGGGCATGGAACTTGGTTCAAGGAACTGGAGTTGCGTGATGGCTGACAGAGGGGTTTGGTCAGATGGCAAACAGGCAGCGCAGTGCCACCGAGTGGCCAATGAGGGGGGTGAGCTTGTTCGCACGTGTTGTGAGCCGGGTGTGAGGACTGGATGTGGTGGTCTGTGAACTGGAATGGTGGTCTGTGGACTGGATATGGTGGTCTGTACACTGCAGTATTACTATCTGTGCAATACCAGTTCTCCTGGTTTTCTACAGCTCGACAGCGCCGTTCCTGGCGGGACATATTCGGACAAGTGGAATGGTGAGGATTTGGCCGAGGCTGTTGCCGGATTGCCTGGTCCGGACTTTCCATTTCTGCTTCCGCCGACGAAACAAGATTCTTGTCACGACCATTGTTACATCCTCTCTTCCCACAACCACCACTTCCTCCTCATCCCTCTCCCCCATCCAGAGAGCCCGGCTCCTCATCGTCCCTCCCATCCTCCACCAGCCCGCCCACCGCGCCACAAATGGCCCCGGCCTCGTCCGTGCCCTCATCGTCCGCCGCCAAGCCAAAGAGACGGTATACCTGCCCTTACCACACTGCTTCTCATAGTCTCATCTCATATTTCTTCTCAGTACATGGTCTCGACAGGACCTCCTCAAGTATAAGCAGGTTCATCCTCTCTCTTCCTCTGCAATCTCCTTGTGCTCAATATAGCTCCTGCACAGCAAATCCTCAGCTGCCTCTCAACCCCGCTCCCACCCAACCTGCCACCGTCACCACCAGCCTCTCGGTCCGCATCCCCAGCACCTTCAACTAAACGCAAATTAGAGTCTTCGATAGAGCGGGATCATTCGAAGCGTCAGCGGACTGCCGTTGCCGACCAGTCTCCCCATCAGCATCAGGCTCATATGCCGCCTCCGCCTGTCTCTGCCACCCACACGCACCACCACCAACACAATTCCACACTCCATGGAGACTCTCAGCCTAATCGTGGGTCGCTGGCTCGCTCCGAACCCTGCGAGGACGGCGAAGTTCGGGAAGATCTCCAATCCCCGTCATCATCGCATGTCCTGCAGCAACCTCCTCCACCCAATTCGATAGCAAATACCATGCCTATACGGCGACCTAGGAAGCCCAAGTCAACAGGCGCAGCACTTGGCGCTCTCCACGACAAATACCACAATGACGGCCGAATTCTCAAGTATTCGGGTGATGCTCGGTTCTGGTCGACATATCCGGTAACTAACAAGGAATACCGTCCACTGCCAGATCCTCCCTCACCCACCTCCCCATACCACATACACGGCGGTCTTATCGCCCGCCTAGAGCTTCTAGATGCTCTGATATGCTTTACTTACGCAATATGGTGCAGAGATCAGTCCCGTGGTGCATGTATACAGGAAACTTGGAAAACTACCGGCCCTTTCTTAGATTGGTGTAAACAAAAATGGACGGCGGAGGAAGGCGATGACCACGAAAAGGCATTTATCGGGCTGATGTCAGTTCCTTTTACACCTATCATGCGATCTTCCTAACGCTTCCACAGTTGGATGATGGAAGGGTTCATCCAAGCCCGTCTAGAGGCATATTCATGCAATGGCATCGCTACATCACTGGACGAGCTACAGCACTCGGCCAAGAGTCAGGCGCTTAGTGCTGCTGAGAAGGCAGAGCAATCGGGTCCGACTGCATCGGGTTCCCGAACTCAAGGCACTCCACCTATGCTTCCTTCCCCAGCAAGTCTAGGAGCACCCGGTAGCGCCAATTCGACTCCAACCAATACTGGGGCAACATCTGGTGCTCGTCCTGCAACAGCGGCAAACTCGCGACCACCCCAAACCGACTCGGAGCTCCCAGTCCCCCGGCATTTACTTCCTCCGCAATATAAAGATGTTGCAGTTCCTTCCCACGTTCTGGATGCGATGAGTGCGGTGACTGTACCTGTCAAGATATCCTTTTTGCACCACGTTCGACAACAGCACACAAAAACGGCCTCAAAATGCTTGACGGAATCTCAGAATTTCCTAACTCTCCCAATCATGGCACGTTCCTTTCCTCTGACATTCAATCGGATGGTATATTCGACCCTCTCGGCTGCCGAGGAACATGTGCCTGACATGGAAGACGAGGCGGGTGAACTCTTCTGGCCTGGACAGTGCATCACTGGTGAAGGGCTAGGTTGGGTTTGCCTCATGGGCAAGGCCATGATCAACGAGTTTGGCAAAAAATATTCATATCAAGGAGTAAAGGGTGCCGTCAAAAAGCCCCAAATCGATTCTGGGCTAGATGCCCAACACCCACATAGACAAGGCCATCCGCTACCGCGGCGACCAGCGGACGCAAATCGTGGTTAGTTATTTGGCCACACCACCTTATCCCTCAACCCGTTCCCCTCATACCTACCTTCCGAGCACCAAATTGGTGTTTACGTATACAAACCGGAACTTTGGATATCCACAGATACCACCACCCGCACGACTTGGAATTGCATTGCAATACCCATTTAGATAAGGAAACTGGTCTTCCCAACAGCGCCGCATAATATCAAATTGCGGTTCTACACATCCTTCAAACCAAACCGCTAAGGCGACACTAGGCCCGCTTGGGATTAAATGACGGAGGGCTTCTGATCTCTTGCCCCCCGATGGTTCTTAACTTTCTCAAACCCAAGTCTCGCCATCATGACATGCTCGCCACCTTGCCACCGACCCCACGCCTTCCACCTTCCTCTCTTCCTTGAGAGTACAACCCTGCAACAACTAAACGTCCTTGTTTTCCCTCCCACTATCCCCCCGCACATCATGACGCGAGCTTTCAAACCTGAAGAATCGTTCTTGTGGAGACCAACCTCCAGGGAAAATCGATTTTGCAACTTGGTGCCTTGCTATTGCTCGCATCTCTCGTTATCTATTTTGGAACGGTCACCCACGCAGCTTGCGCTCTTGTTTTCGTTCCCCCCCACCTACTCTCCCGTCCCGGCCATTTTACCGCCTTCTTCCCATCGCTTTCACCTCATTCTCCTGTGGATTTAATCAGAATGTTTTCCTTTTCTATTCGCTCGCACTCGTCTGTCACATTGTTATATTGTAATTTTTTTTTCTCTTCCACCTTTTTTATTTCTTTTCATCGATTTCTCCTCCATTAGCACCACGATATTACTTGCACGCATCAAACAAATTAACTGTGGCACGCGGCCCACTTCACATCTGTACCCAAGCACAAAGCATCGGAACTATTAGTTGACTGCCATGAGCGATCGCTTCTGTTGTGTCTCCCTGACCGCGTGATTTATCTGGACACTTGCACTATTCCAAGCACCACCCTCGTGTCCTTTTAGAAATGAGGTTCTCACACCGGGTGACAGAGTAGATGGAAGCCTTGTGACCTGTACAGCTGGACAGTTGATGGATTCTGGACTGCTTAGCATGAGGTAGAAATGATGGGGAATTCATTCCAGACGAAGGAGGCATAACTGTGGGCATGGATGGCATGGAATCAACGTCATGTGGGTACAAACAGGTAAAGGTGCCAGGGGAAGAGTCGATACATAAGATTGCATGAACCAATTTTGCACAGCTAATAGCCTGCTGCCAGGAAACGGACCAAAGCGGGATAATAGACTACCGATTGGACTTGGCGACACGCTCCAGTTCGTCTTTTTTCTGCATAGATATCAAGGCGAGTTACATCTAGAGTGGAAGAATCCACAAACCTTGATAGCGTACGAGTTTGAAGAGCCCTTCGCTGCGTTGATGAGTTCATCGGCTAGACACTCAGCGATGGACTTGACGTTTCGGAAAGCAGATTCTCGTGTCTAGAAACGCGGATATTATGACTCGAGTAAGCTAAACGAGAGCGTGGACATACGCCGACAGTTAGGAGCGCGATCGATTGGTTGACGCGCCGCAGGGGGGAAACGTCGACGGCCTGGCGACGAACAGTACCTTGTGATCCAATACGAGTAGAATCCTCACGAGGACCGGTGTTCACGATAGCATCGACCAAAACCTGTCATCTCGTTGGCTCGGGGAATTTTATCAAGAAGTAAATGGCGTACTTGGATGGGGTTTTGGTCTGTGAGTAGGTGAATGATTTCGAAAGAATGTGCGACGATGCGGACGGCCATGAGCTTTTTGCCATTGTTTCGGCCTTTCATCATCAAACTTCAGCGAGTTAATATCGACATTCCTTGAGGAACAGGTGTAGCACAACCAACCTATCCACGAGACGTTCGACAATGGGCATCTGGGCTTTCTTGAATTGCTTCTTAGCATAACGCCCAGCGGTGTGAGGAAGGTACACAGCGTGTCGAATTTGAATGTAATCCTGAAGAGAGATATCCTTAATCTCAATCCTGTGGATGCACGGTAAGGAGGGGTCGCCTTTAGTATTTCCAAGCACATACTCCTGGGTATCCCATTTTCCGAATAGCTTGACTTCCTGTCCAAGTTTTGATATGTCCTTTGGCAGTGTGGTTACGCTCGTCATTTCTGGCTATTAGTGAGTCTTGAGGTGTTGAGATCGTTGGGCAGGGCAGCCTCACTTTGCTCAGAATGTTTGTAGGTGTTGTCTCCGATGGAAAACAAGGTTTGAGAGTACGGCATTTCCCATCAACTGTACAGCTCTTGGGCTGGGCGCTGCAGCCGGTTGCCGAGTTCCCCAGATCCCGATGCATTCAAATTTGTACCCTTGTTCGTTGGTGCCTCAGGAAATCACTATCGGCTCGAGGGCTGTTTCTCGCTGAGAAAACCATCGATGTCGACGAGTATCCATAGTAAGTACGGTATCACAATACAAGGGGGAAGTGCTGCATTGAAATCACAAAAGACTACGCATACCACAGCGCTGCGGCATCAGAGGCCGCTTGATTCTTTCAATTTGGGTCGTCAGCGTTGCCTTGTGGACGGATCACAGCCCCGTGGGCAGTTATAAGAATGCGTCCCTGGCGGTGCGACATACTTATAAGCCCTGCTCTTCTTTCACTGACGTCTGGCACGACTACTCTTTAAACCTCTTTTTATCATGCACTCCGCTTTGTTTTTCGCTCTAGCTTCTTCTTCTCTAGTCTATGCCGTATCGTGAGTCTTTGGGGTGATACATTGTTGAATTCCTGTAGCTAACTTACATGGCAGGTTCAGTTCAGGCTGCACGAGCACCTTGACCTCAGTCGTTGCTGACCCAAATTCGGCTTGTCTAGACCCAGGGGATCTTGTCCCATTGTTTTTGGGGTCTAATTCCAGTATCGTCCAACCATTGGATACTTGGATCAAAACTCTCTGCACCCTGCCAGCATGTTCAAATGATACCCTTGCGAGCATTGTGAAGACTGTGGCGTCTGGATGTTCAGCCGAGCTGACCGCCTTGGGCTTCCAATCTAGCGACACAGACGAAGTTGTCACTGCTGTCCAGCAATATTACCCTGCCGTCAGGCAAATTGCTTGTCTCAAAGAGTGAGTTGATGGTTCTACCTTGTGCCTATTCGCCAACGTTTTGCTAGTGGTAATACCGTCTGCCTCACCGAAACCCTCACCGCCATACAAGATGTGAATGGACCACTTACATTCCAAGAGGTGGTTCCTATCATCGAGGGCGATGTATCTGCCAACTTGCCAACCAACATCACCTGTTCGAATTGCCAGAAAGCCGCGTATAACATCATCAAGGCCCAACTTCCAATAGCCGATGATCAGGTTACAGACGCAGCGGTGCAGAAGGAGTGCGGTGCCTCTTTCACTGGTATGTCTAGCACTTCTATATCTTGCATTTACTTGAGCTCTTTGCAGACGGCCAAACACCGGCAGGGATCGTCGAAAGCGCAAACGCATCGGCTGATGCTCCGAAGAAGAACGCGAACGATGCGCACGCACTCTTCACTCCATTCACAGGGGTCTTCGCCGTTGCAGCCGTTGGGATTTCATTTTGGGCTTAATCGAGTTAAATATTGCATCGTATATTGTATATGCGGACCCCGGGAGTGATGTTGATTAGATTATCGGACACTGCTGTAGTTCATCCATTTATCTCGTTCGAACCTTGCGTCGCTCGTTGAAGTTCGGATTTGGCCAGTGCCGCACAGCCACCATCGTCCTTCCCTCATGACCTCAACACCAGGCAATGCAAGATCAAGCACATATGACATACCCAAGCCCGCAACTGGTCTCGCGGAATGGACAAGTCGAATAAGTGCCATTCAGCAGCAGGTAGATGCTGATGACGAAGCTGAACAGAGGCGTCTCGAGGAAGAGATTGCTGCAGCACGTATGCAACGAGCACGCAGGAGTCACGGTACTGGGTATGCCTCACAGTTCTCGGACTTGAATGGCTCGAATTCTTGTAGGTCTCTTATTCAGGTTTACATAGACCGCATTGCTGAGCCAGCAAAGCTCTCAGCAGCCACGGTGACACAGCAGCGGCGCGAACACCTGATCCTCCCAGCTCTCAGCGTATTCGGACCAACGAGGACTCAACGCGAATGTCTTCTTCCACTCACTTCGCATCCGGCGCTGGGACTCGAAGAAGTCCTTTGCCCACTCCGTCGTCCGAAGCTGTTGGGAAAAAGGAACCTATCTCATTGGCTGCATTTATGGGTGGGCGAGCAACTGGGCCTCGACTTAACAGGCATGTGCCCCAACAGGATGCCAGCGACCCAAGTCAATTTGATCAATATGTTCGCTCGAATGTTCCCCATCCCGTGTTTGGCTCTGGGGGGATCGCCATGCCAGGTTTGGCCGCTCAAAGAACTCCTGTCGTTAATAATGGTCATGTATCGAATCCACTTCAAGCCCAGGAGAAACCCAGCGCGAACGGAAACGGATTTCGAGAAAGAAAGTCAAGCACCCCTTCCGTGGCGAGGAGGTACATGGAAAGGTTGGAGAAAGCGAACAAACCTTCGGGGGGAAGTGAATCTCGTGAGCAGCGCTTAGCTTCGCCGGTGATGCCCACCTTCGAGAGGCCTCCACCTGAACGCCCAGTTCCAACATTCCACCAAGCCAGCGCCCAGAAGTTTGGGGTCGCCCAACCGTCTCGTCCCAGCGCACCAAGTGACCCTGTCAAGACCGGTGCAGCCAACACCCCAGCTGCACCTCAAGAACCTAGGCGCCAGACTCCTAATCCACCCAAGACGTCTCCTACTCCACCTTCTCTCGCCCGACCGATCCGACCTGAACCGAAACCTTCCTCCGTTGGTCCTGTCATACCCCCTTCGACGAGCCCTTCTCCTGCGTTTCTCAAGCCACAACCTCAGAAGGACCTTACTCCCAGTATAAGCAGGCTACAAGGACGAGGGTTCGTGCAGAGTATGGTTCAAGTCAGCAGCCAGCTTGAAAGCACTCAGGCCGAGCCAGCGCGCGTCATCACACCAAGACGATCGTCCACAGTGTTAGACCGTTGGCAACCGGAATCGTCTCCTTCCAAATCACCTACTCCCGTAACGGCTCATCCAACTCCTTACAGGAGTAAATCTTCGGTTGACCTTGGCACACCCAAAGCGAATCCTCCAGCTGCACTTGATCACGCACCTCTGGTGAAGTCGGCACGTGCATTGCCAAAACCCCCAAACCCGGGCCCCGCTACTCTGCCGGTGAGGCCTGCTGCATCACCTGGGGGAGGTGTGCCTTCAAAGTTGTTGACAGAACCTGTCATTATCCGGCCACAACCGCTCATGAAACGAGTTAAAGAGCCTGCTACTGTAGAACCACGTCCTGCTGCTCCTGTCAAGTTGCCGGGCTTGGGTTCCGCCTCCACAGTGGTTGTCTATAGGTCCGAACCTGAGGTGCAGACCCAATACCCCGATGTGGATGAGCTTGGAGTTCAACGGAATCACCAAGTATCTTGGAATGCGGCACCTCCATCCTCTAAAGTATCACGGTCACCTGGAAAGCCATTAACACATGTGCGTCCTCTTCGACCGTAGTGTGTTCAAGAAATGCTCATGGACTAATTTGCTACAATGTTGTATTCTCGGATTATATCGATTATTGTCTTTCCATTGTCCTTTATTCGTGGACGACGTGAGTTAGCCCACCAAAGATAGGGCTCGGAAGCCACGAAAGACACGCTCTGCCACCCAAGCGACCCAGGGCGAAAGTGATACCTTGGTGCCACCAACTCATACCACTCCACCTTTCGGCAAGTCAGAGTCGGCTATTCCTCTCGACGGTGGTTTGGACGTATCAGCAGTGGTTGAGGAGAGGAACGGTACTTTCAGCTCTCTTCATTCTTCACTGGGTTCTTCGACCCTTGAACCAAGTTCTCTATCTAGAAGCCCCCAATCCACCAGTCCTGTGCCGACTACTGTAAGTCCAACCCCTCGAGAGCCTCCTATACAGAGTAGACAGGAACCAATGAAGGCCTCCCCCCAATCTCCCTTGCGCCAAACAAGAATCCCGAGCACCGGAAATCGTGCTACTGTAATGGACGTTGCGCAAGCTCTGGAATTGGGAGTTCCGGAAGTGAAGAGTGAACCACCAGCGGAATCAACGACCCCAGTCGAACAATCGGTCGCTATCTCTCGTCCTATCCTTTCAGCTGTTCAGGCTGAGAAGCGAAAGTCTAGTTATGAGAAATACTCCTCGTTCATGATGCCACCTTTGAAAGAGGAGGTAACACCAAATCCTTCTCCTGCCAACACTCTCCGGAATCACCAGCTCAAACTAGATTTTGAGATGGACTTCGACATTGAGCCCGCGGATGTGGCTTCAGATACAAGGTCGAAATCCCCAATCCCATTTGACCGACCTCAACGTGATATGCTTCATTTTCGTAGGTCTTGAACTTTTAGACATTCTTTGTGATACCGATAATATCTTCGCAGCGTTTATCGACTCGCCCTTACCTCAAGTGAATATCCCCAAGTTAGCAAATTACATCCCACATGTGAACACAGCACCTAGCGATATCTTGACAATTTCTGTTGATGTTCTCAACATCTCAGGGGGTTCCACTACCCCCGTTGCAGGAGAGAAGTACATATTCTATGAAGCGGAGAATTTAGCCATCGTCCATCGTGCCAAGTCGAAATCCGCAGGGTTGGTGACAACCATGGTCTGGTGTTGGCAAGGAAAGCGAGGGAGTTTCTCTAGTCAGGAGGAGGAAAAATTGCAAGAGCTGTCCAGGCGTTATAATACCAACGCGGTTCGTACCTTCTTCTTGTGTGCCTGTCTTCGTTGACAATGTCACTCCACAGACCATAGTGCAACAGAACATCGAACCAGCTGAATTAGTACAACTCCTTGGTGGCCGGATAATAATACGTCAGGTTTGTCCTGATACTTCCAGAGGTGTTCAAGCATTGATGTTGCCCAAGGGCTCTCGTGCACATTGGTCCGCGGAGAACACAGCGATGCACGTTATTCGCTCGTCCAAGGGCGTGGTTTTCATCGACGAGATTGACCTGGTCTGTTCTCAACATCTTATACCAGATATTTATACTTACATACGTTGCAGAGTATACATAATCTCTGTTCAGCGTTCAGCTATTGCATTTCCATGCTTAATACGTTCTATGTATGGCATGGGTGTGGTGCTGTTCATGCTGAACGCAGGGCTGCCGCACAGTACGCGCACTTCTTGAAAGGCAGGGATGATTCCGGGGTTGTTGTCGAGCTCTCTGAGGGTGAAAACGATGATGATGACATGTTTTGGATGATATTAGGCGACGACGATATCGGGAGAGCGGAGCATTGGCGGTGGCGACGTTCGGCATCTGTTGGCGATCCCAGGATATGGCGCGTTGATGCTGCTCGTGGTCCCGACAGCGTGAGTGTCGTAGTATTACCGATTGTTTGTGGCCCAGCTCATCCCACCTCCAGGTGTTTCCCGTGGTATCTGTGTGGACAGAGTCCTCTCCATATAGTGGGGTGCATATATTCGACTGTATCTGGGAATACTTTGTCTTGATTCATGAGGAGGCTCGTGAGAGTCGTGATGACATACGGCTAGCTTTGAGTGTCGCAACGGTACCTAACACACTTCCCGCATCACTCTAGTTGCGGAATTGATTCTGAGAATTAGGAACTGTCCAAGACCGTTGCTCCCGCACGTCCTTTCGTACCGCCCGTTCACGTCATAGTTCTTCCTTCACAACTCCCTCTGGACTTGCGATTGTGCTTCCGAGACCTGGACGAAACACTGCTGGTGGGTTATCATCACACTTTATGCGTCTATGGTTTAACTTTCCGTAGAATGGCACCAGCGTACCTGATCACATGAATCTCCTCTCGTCAACGGAGGCATGGAGACACGTAGGCACGCCCATTTTTTCGTCGGATTTGGAATCTGACAGCCCCTTCAAAGTTGCAAACGTCCTCCTGGACTCGGAACGAAGTTAATGATCATGAGATGCTACCATTAGGGGTTAGTCCCGCGCAGGTGTTACAAGTCTCGGGTTGATGATTATGGTACAACATTCTAAGCTAAGCTTGCTACATATAATACGGTCATTATCAAGGTTGGCGTCGTTGAGATTGTTGGTTCTATTCTATTCAACCGTACCACTTGTCACCCAGTCGAGTTTGAGCTTTGGGACGAGGAGGTATCTTAGATTCTGTGATGTTGAAAACTTCGATGGCCCGCTGGAGAAGAAGTGTCAATGCACAAAAGGAAATGTTTATCAAAAGACAAACCTTCCAAACAGCCGTGTCGAATTCGAGAACGATTTGTCGCTTCTGCAAGCCTTGCACGTAGTCGTCTTGGCTAGGTTGCTCGCAGAGCACTGAAGAGGGTTCAGTTGATACGAAATCGAATACTGAGTCCTACTTACTGACAACTGGACTCCCATCTGGATCCGTTTCAAATGAAGCCTTTCCGTCTCGTATAAGGAATGACAGATAAAAAATGTTCTCAACGGATTGTGCGAAATCATCTGGATTGATCACGAGGCGGAAGATGTTGATGGCCTCAGTCTGTTCTGAGAGTATATTTTCGACCTCATAAATGGGTAAGTAGTGAGATTAGGCGCTCAATGGCATGACTAACAATGGCGACGTTTTTTGTGGTTTCGTTCTGCGACCGGGAGATATCTTCCTCTCGCAACTCTTGCGGCTTCTTCATGTCTTCTTTGTTCTTCTCGAGTTTATTTCTCTTCATAGGACCGCGTTTCTTTTGCTCTATGGAAAGAGGGCCGAGCCTGTAGCCACAGAATGTGAATATATTCTCAAGAGTTTGGAAACAATGGGTGATCTACTACTCACATAAAACTCAGCGCGGGAACCCTGCGACTTTTGGCCAATGCCTTGCGACCGATTTTGCCCCATTCGAGAGGTGATTCAGAATCATCTATATCTTCTTCAGAGTCACCCTCTCCTACTTGATCTTCTAGTTGCTTTCGTCCACCCATGAACCCAATGAGTTTTGTGACAAACTCGTCCATATCGAAGGCTCCAGAGCCGGATTTCATGGCCCGGGCTTTCTGCGCGCCAATTGTGGAAGTGACGAGAAGAAATCTTGAATCCAGCGTTGCCTCTTGTGGTCCCTTCACTGCTCCAGGTTAGACGCTGATACCTGTTGGAGGTGTAAGAACCTGCCTTGGTCAAAGAGCTCATCGGCACGTAGGACCTGGTTAGTGAGCTCATCTGCAGTAACTTCGTTCACATTTGTCTGTTGCTCTGCATATCATTGGTCAAGTAGACGCGGCCCAAGAGGCTGTGATTCAAACCTTCCACCACTTTCGCCAGTGAGCGATAGTGTTTTCGGACGGCACGCTTTTCCTCTGGATTTTGATCAGGGTCATAAGCCAGGTCTAGCGGGAACAGTGAGCGTGTATTAGAGGTATAGGGGTTATTGCATACCATTTGTCGCCGGTGTCATCGTCGTGGATGAAAGGGACGCGTTATGTGGTTGTGTTTGTCCATCGTGGCAGCTAAGACGCGCCTCGTTTTCTGCCTTCGCGTCTCTCCGTTTCTACTTCGCGTCTCTCATCTGCAAAGCTTCAATACTCTAGTCGTAATAAATCGAACGAAAGGCACGAAGCTACCTCATGGAAACGTGTCCCTCATTTGGGGTAGGGTATCTTCACTGTCCGCAACTTCTCGCCCCTAACTGTGGATGCAGTACAGCAGGAGCGCAAGAGCGCGATGTCATGCAGCTCCTCCTTGTCAAGTGCGAGCCAGGTGGTTGGAGGGTCATTATCGGTACTAATGCTGATGAACGTAGGGCTCGCTCCTCCCCATCGGTACTTTGAGGTATGGGCAAACTATGAAGACCGAAATTGGGGAAACCGTCGAGTGGCGACACTGGTAATGCAAATTGCCAATCACTTGCAAATAATCCTTCAATGCCTTTTCCACAGGGGATGTGTCACTTCGGCGATATTAACACAACTTGCGCGAGTAAAGTTGGACTCGGTGGAGGGGTTTTCGGAATTGGCGTACGTGAAACCCAGTGTCCTGCACACCGCGATTACGAAAGATTCACATATGGCCTTTAGTTTCGCAGACCAGCAGAAGATCAGAACTGCGGCTTCCAAAGGCCATGTTGACCTTGCGGACATACCTTCTTCAGCCAAGGTTCAATCGCAACCTCGTCCAGCGAACCACCCAACGGCCAGCCGCGGAGCCCGTGCTGTAGTTGTCAAGACCACTGCGGCGAGGGATTTGCCACCCAGCGCGACAATATCCACCCAGCCTTCGAACAGTTTCGTGAAGAGAAAATTGCCAGACGATATCTTGCCCAATAAAAAGGACGAAAGCGATGAAGCCGCGCGTGCAGAGCCTGAATCCCAAGACGAACTTTATTGCACACTTCCCACAAACGTAGTTGGGATCCAATATTATGATGGTAAGCCCACAATGATGTTCGACATCCTCATCACTCCTCAAACTTGTTGAATAGGATTGGTCAGCCCTGGGGAGGAAGTTTTGTTAGTTAGACAACCAACCAACCCTCATGACAGGTTATTTCTCTTGAACTTTGCTCTGGCGTCGCTGCTCACGCTTATCTAGCAATGCTATCCAAGTAAAGAATATCGGTCAAACGCAAGTTGGTCACCTCCCTCGGGCGGTCGCCTCGAAATTGGCTTCTATGATGGATAGGCGACAGGTCTCAGTTGAGGGTATCATGACCAATGGCAACTGTAGGATCATCCGTTATCGGCCTGAACTTCGTTGACCTTTTTTTCCAAGTGGGTGCAAAGCGCAAAGTGTATAGCTTAGACATGTAAGTCTTTGAATCTCTTTTTTCGTTTTGTGGTTGTCACATCGCAATGCAGTAAACTCAAGATTTATGGTCCCTCTGACAAGAGGAGTCAACTCGAGTCGCTTTTAATCTGGGCAACTCCTGGCCAGCGAGGCTTTTCGACAGCTAGTGCCAGAGCTAGTGCCTCTGGTGTAGTTCCTAGGGCGTCGAGCACAAGCACGAGTACCCAGGTTGCCAGCAACGCCCAAGCGCAGAGGCCAACTAGTCAGATGACGCCTGCCCAAAGTGAGGCTCTCAGACGCCAGCAGGAAGCAGTTCGCAATGCTGCGGAACTAAGGGATATGCTATCCACGCTGGAAAAGGTTGACGACGAGAGCAGGAGGACTTCCTTGTTAGATACCTTATGTTCTGCTCATGATATTCTTGAGCTGCCCGTTCATCCCAACCCTCCAGGAATACGAAACGGCAACCTCAGTGTTGACTTGCTAAAACACCAGGTATACAGCCCGTTCAGGAGGTAGTTTATGCATACTTATAATGGGTTCAAGAGTCAGGCACTCCAATGGGCGATGGAGCGCGAATACCCAACACTGCCCAAGAAAGAATCTGATCAGCCAGTTCAATTCTGGCAACTGCGCAAAGTCGGAAACAAGGTTCGTACTTTCAACTCCTCTAGCTAGGTCATACTCAGTGTCACTTAGCCTTACTATTTTAACTGTACGTGGTCTCCATCCGCAACCACCTTTGCTGAAGGTTGGAAAGTGGCAACAAAAACTCCTCAAGAAGCTCCTCCCTCCCTTGGGAGAGGTGCACTATGCGCTGACGCCATGGTATTATACCGTCTTATGTTAGCTTTCGCTTGCTTATTCGATTTTTCAGGGATTGGTAGATCACAATCATATCCTATTGTCGTATTACTGATGGATTTGTAGGGAAAAACCTTGACCATGCTTGCTCTTATCCTTGCTACAAAAGCCGACGTTCCGAAGGACTTCTCTAATAGCACACTCATAGGTAGGACAAGCTGTTAGTATGTGATATGTTGGCTAAATCTAACAATTCTTAGTGGTCCCACTCTCCGTGTTGTCGAACTGGGAAAAGCAAATCCAGGACCATTGCGTGGCTGGCGCCTTGACCAGTTATGTGTACTACGGCACAGGCCGTGATATGTTGGCGAATGCCCTCGCGAACTACGACGTCGTCATTACAACTTATCAGACCGTAGTCGGCCAGCTTGCTGGCCCCGAGAAGCCCGAGAAGCGGAGAAAAGTAGAGAGTACCCTATTTGACATCCAGTGGAAGGTAGTGCTGTCGCCGGTTCTACTTGTCTCCGACCTTACAAACCTTCAGAGAGTCATTCTCGATGAAGGGCACACTATACGAAATCCCAAGACTAAGATGGCACAGGCTGTAGTTGCCCTACAGGCAGAGAGACGTTGGGTTCTAACTGGCACCCCCATCGTAGGTCCCAACGATAGTATACGAGGCCCCCATACTCACCTTTACGCAGATCAATTCACCCAGAGTGCGTTGTTTGATCCCATCTGCCAGACATCTTGTCCATAATATATAGGACCTGGGATCCCTGTTGAGATTTCTCAAAATTTGCAAACCACTGGACGACGAAGACCTCTTCAAACGCCTATTACTTCGACCTTTGAAGGATGGACATCCTTCGGGTGCTGAATTACTTCGGGTAGGAGGCATAGTCTCCCCTTGAATCTTCTGGCATAATCTCGAACCTATGCAGGGTCTCATGGGTCAAACTTGCATCCGACGAACGAAGGAGGTATTGCCATTCGTCTTCGTATGTTCACTCTGCCCGTTATAACCTCTGTGTAGATGCAAGATTCGAACGGAATCCCTTTAATCCCTCTACCCACCGTGAGCAGTCATATATTACAGGATGTTCCCTCAATACCTATCGTTCGACGTCTAGGTGGAAATGACCATAGTAAGAGTGGAACTTACCGTTGAAGCCAGGGTTTGTGGCGAGCTTGTCACGGGGACACGACGAACTGACCATCCTTTAGAGTATCTACGATGCGGTTGAAAAGGCATCGAAGGAGCGTTTCGAATCTGCTTTGAATGCGGGCTCAAATCCTATTGTAAGCGATTCGCCTCGAGCAAGGGATCGCTAACAGTAGCCCAGGTCCAGGGAAACGTACTCAGCATGTTAACCCGGTTGCGCCAATTGGCATTGCATCCAGGCTTGGTGCCCAAAAGCTACCTGGCTGAATTAACCTCACCTCATGGAACATCTCAAGAAAACCAGAGAATCGACACCATTAGCTCAGAAGACAAAGACCGGCTACAGTCCTCATTACTCAAGGCCATAGAGGACTGCGAGGAATGCCCGATCTGTTTCGGCGTAGTTAATGACGCAAGGATTTCCAGCTGCTCTCACATCTTTTGTCAAGCTTGGTACGAGAGGAAATTACTACCAACCGCAGTCTCTCATTTCATTCATAGCATCAGCGAAGTTCTCGCTCGCGATCAACACTGCCCTATGGTAATGCCTGTTGAAGTGCAGAGGTTTAGTACACTGATCCGTCATTCAGGACCGACGACCGCTTTCGATGCGAGACCTACTTGAACCACTATCGTCTGCGGACCTCGACCAATCCCAGGCGGAACCGGAAATGAACGCAGGGTCTTCAGCCAAGATCGATCAGCTAATCTACCTTCTCAAACTCACCCCTTCAACCGAGAAGTCCTTAGTGTTCTCCCAGTTTACATCTTTCTTGGACAAAGTGCGCGTCATTGAAGCTAAGTCTGCTTCAATGCTAATGACTACTACTTAGATTGAAGGATCGCTTGAAGAAGCCGGGTCTGTATCTATCATCTTGGGAATGGCTTGTGTCTGAAGTTGATATAGCATCGCTTTCCTGCGCTTTGATGGACGAATGTCTGCCAAGAAGCGTCAAGAGGTTATAGCGAAATTCTCTGTCCCCATCGAGGATACAAACTACAACATGGCTGATGAAGAAAATCCAAGGGTCCTGTTGATCTCTTTGAAAGCGGTGCGTCTTATGCCGCGAAGCTACAGTACGTGTGGTCTGAGACGCTTTCCCCACAGGGCGCTCTTGGCCTGAACTTGACCGGTCAGGCTCTACTCCATTGCACCTCTGAACCTAACTGATTTGTTCAATGAAATCAAGTTGCGAATAATGTCTATCTGTGAGTTATCATCGTTAGTAGCTTTATGTATATTAACCCCGTTAATTATAGCATGGATCCGTAAGTGACACCAAACATCCTACCTTCACAGACTTAAGTGGTCGCCTGTTTGTTCAGGTGGTGGCAGGTGTGTGTGTTCACCCTGTGACTGTACTCTGATTCCAGCAAACATGCAGGAAGGTATCGAGAGTCAAGCCGTGGACCGGGTAAACCGTATTGGACAGACGAAGCCTGTTCACATCTATCAAATGATTGCTGACAACACAATGGAGGCGAAGGTCATGGACATTCAATCGCGCAAGAAGGAACTCATCAAGCATGTTCGTAAAATATGTCCCTTCCAAGGCCATTGAATCCTACCATTTCCTAGGCATTCTCCGGTATCAAAAGCCGTGAAACTGAACGGCAGAAACGCGAAGCGCGACTTCAAGGTCTGATTATTGCTCGTGTTTTGCCCTCTATTATTAACATACCTTCAGATCTGGTTGAACTCTTCGGCATTCGAGCATCTCAAGACATGCGCTGAAAGCCGTCACTCTACGACAAAACTCAACATCCAAGGTCTTGAATAAGCCCCGTTTAATACTACTGTGCTTGATATCGATATACCGTCACGTTCCTATTTTGCACCATGTGATCCACGAAGTATAATAATATATACTCTTTAGTATCTGTTTTTAGATAGCTCTGAGGGATCAGCAGTTTCTTCTTTCCTGTTGACAAATGCCTCCCGCTTCCTGCATCGTCTCGAAGACTGGTCGACTTCAGTTGATCACACCGCCTGAGGACGATTCGGAAGACAATCTTGTTGCTCTCCTGCGCACACACCCTTTTTCACGAAAATACCTTCAATTCTTCCCCGACAAAGTAACTGTTGAGGAGATGCGCGATCGGAGGGTCCAAAGGAGCAAGGAGAGTAGGATTAGGGACTTCCATATCCACACATTAGATGACGAAGGTCATTCGCAATTTGTGGGCATCACAGGCATTTTCAACATCGACTTGACTCATGAATCCTGCGAAATGGGTATCATGGTGGATCCAGATCAGTCTGGAAAGGGTGTTGCAACAGACGCACTGTACACACTCTTGGAGTGGGCGATCGAGGAACAAAAAATGCACCGAATAACGTTTGAAACGACGGTAAACAACGCGCCTATGCGCCATTGGTTGGAGAAAATCGCTGGTGCCAGATTAGAAGCGGAGAGGAAAGAATGCTGGAAAGTTGAAGAGAGGAAATATGCTGACGTTGCAGGGTATTGCATCTTGGACTGGGAGTGGAGGGAACGTGTTAAAGTAAACTTGCAACGTCGCCTGAATATCCGATCAGCGCAGTAGGTGGAGCAGGCTGAGGGAATGACGTCGAAAAGGTGGATCAGTGTAAGTAGCAAATGCATTTATACACCAAGGGTAATGTTCCAAACTGATGATACAATAATCCATGTGAATGTACGAGTATTTTTGAGACCCAGTTCTCATGCATTGAACTGCAATTTATAAGTGAATGAATCGAGAAGAAGTGAAAGATACTCACTGCAGTAAGATAGGATTCGGCAACGATACGGGCTCTAGCGTTCAGGCTCAGTTTCATTTCACTGATCTCCTTATCCACTTCTTCCATGAACCTGGAGTTTCGTCAATAACATCCCTCAGGTGAAATAAAGGCACTCACTGTATGATGAAGTCGACGATTTTGTGCTTAAGCATGGTTTCCGAGTGAGTGTTGGTGATGAGGAAAGAGATGTCATAACCCTATGGAAATGAGCGGGGATATCGTCATCCAGTACTCGGAGGACTAAGTTACCTGGACGGGTTTCCGTCGCAGCACAATAAAGCTCTCAGCGCGCTGCATCATAAATCGCGTGAACTTGTGACACAGAATCCGTTCGATCTCGTCAGCTTGCTTGATCTTGATACTTAATCGGATGGAATTGACGGAGGGTTCGATTAAGACGCGCTCATTTTCATTTCGTGATATGACGAGCGGGTTCAGCAACACCTCTCGTGAACCACTATGGCAAAGTCAGCGCGAACGACATCACTGTCGCTTAATAATCACCCTGCTTCAATTTCAGGCTTATTGTGTCGTTCCACGACCTGGGCGATTGTTATTACACCAACGCTTTGAACACTGTTGCGGACTTACCTGGGAGGAAAAATTCTCGAGAGTGAGGGCCGCAGTAAGAGTAGACCTAACCGCCGCCAGATACGGCCTCAATACGTTGGACTTGTCGACGTCAGTGCAGAGTTTCCTTGAGCCTCGATGATGGCGCTCACCATTGCTGTGCTTATCTGTGTTCAGCAAAGTCGGGGAAGAGGCGGATCTGAGATTTTCGATCGGAGCTCCGGCAACTTCCACTGGTTCCGAAAAAAAGTTTGCACCGAATTCTGTGTCTGGTCAAAAATACCACTCACAAATGGTCGTCGCAGTTGGTTTCTGGTGCATATTCTCTCCACCTCACTGTGGCGTTTTCCAATTAACCCGCCGTGCAGGAGCATAGAGTTAATTCCGGGAAAGGAAGAATCATTCCTTCCACCTGCGGATGTGCGAATAACCAACGCAGCACTTGGTGACGTCTTGAAAGACGCGTCAGGGAGGACCACCGTAAAGCTCACGTATCAGAAACCTCCTGCTGTTGAGGAGTCTGATGACGAAGGGGAGGAGGCTTCACCTGTAGATGCCACCACTGTGCTATGTTCTTTAACGCCTGGAAAGGTATGTCGCTCCGGCCTCTGACCCGCCGCACAGTCTAAGGAATTCTCAGATTGAACAGGCCACTGTTGATCTTATTCTCGAAAGCGAGGAATTCTACAAGTTTAAGCTTGTCGGAAAAAAGTAAATGTATCGTTTCCGAATTGTGTGGCCGAGAGCTCACATCACCTCCAGTTCAGTTTTCCTAACTGGAAACTACATTGGTAGGGCACACGACCCCGTTTCCTTCTTAACCATAACAAATTTCATCAGACCAAGTCCCCGTGGACAATCCCCCATTCGGTGATGGTGATAGCGACATGGATTCTGAGGCGGACTACGGTCTTAATGACATGGACTTGGACATCGGTATGGACGGACACGACATTGAAAGCGACGCGAGGTATGTATCTAGACAGACTTTACAGAGTCTTGCTCATCCAGAACAGTCGCTTTGAAGAGGTGATACAAGAGGAAACTACGCAGACTCGAAAACGATTGCGAGACGAGGCTTCCGAAGTCAGCGGAAAAGATGAAAAGGGCAAGGGCAAATCTCACAAGAAGCAAAAGGTTCAGGATGGCAAACCTGTAGTGCCCGCTGATGGAGAGGAAGCTGATCAAAAGCCAGTGGAGAAGAAGAAAGACAAAAAAGACAAGAAAAAAAAGGAGACTGACGACTCTAAAAAGGACAATGGCACGGAACGGGAACTTTCTGGTGGTTTGAAAATTTTCGACTCAAAAGTCGGCGCTGGGCCAGCCGCCAAGAAGGGGAGTTCTGTGTCGATGCGATATATTGGCAAACTCGAGAATGGGAAAGTATTCGACAAAAATACGAAAGGCAAACCGGTATATTCATCCCCTTTTTCGGACATGCGGTAATTGATCGATATATAGTTCCGGTTTCGCCTAGGAAAACAAGAGGTGATCAAAGGTCAGTCGCAACTTGTCATTTTTCCTGAAAACCCTAACACATCTACCACAGGTTGGGACGAAGGCATCATCGGCATGCAGGTCGGTGGTGAACGTAAGCTAACTGTCCCAGCCGCCATGGCATATGGGGACAAAGGTACGGACGGCATCCCCCCACGGTCAACGCTTATTTTTGGTATGGCAAAATTCTATCCGAGGATCGACAATCTAGCTCACCATCTCGACAGAGGTCAAATTGCTTGAACTAAAGTGAATCAAGAAAGCCGGTTCTCCCTAGCTCGCAGTTGATAAACAGCGTAGCACCAGATTGTAACACGGATCGGTGTATTCGGTGGGAAAATCACATCTTCGTCTAAGTACAGCGCGTCTGGGAGGATATCGTTTCTCATTTCGGCCAATATGCCCCACGTTCCAAGAATACCAAGTATCGCGCTTGACAATATATTGCCGCACCACCTAACCAAGGTCACCCAGGACCTAACCAACCTTCCCCCCGCCTGCCTGGAATGATTGCTCTGACTGTTCTATGTTGCGTTCTAGTCGCAGTCATTCACAGATTCCTGCAATATCGACGAGCAGTCGCAGCTATTCAGTATGCCTTTGCCATTTGCCATGCCCGATCCAAGATGGGACCACTGACCTGGCAGAGACCTACCCGGCTATCGAATTTTACTATGGCAAGGGGGCGCATTGGCGAACTTCCTTCTGCCACCTGTGTCCGGAATTTCGCCTGGTGTAAATCACATCTTCCGAAATAAGTACAAGAGTATGTTCCTTCTGCTTATCTGCTTAGAGTGCTCAAATCACGCCAGTGTACGAGGATTGGGGACGGGATGTCTTTTCTTCAGTTAATTCGGTGTTCCTCCTACGTGAATATATGCTGAAAAAACATTTAGGTCTGTGTTTGGCCCCAGGTTCAGATCGGGTTAACACTAGCAAATGCAGCGGCGGTGAAGGTAAGCAATAAGCCCAGAGAGCTCATGAACATTGGGGATATAATCTTTCTCCCAGGAAGTCACATCTTCGAGGGCGCGTTTCCCGAAACCTACTCATGACTATCGTGTGCTAAGCTTCTTTGGCCGAAATATCGTGGGATCCGAAGGTGAGGAATGGAAAAGATACAGGAAGATCGCTGCACCCGCCTTCTCCGAGGTGTGTCTCAAGACAGGTCAATAAGGTTCTCAGTTCAAGAAATACCTGGAATGTCACCATAGCGAAACAACAGAATGGTTTGGGAAACATCAGTCAAAGTTGTGGAGGACATGTTCAACCTCGTCTGGCGTGATCAAGATACTATCAGCGTTGACCACTGCGTCGATGTCACGTTGCCTGTGAGTTTGTTGCCTCCTTTTTCGCGCTACTGGCTCAAAAAAAAACAGATAGCTCTCTTCATTATCGGCGTCGCTGGTGGGCAATACACCCATGGATCCTATACACACCCACTGACACTCGCCCCCAGGGTTCGGTCGCAAGGTGTCATGGGAAGACGACGAGGCCATCCCCTCAGGCCATCTTCTGACCTTCAAGAATGCCTTGCATGTCGTGACTACGCAGGTAGTTCTCAAGTTGATCGTGCCAGACCGGCTTTTTGGCATGACCGAGCACCTTCGGAACGTCCGACTCGCATTTGATGAATTGCGCGTGAGCACCACAAGCAAGATCACTCTCCAACTGCCTTCTAATGTTACCCTTAGCAATACATGAAGGAAATGATCGACGAACGCCAAAACTCTGACAAGGGACTGAAGCACGATCTCTTCAATAGCTTGTTGGATGCCAATGATGTGGACGATTTGAGCCAAAGGCTCACTGATGATGAGCTCCTTGGTACAGCAAGTCGGTTATACTGAATTTTCATCTAATAACTTTTATTCAGGAAATATCTTTATTTTCTTGGTCGCGGGTCATGAGGTAAGACTGCTAAAAAAAATTATAGTTGTTAACCAGAACCACTTTAGACCACCTCCCATACCCTCTGCTTTGCGTTTGCCCTGTTAGCACTATACCCGGAAGAACAAGACAAGTTACACCACCACATTATGGGCGTTCTGTCTGATAAAACTGTACCCGTGAGCACTCTTCACCTCGTCCCTTGAGTGAGAAACGAATTTCCAATAGACTTATGATCAAATGCCTCAATTGACCCACTCTATGGCGTAAGCCATTCCTTTCATCTTGCTGATTCTAGCGTAACTTCAGCCTCAGTGTGTTCAATGAAACGCTCCGAATGTTTCCACCGGTGAGCCTAATTCAAACGACAGCAATTCCAGAATTCACACCAAATTGAAGGTACCGACCATACCTAAGATCAGCGCAGAGGATACTACCCTTGTGACAGAAAATTCAAATGGAGAACGCCAGACTATCCCCGTTCCGAAGGGTACAAAAATCATCATCAACACGGTTGGTCTTCACTACAACCGTGAGTGATACCTCTCTTTTGAACATACTAATTACAGCCATGATCCACACAGAAAAATACTGGCACGACCCTTCAACCTTCAAACCATCCCGATTCCTGGGTGACTGGCCCCGAGATGCATTCCAGCCTTACAGCTCAGGTATGTCATTGCTGAAATGGAATCCGGGAACCGGTCGTTGATCATCCAATAGGTGCACGAGCTTGTCTAGGACGAAGGTAGAAAGCCCTGGTTAAGTCCTGTTTTAGGGTGCTGACCCTTTTCAGGTTTTTTGAAACGGAGGGCATAGCCATACTCACCATGTTGGTTGCACGTTACAAGATCGAGGTGAAGGAGGAACCTCAATTTGTCGGGGAAACATTTGAAGAAAGGAAAGCGCGAATCCTGACGACTAGACCAGGATTAACTTTGACGTAAGTAAACCGAGAGGATGACGAAGTGTGTCCTGGAGTTGACTTTGAAAATAGTCCGGTGCGCGTCCCCCTTGTGTTCAAGCGGAGGGTATAATACCACCATGGAATGTCCCGCCTGCCTTGCGGAATCCGCCCTCCAGACTAGTACGGTTTACATCATGTATTCGCGCGCACCGTTATGTCCATCTTATCATGCCTTTGCCCATTTGTAACCTCCCGCTTTATCATGAGTAGCCGCAATCCTATCCATCGGTTTGCATTTGACCCCATGACCGTACGAACAATAGCACAAGTCTATCTTTCATGGCGCATGCACCCGTGCCAGGTGGATTGAGACACAGTTCGAGGGACTCGGCGTATGGAGGACATGCATCAAATTGGAAAAATGGAGGAGGGCTATCACGTACTTCGAGTTCCGGGTCGCGGATTACCCTTACAGCTTGTTGGATGTAATAGCCATTTGCAGGTAAGTAGTAAGGGAAGGAGAAAACCTCGGTGCTCGGTGTCCCTGCGGAATGCCAGCTTAAGGCGTGGCCTTAGGATATGATGATCGTGAACCTGGCTCCGAGCGAGCGAGTGAAGAACTTGTGGCAGGCACAATTTACACTAAACTCCAAAAACAATCGTCATTAAGCCATAGGAGTAGGTTAAAAGCAGGGATTTTTGAGAGTGAAGCAAGCCCCAAGCAGTCTCAAGTCTTCTGCACCTTCAACCATACCTCTCAGATGTCCACTTTACCCTCAAAAGTTCTGGTCCGACGACTTCTGTCTCCTTCTTGTACGCTGGCACATGTCGTTTGTAAAACCATTCGTCAATGCAGAGTACATACCATGGGAATGGAAGAAGTCGGGCCACGACCAGGGTTCATGACATTTGGTACATATATGGTATTCTTTCTTCCATATTTGTTGCGGCAGTCTCCACCAGCGCTAGTATCCATGTCTATATAATAATATATACCAGAAAGATGTGGTTGACAAAAATACGCATGTTACACTATGCCTTATTTAATTAGGCCCAACGTCCTGGGATCACTGGATGTGATGCCGACAGCCCACCATCGACCGCGATATTCTGCCCATTCACATAGCTGGAATCGTCTGAAGGTAGCGAATCAGTGATAACGTCCTATTGCCACATGAAAATATCACCAACCCGAAGCTAGGAAGAGTGCGACTTGTGCTATCTCTGATGCGGAAAGGTGAATGTCCAGCACAGCTGGTCAACGGCTCACGCACCTTCGGCAATGCCGTATCTACCCAAAGGATTCAATTGCCCAAGTTTCCCCGCTGTACCTCGCTGCCGAGCATGATCAAAGGTGGCACCTGTCATCCCGGTTTCAATCAAGCCAGGACATATGCTGTTGACACGAATGTCCTTTCGTTGCAGTTGGTAGGCAGAGGTTTGTGCCATGGAATTTACACTGGTCCTGATTAACTTCAACGCGATGGGGCATCATCAAGACTTACGCGGCCTTACTGGCACTGTCTGCTCGTGGAAATCAATTTCGGACCAGGTCATGGATAGAAGGCTCACTCACAATCAACTGGTCCAGCTCCTGAACGCACACCGGCAACTAAACTCTTCATCAATTCATTGCGCAAACTTGGTAAGGGTGATACTAACCGGAAGCGGTCATAACAATGCTCCCGCTGCTCGCATGCTTTCCTCGAGCTGGATTGATTTCCTCCATCACTGGCGCAGCATGTTTGATAGCCAAGAAACACCTACAATCTCAGTGGAAAGATACCACAATAGAGAGCAGAACTCACGACAGCGCATTGACCCGCATCATATTCATATACTCGTCGGCGGTGGTGTCAGTGAGGGACTTTCGTGACGCGATTCCGGCCTGACTCGCGAATCAGCTTACAAGTATCAAAGTAGAGGACACCACACTGACGTTGGCAAAGAAAACGTCCAGACGACCTTCATCTTGTAGGGCCATGGAACATACTTTACTTATAAGAGCTTCGTCAGCAGCGTCACCCTGTATGGTGGTCACCTTTGTGCGCGGTCAGCGCCTGTGAGGTTAGTGTTGGGCTATAGTTGACTTGCCTTGACGTCCGGATAGCTCTTGTTGATGGTGGCTTCAAGGTCGGGGAGATTCGTAGGGTCAAATTCAAGAAGATACAAATGCTTTGCACCTGCATGTATCAACACTGGAATAGGCGACATAGGTGACACCGCGCCTACCTTCATGGGCGAAACGTAGAGCGGCTGCACGCCTAAACGACAGAACCATCAGCATTGTAAGATAATGTCCATTGCAGAACCGACCCTATTCCTTTCAACGACCCAACGCCGGTAATGATGCAAACCTTGTTCTTGAGTTTGCCCGAGCGAGGCGCCTGTGCGAGTTGAGCCCTGATACTTTCGAGGCGAGCGGTCGTAAGTTGGTAAAGGTCGTCACCACTCTTTATGGAATTGCGAGCGGAATTGTATGAGGACATTTGTTTGCGGTAAGTTTGAGACTAGGTCGATGAAAGTTGGCACCAGTGTTGTGGGTACTAAGGCCTAACGACCGGTGATTGTGTGGGCCGGAGTGTCCAGTTCACACGAATTATACGCAACACGCTAGTGCGCTTGACAGGATATGCTGGACTGCAATTCTTTGTAAAAGGCATGTTGTAATGGTGAATGTCGAACACTGTACCAGCAGCGTTTGGGTGTTCGTCTGTGCGGGTTTGAGTGTGTGAGCCCACTATTACCGTAACGTTATCCGGCTTCCCCGGCATGATCGTCACTCAACGTCAACTTTCCGACAAATCTGTGACCTCGTCATTTTGGGCCCGACCAACATTGCGTCCACATCTCGAGGGGAGAATTCTCGTGACGTCGCAGCGTATGAGATGACACCTTTCTCTGGGTTGTCGAGCGCAATGCACGACTATACAGAGGGTGCTTCCGCTGTCGACATTGAAGCTGCACTCGCAAGCGCCTCACTTTCTAGGCGGGAATCCCAGTACAGTGCTTTTGGCGATGAAGAAGACGATACCGCCATGTATTCTGGTCCTGGACATGCAGCCAACCCTAGCAGTGTATCACGGATGTCGCACTTCGAGCCAGGAAGGAGGAGCAGCGAAGCCCGGTCATTGCACCGTAGAAGAAGTAAAGACTCGGGTATCTCAGGTTGGCGAGCGCGGCGGCGAGATAGCGGAGCTAGCGGAATCTCGAGGCATAGCATCGACGGAGAATCATCTGAAGATGATAATGGCGAGAATGCCGTTGGGCATAGATCCTACCAACATCATGACTCTCCATCACCCGTTTCGCGGTCTACTGTTTTCGATAATTTGGCGAACATATTCGGTCGACGCGCAACAGACGCATCCACTCACAAAACTGGAAGATCTCGTCGTTCCTCAGTCTCTACCAGCCGACATTCGCGTCGACGGCATCGTGATTCCCTTTCAGAGCCGGGGGTAGAAGCAGAGGATGAGGAACGTTGGGGTTATTCTTCTGGAGAAGAGCTGTCTGGAGACGAGGCAGACTCACTGACCAGGGACAACATCTCCATTGCTGCTAGTATGGAGTACGACTCTGAACCTGCTTCACCCTCAACGCGGGCGCAAGCCCTTCCCTTGCTGGCTTCTGATCCCATATTCGGTGGAGAGGCGCGCATTGACATAGAAACCCCTTTTGCTCTTTTAGATTCACCCCCTGCTGGTCCCCCAAGTCGACAAACCCTGTACATATCCGACGAAGACTTCACAATACGTTTCGTCGGCTATGAGAAGGTTTACTGGAGGGTTCAGCTTTGGCGTCTGGGTTGTTTGGTTACCCTAGGACTCTTGGGATTATTGGGTCATTGGTTTCCTCGATTGTGGCTCAGGTGGGTTGCACGAGAAAAGGGTTTCGTCAGCTCAAATGACGGATTCGTCGTTGTCGAGGTATTTACTTTGTTTGTTGGAGATAAAGTGATTGACCATTCGCAAGTCTGCATACAGGGACATCAGTCTGTTTCCTCTGCGCCGCTTGCCGTACCAATACCACATATCGACCGTTTTTCCTCTGACTGTACCAACGACCGACCGCCTCGCATCATCGGAGAACACACCCGAAGGATATGACCCAATGTCCGGCACCTTATCGCATCTCGTAATTGTGGACTATCGTTATTCTCGGTTTGCTTTGGACCCTAGAACTGGTTTGTTTAATTTCATCCGGTAGGTCAGACCAAGGTCAGACCAGTTCCTCATTCTAATCCGATTTCAGTAATTGGCGGGATCCTGCTTGGTCAAGCACATCATCTGTTTCTAGCGGCCTAGTACCAGAAACGCGTATTCAACGCCTGCAACTATTTGGGAAGAACGAAATTGACATCGAAGGCAAATCTACTGTGGCACTGCTCGTTGATGAAGTCAGCCCTACCTTATCATCTCATCTCTCTCGCTGAACGACACCAGGTCATCCATCCATTCTACGTTTTTCAAATCGCGAGCATAATATTGTGGTCGTTGGACGACTATTACTATTATGCCTTTTGCATTGGGCTAATTTCGGTGGCCAGCATTCTCACGACTTTGTTAGACACGAAGAAGGTATGTTCATCTTAACGTCGTTGTACATAACTCGTTAATGGGTTAGACAATCGCGCGCATGCGCGATATGTCCAGGTTCTCTTGCAATGTTGAAGTGCTGGTTAATGGACAGTGTGAGTTCATGCACGTCACCTCGTTGAACCTACAGGAATAACCTATGTTTTCAGGGACAGAATGCGATTCCATGGATCTGGTATCAGGCGATATTGTCAACCTCACGAGCGTTCCTCTTACCGTGGTACCAGCAGATCTATTTTTGGTGTCTGGCGACGCCATCGTCAATGAAAGTATGCTTACGGGGGAAAGCGTTCCTGTAAGCAAGGTTCCAATCAAGGACGACGACCTCATTCGATGGAGAGACTTAAAAGACGAAAACCCGAAATGTTTCCTGTATGCTGGGACTCGCGTTGTCAGAATTCGCGGCCCTTTCACTGAAGATAGTGGCCATGCGAGACCTGCATTAGCTATGGTAGCTCGAACAGGTGAGCTCGTCAAGAATAAACTCTTCATGCGGCTGAATCTGGTTATTAGGCTTCAACACAACGAAAGGCGCCTTGGTTCGTTCTATGCTCTTCCCCAAACCGATTGGCTTCAAGTTCTATCGCGACTCTGTCCGCTTTATTGGCGTGCTTGCTGGCATTGCGGGGGTTGGATTTTGCTTCAGTGCTGCTCAATTCATAGAAATGGGAGTAAGTTATTTTATTTTATGATTCAAGCCTCGTGTTAATCTCTACAGCTCAAATGGCAAACCATCTTGGTCCGAGCTCTCGACCTCATAACAGTTGTTGTGCCGCCAGCTCTTCCAGCGACTTTGTCGATTGGGACAAGCTTCGCTATTGGGCGTCTCCGACGGGCAGGAATATTTTGTATCTCTCCCAGTCGGGTCAACGTTGGTGGGAAAGTCAATGTATGCTGCTTCGACAAGACAGGAACCTTGACAGAGGACGGACTTGACATTCTTGGGATTCGAGCGCTTGACCGATCCGTTCCTCGGTTTGGCGAGTTGCTTGAGGATATTCACGACCTGCCTTTGGGAGTAGGAAAAGCAACGTTTTTACACGCACTAGCGACTTGCCATTCTTTGAAACTTGTCGATGGGCATGTTATCGGTGACCCGCTCGATGCCAAAATGTTTGAATTTACGAAGTGGACTTTGGAAGAAGGTCAGGCGGGAGGTGTGGGTGTCATCAAGACAAGGGCAGGAGCGGTTGTCGAAAGGACCGCTCTGGTTCAAACCGTTGTTCGACCACCTGGCAGCACCGGATTCCGACTTGAAGATGCGCTGAAAGGATCTGCTAAGGTTGTTTGTTCAATTCCTGTCTTCTGGCGCCCGATTGATCTGCTTTCAGCATACTCATTTCTTGGAGTTGGGTGTCATCCGCACGTTCGAATTTGTTTCGTCGCTTCGCAGGATGAGTGTTGTCGTCAAAAGGCTCAAAGGCACGAGCATGGAGGTCTATGTCAAAGGAGCGCCGGAGGTGATGGCAAGTATATGCGAACCCGATTCCTGTGCGACATTTATCCACCTCCGATAACTCGTCAACTTATCCCCCTTAGTCCCACAGGACTACGAGGACCTCCTATCGTATTATACAAAGAGAGGGTATCGTGTTATCGCTGTTGCAGGAAAGAGCGTTGAAAACCTTTCATGGCTCAAAGCGCAGAGGATGAGACGGTTAGTCCGTGTCCTTTTCTTGGCAAGTCTTGAACTAATCCCGGCACAGTGAACAAGCCGAATCGGGTTTACGCTTCTTGGGACTCATTATCTTCGAAAATCGCTTGAAACCTGGCACAGCACCCGCTATCCAAGCATTGCGGACCGCTCATCTGGCATGCAGGATGATAACAGGTGATAATCCATTGACAGCGGTCAGCGTGGCTAGGGAATGTAACCTCATCAATCAGTCATCGCATGTCTTCAGTCCTGTATTTGTTCGAGGTATCTATTACACTTGGCCTTAGCAGATTTCAAGCTCCTAACGTGACAACCACTAGGAAATGCATCGACGCCTAACTCCAAGCTAGAATGGACTTGCGTCGATGATCCAGGATGGATGCTGGACAGTTACAGCCTGAAACCTCAGGCGCCTCCACCTCGTCACACCGTAGAGGATGACGAGGCTGATTACCAGGACTTCTCTTTGGTAGTAACGGGTGACGTATTCCGCTGGATGCTTAACCATGCACCCCTTGAGACACTCCAACGTGTAAGCTGTTAGATCTCTCCGAATCAGCAGTCTCCTAACTTGTTTGTAGATGCTCGTGAAAACGCAAATATTTTCTCGGATGTCACCCGATGAGAAGAATGAAGTTGTTGAACGTCTTCAATCGTTTGGATATACTGTCTTGATGTGTGGGGATGGTGCCAACGACTGTTCAGCTTTGAAGGCAGCCGATGTCGGGATTTCACTGTCCGAAGCAGAAGCAAGTGTGGCTGCACCGTTCACATCCAGCACTCCTGACATCGCTTGCGTCTTGGAGGTCATTAAAGAAGGACGGGCTTCACTTGTGACGAGTTTCAGTTGTTTCAAATATATGTGAGTGACGTCCTCATACTCCCCTAGGCTAGGTTTACATTGTCATGATCAGGGCGCTCTATTCACTCATCCAGTTTACATCTGTAACCTTATTATATTCTTTTGCGTCATCATTGGGCGATTTTCAGGTGTGTTCCCCGAGCTTATCTTGCGGACCCGAACTAATGGGATGAGCGCATAGTTCCTTTATATCGACCTATTTATCATTATACCAGTGGCTGTTACCAGTAAGTCGGTTCTCCTCGAAGAATCCTTCACCGAAGCTAATGATCCGCAGTGGGGCGTACCTTACCGTACCCTCGCATCCACACGAAAAGACCAACAGCAAGCCTGGTTTCGAGGAAGGTGCTTGTCAGCATTATTGGTCAAATAGTCATCAATGCTACCGTGCAAGCATGGGCCTATTTATGGGTACGAGAACAAAGCTGGTACGTTGCCGCCTATCTGTGTTCTGTTGTGTGGGTGATGATCTGGGTCAGGTATACCCCTCCCCCGAGCGCCGACCCATTTCAAGATGGAAACAAGCTGGAGTCGCTAAATTTTGAGAACACGGTGTTGTTCTTGATTTCTTGTTTCCAGTATATCCTTGTAGCAGCTGTGTTCAGTATTGGCCCTCCTTACCGCAAGTCCATGTGGACGAATGGTAAGAGGAACTGTATATTCATCGTACAAGAGTACCTGACGTCTATATAGGCTGGCTAATGGCTGCAGTTGGCATCTTAACAGGCCTCAATCTCTGGATGTTGCTAGCGCCACCGGGCGTAGCAGTCCAGGTGCTTACGCTGATGACCATTCCGGTGATGGGGCGATACATGCTTTTGTTGGGGGTTGTGCTGAATGTGGCGGTGTCAATGATCTTTGAAGAGTGGGGAGCGGGCTGGGTTGCGGACACGCTGGGTAGATGGATGGAACTATGGACATCTAGACGCAGAACAGCGAAAGGCTATAAGCTGGTGGATGGTGGAGAGTGATTCCTCGGCGCAGTCTAGACCGTATAATATTGTGTAGACAGATATCGGAGATGGCTTCGTTGCCATGAAACTGGATTGAGACTGAGCTGATTGCGGAGTTTAAAATGATATGGTGCGGTGCGGGATGGTCGCGGCGGCCAGCCTTGCAACAGCGTTTGCAAGCTCTTTCGTCTCTTGATCTTTCTCTTTTGCTTTTTTTGCTCATTTTCTCCCTCAGCCCTGGGGGCACTTCCAGTCTTTATCTTCGACCCCAACGTTCGACCTCGTCGAGAACCGCAGGAACCGGGCTCTTCTTTCGACCTTTCAGCCCCACGCAATTCGTCATGTCCTTTACTCTTCGGATCCGACAGATTGCTCTTTTCGCTCTCTTTCAATGTTTATTTCTTTCCTTTGCTCATGTCAATGCTCTGCCACTTGAACCACGCCAGGCTGCTCCAAGCCCAACTTCCCTGATGACCATACAGACACTTGATACGTGAGTTATTACCATACAATCGTACGACCAGTCCATCCTCACCCCTTCACAGCGTCGCTGGACCAATGACGGAAACGTGTGTCATTACTCTTACACCAATCACGGATGCGAACGGGCAGCCTGCAGTGGAGGAGGTGAAGAATTGCAAGTTTGCCCTGAGCGCTGATAACAGCGGCGCGCAACCTCCACCTGGGGGTTCAAATTCAGCTGCCACGGTCTCCGTTCCACCCACCACCGTTTCCCTCACCACCTCTTCCTCAGACCCGGCAGCGACAAGTTCTGTCAGTCTAGCTACTACAACCGCAGCAGCTCAAAGCTCTGTTTCTGCGGCTACAAGTCTGGCAACTGTAATTGTCTTTAAGAATCTGCTGATATGTGAACTCATCGCGTCTTGTTCTTGTTAGGCTCCTCCGACGGCTGCTCCCAGTCCCAGTGCCGATGCTCCGGTGGTGGTGAATGTGAGTATAATCTGTATATTCATGTTTACGGGGAAGTAATCGATACTCTCAGGGGATCTCATCAATAGCTGCATCGATCGCACCTTCTGCTGTGGTCGGTGCAGGCGCATCAGCTGCAGCAGACAGCGCGGCTTCCATATCGGCATCGGCTGCAGCTTCTGCAGCGGCTGAACAGTCACCGTCGACATCTCCTGCTGCTGCTTTCCAACTTCCCGGAAGACAATTATCTGTCTTGCCAATCGGTCTTGGTGTGTTCGCTGGTATCTCGGTTATTGCGTTGATCGTTGTGGGACTGGTAACCTATGAACGGACTAAATACCGCAAGGTAAGAAATAGCCTCCGTTTGAGACTTTTGGCACCAACAGTGACCTTTCACTTCGAATAGGCATTCAGGCAGAGGAAATTAGCAGAGTCGGGTCAAGAAATGGGTTATGGTGGTATGGCGTAAGTGCTGATTCATTGGTAGTCAATTCAAGGCCCTAACCTTTCTTCTAGTCAACGTTAGAGGGTTTTCTTAGCCTATTTCTTGTAACATTTTGGTATAGTTATAGCACTTGCTCGGACAAGGGGAGGACTGTTGTCCCATCATAATTGCATGCAAGTTGCATGGTGTATTTCTGTCGGATGTGATGTGATACCCACGTGCTACCAAAGCAACCTGTTGATTCGTGTAAATCCGCTGAGGTGGCTTTTGAACCCCCTTGCAATTGTCTTTGCTGTTCATGACTTCAGAGTGCTTTCGGCCTGTCGACAGGGTTGCCATCACTTTCCTTGTCGACAACAGTATTGAATGGTTGGAATAACTTTCTTCCGACGACCTTAACCCGCTTTATGCTAAGGATGTTTCGTTCAGGATGACGAAGCTACCACCTGGATTCAGCCATGAACTGCCTCAACATCTTCGTGACCACTGTCCCAAGGTGGACGAGCAGCTCGGTGTTCCTGTGCTAGACTTCAATAAGTTTTGTTGTGGTGAGTCCTTTTGCAATCCCGATGGAGTTCCTCGCACGAAGAGATTGTTCTGGTGAATCGATGAAACGTTTAGGTGCCCATGGGTTCTCTGCCCTGATTGTAGGTGGCTGGAACTGGGAAGCTCATAGTCCCTCTATGCTAAGGACCCTCTCCGAACTCATTCACTTTGCTTTCTTAGAAAACTGAAATCGATGGAGAACCCTCCCACCTAACGCTTTTCGACACGGGTCCTGATTCCACGTCGCTGGTTCGAAATATCTCTGCGATGCATATCCCCGTGGAACAAATCGAGAGGGTAATCACTTCACATTGGCATAGTGATCATACAGGAGGATTGCTCTCATTCTTGTCCTATCGGAATGAAGTTGTAAATCAGCTTAACAACCAGCGTCAACAATCTGGCGAAAGCTCCGAATCCTCAACTTCTACTACACCCACAACGGCCATCCCTCAGGTGGTGATAGACGTTCATCCTGATAGACCAGAAGCTCGTGGTATCGCACCAGGACCTAACTTTAATAAAGTCATTTGTGCGATTCCTGTTGACCCCAAATTTGATGAGATAGAGGGGTTGGGTGGGGTTTTGGAGAAGAGAAAGGAAGGACATAGTGTTGCGAGTGGGATGGTGTGGGTAAGTGGAGAGATTCCGAGGGTGACGGAATGGGAGGAGGGGATCCTGGGTGGGATGAGGTGGGTTGTGGGTGAGGAGAATGGGAATGGGAGGTGGGTGAATGAACCGGTAAGTGTATATACTTGGGATTGCATAAAGAACTGCTGAAATGATTTTATAGCATATCATGGACGAAAGGTATGCAGCTATCGATGTCGCAGGTAAAGGGTTGATCATATTTAGCGCGTAAGTCTCCACCAATCGCCTCCTGGTTCTAGCTAACTATGTGTACCCAGATGCTCTCATGCGGGCATCGTAAACGTCATAAAGGATGCTGTGAACAGATTTTCTCGGCCTGTCTACATGGTCTATCTTTCCTCTTCCTCCCCTTGAGCACCACTCAACAATGCATACAATAGGTCGTTGGAGGTCTTCACCTCGCAGGACCAGAATTTGGGCCACGAATCCCTCTTACAGTCGATTTCCTCTCGACCCAACTTCGTCCTTGTCCAACCTATGTCTTACCTATGCACTGTTCTGGGTTTCGTTCAAAAGCTGCACTAGAAAATGCTTTCGGGGAAGGATGTGTACCTGCAGGTGTTGGTTTGAAAGTGGAGATTATTGGTGATAGGACTCTTGACGAGAGGTTACCTCCTTCGTCGTACTGAGGTGGACTTGAAGGAAAATGTGAAGTCTCTGAACACAAATCAATTAACGGGGAAAGTAAATGATGCTACAGCAGCATGAAAATGGTGAAAAGGGATGGTCAAACGTCCAGAGATCGTGGTGGAGCTCAACCCAGATACTTCCAAATCATGAAGAAGCAGAAGAATGTAAAGACCGCACCACCAAAGAAAATGTACAAATCCTGCGTACTGATTGAACGCGAGCCAATCAGCCAAGCACACGAATAAGAACAGAAACTAACCTTCTTCTCTCGACCCAACCGATAACACTCCTACTCAACCCAAGCGTATTCGCAGCATCCAACAATCTCCTCTGAGTACCCTTCAACACATTCCTCTGGTCCACCAAATTATCCAAAGCCTCCCTCCCTTGCGCTAAAAATTCATCAATCCTAGTTTCCGCGTTCTGCAAAAATGTATGTTCATCCAACGCATGGGCTTCACGAAGTCCCATCCCGCCATAAGGTTGGTTTGGTGTAGACGAACGGAAAGGTGATTCGGAATGTTGTTCCTGCGTTTGTTGAGGTCGAAGACCAGGGTGAAGGGTCGAAATGTTAGGATTGTTTTGACTTGGTTGGAAACGACGGCGGGCGTCGGATGGAGAAGGTGTTCCGGTGGTTGTTGACATTAATTCCGAACGTTGAGCGGTTGCCGTCTGTTGGATTTTTTTGTCAATAGATTTCAGAGCCGAAGAAGTCAGAATGTCAGGTGTTATGTAGATGAGGAAATGAAACGTACCTCCGCGGCACCTTCAGCTTTGAGGGCTTCGAACTGAGTTCGTAGTTCTGCATAATCTGCTCTGAATTTCTGCACACGACTGAGGAATACCCAATAAGGAGGTAGAAACGTAACGAGCGTCTCGCCCTTACCTTTGTGCTTTCTCTTGTTTCGCTTTGATAAGTTCCCGTTTGGCCATGGAGTCATAGTCGTCAACGGTACGATTCATAGCGGCTAGAGACGCTGAGATCTGCCCTAACAGAGAAACGCGACAATGCTTGGAAGATCAGTACCTCCATAGCAAAGAGCTAATGGTGGATACAGTCGCCACCCACCTAGGAGGGAAGCCGAGCTGTCGCCATTGCGAAGACGGTCGAGGTCAGCGACAATGGAGTTGTACTGCCTAACACCAGAGGTGTATAATGAATTCATTGGAGGGAGACGGTTGGCGAATGGTCGTGGTGTCGTTTGCGCAGCCGCGGTCGTCGTGTTGTCGACACGTCACATGAGAGGGTCACTGTCACAAGTCATTTTCTTCGGAACGGCAAACAGAATCTTGACATCAACGGAACAAATGGACTCTGGCAATTGCAAAAGTTGGGATGGAGACTGTAGGCTTTGCACTACACACCGTCGCCTTGTTGGCATCAACAGACAATATTATTGACGACCTTTGTGAACCCCCATATATTGCCCCTTGCGTCGCCTTAAAACACTCAAACCCATGCGATCCGTTGTGTCCACGAAGCGCTCGACTGCGCCAATCAGCGACTTGATACTGATAGTTACACGACCATCTGAATTAAAGATGGATATGACAGCATCTCGAATATCATTCCGGACACTATTGACAGCGAAGAACTCCACCTCAAGAAAAACGCGGTCGAGCAGGGAGGAATGACAACTGGGCTTCCACCGGAGAAACTCACGCGCTCGTGGTATTGCAATTGTAGTGACGGATTTTCGTTTGGATGACAACTTGCAGACCTCCGAGGGGAAAGGAATTTCCATGCCCCATGAGGATCAAAGGGGATAGGATGAGTACGCAAGGTTGTATTGAATTCAATCTTATCTTTGGGAACTGTGATTCTTACGGTTTGTATTGTTTCTGGACGATTTCCCGCCTGCCAGAGCCGCTTTTTCCAATTTTCTGGAGTGCTGTTTTTGTCGCTCGCTTTTTCTCGCACGGTTGCCCTCGTAGCGAGTCTTTTTTGGTTTCGGCTTGTTTTGGGGTTGTGATGCGGTGGATGATGATAATCTGGGTTTGGTCGGGGTTTGCGAATGGGGTCTATCGGAGGAGGGTGGCGAAGGTTTACGGCCATAGATGGCAAGCTCGGGGTCAAAGTCTTCTATCACGGTCACGGTGGCCAGGGTTTCTTCATCTCCGTACTCGTCTTCCCTTGCGTTTGGGGGAGAACCAGCTATGCCCGACCATTCTCCTTCATCAGAGCTATGTTGATCTTGAGCTTCTGGGAAGAGACGAAGCACGTGAGAAGGGAAACGAGAGACTAAAGGAGCACGGACCTGGGGCACCATATGCTTTTTCAACGAGAGCGGCATTCTCCCTTGCGCGTTCTCTCAGCGTACGACGTTTCTAGCAAAGCCGGTGAGGCGATGGAGTGGACAGAAGGAGGCAAAGACACGGACTTCACGCCTGGCTTCGAGGAGCTCCTGCTTTTGACGATCTAACGCCTTTTTGCGCGCGGCATCTGCTTTTGCGAGCTTGCGTTTGTGGAAGCCGGTGAGAAACTCTCTGGACACAAATTAACGGGCAGACAGGAACGGGAGGAAATGGAGATGCCTTCGGGCACTATCGTCAAAAAGAATTTGGGCAAGTTGTTTGGATTTTGCGCGTTTCTTGGAGGCAATGGCAGGATGAGACCTGGTGAGGAGCTGGAGATTGGATGGAGACATGGTGCAAAGTGCGTGACGGCGGATCTGTGACGGGCGACTGGATCTGCAGATTGGAGCGGAATTTAATTAGTAATTATGGAAATAAATATATTGGGATCATGATATTATGCTGCAGACATACATAACATACCCTTCACTCTCGCCCACTGCTCTCAACCCATGCCAACCTCTGCCAGCAGCCCGCCACACTCCGTCGGCCACCCCAATCTCCCCGTCTACCCTGCACAGCACCATCGCCCTCTCTACCCCCCCAACCACCCCCGGCCAGATTACCACGACATGTACCCGCCCTCATCGTCGTCCGCCTCGTCCTCCCATCCCTGGCAGAATCACCAACACCATCTGCTCCCGCCCAACCCGTATCCGCAGCCCCCTCCTCCCCCAATCGCACACAAGGTCTGGACCCTCGATTGCAAATCCTGTGATACCTTCCTCACAAACCGAGGAATGAAGGTGGGTCTCCATCCCCCCGCTTCGTGATCCATGTTCTTATCTACGTCGCATGTCAGGCTGTGCTGCTCTTGCGCCCAAATGTCTCCCTGTATTCTTCGGACGCGCTCCCTGTCAATTGTTCTGCGTACACGACCAATCCAGACGTCTTACGTCCCCGGCCGGTGTGCAGCCCACCCCCCTCGCATATTCCGCCTCGTACGTGTGAATGTCTCACACAGACTCTCTGCTGCCACGGCTGTGGTTCCACGGTGGGCTACATGATCGTCATCCCTGTGCGTTCAGGTTCATCGTAATTTGCCGTTCCCCGCATTAACGACCCTTTCTTTATCTAGTGTACACGTTGTACATCGTCTATAACCGCGACTAATCGCGCCACGAACGGCCACCGTTTCGTATTTCATGCCAGTGAAGTCTTGGGCACTGAGCGGCGCTACATACTCGACGAACCTGGCGTTATCCCCTTTGAACCGCCTGCTGTTGCCATGTCATCCCATTTTGGGCCAACCCAGCCCTCGCATCACCATTACACCCACCCAACACACCGCGAACAAGTACCTCATCCACAACTACCCACTTCCAGCTCTGATAATCATGCCTCCCCGCCTTCACCCCATTCCGACTACCTTCCTACCCCGCCTCTCGAATTTGCAGACATATCCCTCGCCGCCACTCTCCATCCACCGGACTTGCCTTCCTTCCTATCTGAGAACATTTCCGGTTTCTCGCGTTCACATATCTATCCACATGTTCTACATTCCTATTCCCGTTCCTCATCCCCGCATATCCACCCTGCTTATATGACCCTCAGAGCCCCTTCAGCCGATCCTTCTTCCGTGCCAAGTCTGCCTCCTCAATTCATCTCACCCGCGGAGCAAAAGGAGCAGCCCGTTCCCCGTAAACTCAAATCCGGAGACACCCTGTTCTGGCACCACCTCGCGAGAACAGGCGAAATTCCAGGTGTCGCCGACGACATACGCGCTCGGGGAAAGCCTTCGTCCCCTGTCGATGAGAAACTGGCAGGCAAAGTGGTGTTTAATCGGTGATCCGAGGCATGCTTGCCGATCCCTTCAAAAACTACCATACCTTGTTCACTACGACACTTCATGACAAGAACGACTGCTTTCGTGCGTACTATATCGCTTTCCTCCGTGATTCTGTTTGTCAACCACTGTACACAATTGTACATCATGCATCATGCATCATTGCAAGCTTTCTCCGTGTTGGACTTTCTCGGTTGATCATGTGCGCAAACTCAGCAGCGCAAGGAAACTGGACAGAGATGGCCAGGCGCTGTCATCACTCCATTTGCGTTTTCGATTGGGTTTGAATGTAAACGATAAGGCTGCCAGACACCGTACTACACCAACATTCAATCTCGGCTCGTATGTTAGGATACCCCTTCGACCACTCTATACCAGATCGTTACGATCCATTTGCATCTAGTACGGACACATGCACCTTCTCCCATGGGAGTTTCCGGTACCAATCATGATAGTGATAGTTGTCTCCTTAGAATGGCTTAGAGTGTTGTATGTAACGGCAAAGACCATCAGGTTTTCCATTCATGATGTCGAGCGCCTTCTTTAACCAGCGAGCATGACGCACAATGTTACATCCGAAGGCTCTAAGTAAACACAACCCCATGCGGTAATCAAGGGCGAGAGGGAAACCATGCGTAATTGCTGCCGTAAAGGACAGACCAGAAAGGACATCTGATCGCCACAAATCCTCCTGGAAGTTATTCGATTGAAATACCACATTCAAAACGTGCTTTCTAGATTTCTTTGCGTCCGGCTCGGGTCCTGGTTTTGCGACCTGGTGATCTAGGATCTTTTGGGACGGGATCGCAGCCCTTTGAACGGGGCGATTGATGTCGAGCATGTGGCGTAAGCACATTTGTGATATCTTTCTACGGATTGGATGTTAGTTTTCAGCGGTTGAACGGAAGGGAACCGAACACGCGATTATGGGCAGTTCAGCGGGTGTTATTCCCTTCGAGTGTCTTTCCTGAGAGGAATAACGGTTTGAATTCGGTTCCAGGATGGGCAGAATACGATGGCCGAGGCGCCTGAGCTTGACACCATCAACCTTGATCGTGTTTGGCATCTCTTGGGGTTTTCTTGGGCTGCCTCAAGACCGCCTTGATCGTGTTCGACGTCTCTGGATACCACAGCATGATATCGATCATGACTCACTTCGAACAAACAAGCAACGAGGCAGGCGCATGTTGGCTGACATAATCAGGGCCTTATTAATACTCCGCGCAGCATTTCGACCCTCTGCCATCCTCTTACCTTAACCACTACAATCTCCAGCGCTTTTATCTCAGGTGAGCTCCGCCATTCAGACACCGTTCTGCCTTTCAAGGTCTCATCATTCCCAACTCTTTTCCACCACAGTTAGTGTCAGTATTCGTGGGATCGTCGCCATCATTCACGCGTCTTATCTGACCCCCCCTATAGCATGCAAATCTTTGTCAAGACCCTCACCGGAAAGACTATCACCCTTGAGGTCGAGTCTTCTGATACTATCGACAATGTAAAGGCCAAGATCCAAGATAAGGAAGGGTGAGTAATGCTGTGGCCGAGTTCCACTTGCTCCGGTGGCTGACCGCGTTATCTTTTAGGATCCCTCCCGACCAACAGCGTTTGATTTTCGCCGGAAAGCAATTGGAAGACGGTCGCACTCTTTCCGACTACAACATTCAGAAGGAGTCGACTCTCCACCTCGTCCTCCGCCTCCGTGGTGGCATGCAGATTTTTGTCAAGACGCTTACGGGGAAGACCATTACCCTCGAGGTCGAATCTTCGGATACCATCGACAATGTCAAGGCCAAGATTCAGGACAAGGAGGGCATTCCCCCCGACCAACAACGCTTGATTTTCGCCGGAAAGCAATTGGAAGACGGCAGGACTCTTTCTGACTACAACATTCAGAAGGAATCCACCCTTCACCTTGGTGCGTTCTCCATTTTGACTTACTAATTGGTCATTGGCTGACTGTTTACCCCAGTGCTCCGTCTCCGGGGTGGCATGCAAATTTTCGTCAAGACTTTGACCGGCAAGACCATTACCCTCGAAGTGGAGTCCTCGGACACCATCGATAACGTCAAGGCTAAGATCCAGGACAAGGAGGGTATCCCTCCCGACCAACAGCGACTCATCTTCGCCGGGAAGCAGTTGGAGGATGGTCGTACCTTGTCAGACTACAATATCCAGAAGGAGTCCACGCTTCACCTCGTCCTCCGTCTTCGTGGCGGTATGCAGATTTTCGTCAAGACCTTGACCGGCAAGACCATCACTTTGGAGGTCGAGTCCTCCGACACGATCGACAATGTCAAGGCCAAAATCCAAGACAAGGAGGGTATTCCACCTGACCAACAACGTCTCATTTTCGCGGGTAAACAATTGGAGGATGGTCGTACTCTTTCTGATTACAACATTCAGAAGGAGAGTACCCTGCATTTGGGTATGTCTTCCTTGTTTCGATCCGCTCTTGTCTCGTGTTCTGAACACAACAATAGTCCTTCGTCTCCGTGGTGGCTTGTAGGTTCTGAATACAAGCCGGCCCCTGCTCATCTTTTGGACCGGGCGATGGCCGCTGTCGTTACTCCTTTGATCGTAGTCATGTCCCGCTCCTTTGTATCATATATCGTGTTTGAATGAATGCACGTTTTCGTCGCCATTGCGCTGCTTTATCTCTTTTTGTGAAAGTGTGCCGCGAATTGCCGGAAGAGTTGGTCCACCGGGGCTTACGTTATCAGTCACTAATTTTTATGTCACAGCCACTCACACAGGAAGTGTTTATGGCAGGGCTGGCTCGGCTTCATAACTCTCACTGGTCCACACAACCTTTCTCCCATCTCCCTCCCCCTTCCCTCCGTCCTCCGTCATACATCGTCCCACCCACCCCCACCCTCCCTGGCTTTGGTCTGCGCCGTGATGCCTCACCCAGCTCTGCCTACTTCCTCGAAAGAGGAGGTGCCCTGGCGTCCAACCAAGATCATGAACATGCGCGACCTCGCAAAGGATGACGACTTTCTCAGTCATTTGCTTGTCGAAAAACTTGGGACAGGAACAGTGCCACTTCTTGTGCACAAGATGGACGGTACAAGGAAGCATCCCAAGACCGACGCTCAAGAATTACTAGGCATTGTTCGACGACGCGTATGTAGCTTCCATTTCTCGCGTCCAAACCACTCGATCACATACTGACGCCCCCCCTCTCCATCCCGTAGCTTGTCAATAGTAAACTCCCTGTTCAGCATGCTACCCGTCATGCCGTTGACGACCTCCTCAAGTAGGTTCCTCCCCTTTGTTTCTAGATCTCCAGAGGCGTTTCCACTGACCACTAGTACCTCTCATCAGACTTCCTCCTATACGTTATTTCTTGAAGGCCTATACCCAAAAGCAGATCAATGCCTTCGCCACGTGAGTCACCTCGGTCGCGAATAGATAGAGTGCACAGTTTTAACCCAACCGTTTCTCGTGACCAGCCACGCATCCCGATATTTCGAACTGTACCACCCTTCAGGCTCTATTGAGATTGCTCATACCTCACGCTACGCCCATCGAACAGGAAAGTCGGAGCTATGTATCCTTGCGACACGGTATCTCGCCCCTGGCACTGTCATAACCGAGCTGAAGGGTTCAATGGCCAACTTGACCGACGAGGAGGATAAGGAGTTGAAACGGACGGAAACTGGGAATACGGACATCCGCCGGGATTTTAGCGTCATCCACTCTAAACAGATGAAGAAGAACCACCTGTTCTTGGGTCCAGCTCGTTTCGTTAACGTGAGCGCTGCCACCTCACAAGTACTGTCACACCCCTCTTGACGCCACAAATCTTCTCCCTTAGCACGACTGCGAGAACAACTGTGAACTCTTCAGGGAGGGCAGGTATATCACTTTTAGGGTCCTGAGACCAATTGCCATTGGAGAGGAGATTACCGCTCACTATGGTGATGCTTACTGTACGTTCCTCAAATCTCGTCCCCCCTTCGTCATTTGTCATTGATATATGCGATCCCATCATCTAGTTGGCAAGAAGAACCGTCACTGCCTTTGCGAGAGCTGTGAGAAACGTGGTCGGGGAGGTTATGCTCCTGAAAACGCGGCTGGGTTATCAAATGCCTATTCTCCTTCGGATACAGATTCAGATTCCGAGTCTGAAGACAGCTCGAGCGGATCGGAGAGCGATTCTAACAAAGAACCCCTGAACCTCGACGAGCGACGCACGAGAAGGGGGGTATATGCAGTCGTGACTAATAAGGACGAGGATAGTGAGGTCAGTGATGAAGAGGATGACAACGTTGTTCCGCTCGCCTCCGCCAGGGATATCCCAGCAGATGGAGATATTGAACTGGATACTCTTTCTGAACTTACATCCATTGCGACCTCCAGCGCAGCTCACGATGCGACACCCCAAATATTGTCATCCCCTGCGCCCGAACCCCAGCGTTGCTCTTCATCACTTAGTTCCCTGTCATCACTCGCTTCTGATGTCGTATCCGCGTCAAACATGGGGACTCCCCATTCAATACGCTCCCAGCCCACGCACCGTCACAACGCAACTACAACCGAAGTAGGAACTTCTCGAACTTCTCGAGCTTCGGGACAACTGGCTACACCGCCTTTGTCGGAGGAGACAGCGTCGCAGGCCGGTGGTTCCACGACCCCTGCCAAACGTGTTACACGCTCGGTCTCCGCCTTGGAAGCGGCGTCGTCAAAGGGCAAGGGCAAAGCGACTACCGCCACACCTCGGTCTACTCCTTCCTCCCTGCGTCCATCGAAAGGAAAGGACAAAGAAGAGGTGCAGATCAAGAAAGAAGAAACCGAGCCAACGCGTGTCCTGCGTGCACGCCCTAACCCGCCGCCCACAGACCCTGCAAAGGAGGTTCCATCTAAGCCTGTCGTCCGACGTGGGCCCGATGGTAAACCCTTGCCCATATGTTGCACGTGTGGTGGTGTGTTGCCAGTCATTTCCATCGACTCGAAGGTCGTTTGGGGTCTCGGCCCTGAGACATCAAGGAAGAAGAAAAAGTTAGAGTGTCCTAGGTACGAGCTCTATTTCGTTTTCATTGATCAAATGCTGAGATGCTGCACTCTAGGTGTATCCGTCATTTTGCGATTTATGGTCAACCCTGGCCCAGTCGTATTCCTATCCCTGGGTCGAGTTCACTACCAACGCCTCGAGAGGATGTCGCGCCTGCTGATACGATCAATCGACGGGTGACCCAGAAAGGTCTTTCGGTCCTTGATCGGAAATTAGCTGCAGCGGCATCTGCATCGCATTCGGGCAAACACAAACGCGATCAAGAAGCGACGGATGAACGCCCGAAGAAACGGAAGAGGACAGACCCCGAGGTGCAAGATGATGTGCCTACTAGCGGCCAGAAATCAGCCAGGAGCAAAGGCGAGCATTCGAAGCACCCACAAACCTCTCCAACCACGACTCGTATCAAAGTCGAAGAGGAAATTACAGACCTATCGGTTAGCGCACCACCCGCAAGTAGTAGCCGGAAGCGCGGCAGAGACAAGGCCGCTAATAGCGGTGCCGTCGATGAGCCTATCAGGACGGTATCTATCCCTATTCGCGCGTCACTTCGGAATAAGAAACGTGCGAATGAGGCCGTTGAGCGGCCAGAGGAGCACCCCAGCAAACGGATGCAGGTAGATGACGAGGAAGAATTGGAGCCACTTCAAAGGGTTATACCTCGCCCGGTGACGTCATTCCCAGGCTGTAGGCTATTTTGCAAGCCCAATCCCCTTAGTTTCGCCCTGAAGGCTTGGGCTAGTCCCATTATGCTCGACGAATCATCTTCGGAGGATGAAAAGACTCCAATCACGCCAGAAGATGGGTTTTCGCCTCCGCCAATCGTTGATCTTACTGTTCCGACAAACAAGCGGATCAAGTCTTCAAGCTTCTCGTCATTGACGAGGAGCGCGCTGAATTTGAAGCCTTCGCCTTTGGCATTTGCGAGGCGCCGTTGGACATCTAATCCATCTTCGCTCGTCGAAGACGTAGATGTCGATGACGATACCCCAGAGGTTGTAGCGGAGCAAAGTTATCACCGTCGATGGTCGAAGGGTGCTTACGGTTACAATGGACAGGAATTGGTTAGTGCAGATCAGTCCATTGCCCACTGATAATGGACTCATGAGTATATAGGAGACCGATTCTAGTGCAGATAGTCCCTTGGATTTGGTGCCACTCGATTCGGAAACTTATCCTGCTCCTTTTGTAAAGGCAGATTGCACAATCTCTTCTGCCCACCCACGTGTTTATCCAGTGCTCAGATCGGAATCCGGTGGCCTCTACTCCTCAAAATTGGTTGCCTTTGCTGAGAGCAACTCTACCCCCCAATTGGTTAACGCCGGATGGGATTCATGCTCGGATATTTCTGAACTGTGACGATTTCCTTGACTTCTTTTCGACTGTGCATTGTGTATTATAAACCTCGTACACTCATAATTCTAGGGTAGGGGTCACGTAATGCTGAACTCTGCATACATTATCCTTAATTGTGTTTTGCTACCCCATTGTGTCTACTGTTCAACAATTGCAGAGTAATATATTTGTACATTGGTGGAAATCTACTGTTGTCCGTCAGGTTTAAGTGAACTTCGACCAGCTCTCAAGATCTCGTCGGTGGATAAGAGGTTCATGGCAATTACAGAACTAAGGGTGGTTTTCATAAAACGTTGAGAACACGAGGACGGGACGCTCACCAAGAATGCAACATCTGTCGTTTCACCCGATAGTTGTCCCAAATGCCCTCTACTGTGGGGTCAAATGGTTCACCTGAATGAAGGTCGATGCCCACAACGTTGCCATCTGCGTACTCGTCCTGCAACGGTGTTAAGCACTGAGCACGTATGCGTCATCGTCATTCGCAACGCACCTGGAGGGCAACAACCACATCTTGTACGTCGTATCCACCATTTTGTGCCAATGTCTTTGGGATAATTAATAGAGCATCTGCGAACGCTTGCACGCCCATCTTAACTCGGCCCTTCGCGCCCTTCTTCACCGGACCGCTAAGGTGAGCTGAACATGCGACCTCAAACGCGCCAGCACCGGGAATCAGAACATCATCGTCAATAGCGTTCTTCACGGCTCTTAACCCGTCCCGGAGAGCGTCTTGTATTTGTTGTGTTGTGTGCGCGTTGGGTCCCTTGATGAGGAGAGTGACTGATTTGGGGGCTTTGACTTCTTCAACGAAGGTATACTTCTCTTCACCCAGGGTGTGTTCATAAACGAGACCCGCCCAACCCAAGACGTCAGGAGTGAGGTCATCCACTGAATTCGACGCGGTACCACCACATACGAGCTGGAGGCTTTGAAACAGGAATGTTAGCGTCGGAGTCAGGGGCCGGAAAAAGTGCATACCGTTCCATATTTCTCCGTTTTGCGCGGCGCAGTGCAAATATCCCGTTCTTGGCCAAAAGGTCAAGACTCATCGGATCAATACCCTTTTGGTTGATGACGACGAAGCTCTTTCGCTTCTCCTTGGAGTCAACGGCCTGGTCACAAACGAGGTTCTTCAGTTCCACGATTTTCTTGACTTTTAAGTCGACCGCTCGGCGTTCAGATTCCACGAGCTTTTCACGCTGTTCGGCAGAGGAATAAAAGAACCCGGAGTTCACTTCTCTGCGTAACGATTAAAAAGGTACAACAAGGAAGTGGAGTGAACCTACGTCTTCTCATATTCCAGGCTCACGTTCAAGGTCAAAACGTATGCATTCTCTACGCGCTTGGGCATATCGGGATGCCTTGCCCCGTGATCTAACACGAGACCACGGACAAGCTGCGTGTCCGACGCAGTTCGATGTTGCATCTTCATGACCTCGACCATATGAAGGTCAATAGGTTCCTGCCATTGATCGGTGGGAGCTATAAACCAGGTCAATGGCTAGAGAAGGAGAGAACTTCGTTCGATCTACCTTTTGTAGGTGGACGGATAGTCAATACAGCATCTACAACATCTGCGGCTAATTGCTTGGCCAGCGTTGCGTTCAGTTTCGTGGCAAGAGATGTATTCGCGACATTAATGAGTGTTGCACGATCGAGGGCGACTGTCTTCTTGAACTGATCGAGGAACTGAAGAGGAAAGCGGGGGTGAGTTTAAATATAAACCAGTGAGGGGTGTGGGGAACTCACCACTAATGCTTCCTTCTTAGCCAATTCAAAGCCCTCAGCAATCACGGTTGGGTGCACGCCCTCAGAGATATATCGATCTGCTTGTTTCAGCAGTTCACCGACCAGCAATACCACGGATGTTGTTCCATCGCCAACTTGGTCGTCTTGTGCAACAGCAGTTCGAGCAATCATAGCTGCTGTAGGATTCTGGATCTGCATTTCGGAAAGTAATACTTTGCCATCCTTCGTCATTTTTATTTGACCGGCGCCATCGACGAGCATTTTAAGGGTTCCTCGTGGACCTTTAATTCATGTGGGTTTGTATGAAAAAAGATCCTTTATGAAACCGTGAAACGCACCCAAGTTCCCCTTCACAACATTTGCGAGGCCCATGGCTCCATTCGTATTCACCTGGACACACATCAGCAACGAAACGAAGAGTAATTCATTCAAAATGACCTGCAGAGCAGCAGCTCTCCGGACACTTTCTGCCTTGGGGTTGATTAATTCGATACTTGATGACATGATGCTGGAGGGCGGGAGGCGAGGATGAGCTTTTGAACGCGTCGCAGCCAAATCTCCACGCGTCACGCGACTGTCACACTGATAAGATACGGCACGATCTGAAGCTGAAGAGCGATCTAGTCTGGCGCAAGATGGTACAAGATGGGGTATATGCGCTATTTTATATGGCTATAGATTATATGCATAGTGCGACGTGAAATCACCGATCAATTATACGGGGGATTGGTGGAAGACTTTGTTTCCATGTCCGGTGGACACTTCTCAATTGTTCCAAAAACGCGATGGCTATATCCTGGTCTGGAGGAGGGTCGTCTATTTCTTCCATCATGTCGACAATCATTGGCTCCGCTCTGATCTTCCCGCCTGGTCCGAACATACCAACTAATTTCAAGGTTTCTTCACACCTTGCCAAGAACTGATCGTCCTCAATACTGAACGCCTTGAGGATATGATGCTAGTGGTTCAAATGTGAGGCAGTGGAGCGCCATGAGAGAATAAGACTAACCTTTCGGATGTAGTATTGCTGGAATCCGCAAGGAACCAGACGTCCTTCCCATGCCGCAACAATACGGGACACGAAGCGATACTGAATTATCAGATCTTGGACGCGCAGTGAGCCCAGCAGCCTAGTTGCGGCAAAATCCATCCAATCAGGATCCCTTTCTGCTGATGTTTCGATCGTTCTTATTATTTGTTGGTGGATGTCTTCGGATCCAATTTCTTGCTCAGGTATCTCGAATTGCCGTGCTCGTCCCCGTGCTAATATCAAGGATGTATCTGAGTGCTCCTTATCTGACATTGGGTTATCCTCTCGAGTTCGCAAACGCTTGTATGGAGCCAATGAACTGCTCGTAGATGATGCACCCGCAGATGGTGAACGGGACCTCTGACGAAGGGACTGCCAAGCAGCGATGCGTCGGGATGTTGATGCGACAGAAGAGCGGTCGCTTGCTGGTGAGCGATGCCGTTTTCGCATACCTGCGGGGGAATTCGTAGCATAATCATTGAAAGGGTCTACTGATTGAGATCCTGAGCCCGAGGGAAGATATTGTGGGGCCATCTGTAAATCGAGATTACAGCTGCCTTCACCCAAAAGAAGACAGGACGAACCGCCTCAACGAAAACTTCAAGAGAGAGCTTCTGCGAGACGTATAGGTTGGCCGAGCCATAGTCATCAAGGTTCATCTCGGAAACACGCAAGAAAAACTGGCGAAATTCGCCACGAAGGGCATAGACCTTTGCGGGACCTTACAAGGAGAGTGAGGACGCGTTGGATGAAATAGTGGACGAGACACAGACCATCGATCCGTGAAGGGCTAGTTTGGAGCTGATCGCACTGAGGGGAGTATTAAAAGGGGTGCTGATACGGTAAGTAAAAAACGTACCACGTCCCTAGCATCTACCCTAAAGCCGTCGTCGGGGTTCTCAGCGGGAGTTAGAGGAACTTTGACCTCTGCCAACTGTCGGTCCGGTGCTGGACTTCTTAAGTCAGTGATGAGCAAAGTGATTAACCGCTGTGAATTAATATGGGGTTGGTGTGGGTGTGCTGATGTATGAGCTGTGTCAATGGCTACCCTTCCGTACTGGCCACCAATCATACCAAGTCCATTACTCTGCAAACTTAGAATTTGCTGGTCTATGCTCGCAGAAGAGAGGGGCGTGGCGAAATCCAAGTCATAATCACGTCTATAATAGTTGCTTGAAGAACCGATATGACTGTGAGCGAGTAGTTCGTCCCCTAAAATCGAGATGTCATCTCAGGTATTCGAAAGAGTTGAGGCACAAACCTGCCATGACTTGACTGGTATTCGATTTGGATGCTGCTGGCTTACGCCCTCGTCGCCCTAGAGCCTGTTATAATTTACCAATATACCAAATAAAGGAGACAGACGCGTGGGGGGTGGTGCTCCATTCGTAGGATTTAAAACGGAGGCCAGTGCCTGCTGTGCCAATTCGCCTAATCCAGCATTTGCGGTAGATGCATCGCCAAGACGGAACCTTCCCGTCTGTGCTGAAAATTCCTGGTTGCGTTTCGCGCGTTTTGCGCGCGGCTGAGTCGGTACAGCCTGACCAGGCAAAAAGCGAGGTTTACGAGACGAGGCGAGTTTGGGGAGTTGTGCCTCGTATGTATCTATAGGTGCTTGAACGGGTGCGAGAGATTTCGAACTATCCCAAGAGAAGGCGACTGCTTCTCGTATCAATGGCCGGTTTTTGGTCGATGTTAAGTCTTTGGAGGCATTCTCTCCTGGTACAATCGGGTCACCGACATCTGAAATCGGGGAAATTGACCTTGCTCGACCCTACAAACGTGTCAGAGGCGTCCAGGAATGATGATTATATACACACCTGTCGAGGTGATGACTCCACGCTACTCCTGCAGCTGGTGTTCAGTGCCCGGTAAGCAATGAAGGACAGGGCTGGGGCACTCACGAGCGACGCATCGGCCTGCCGCGACCGATCTCATTGTCGCTATCACTCTCGTCCATAGAGTCGCTGGAATCGTGCACGTACATGTGAGGATTGGGAGGAGTGTCACTGGACCGAACATGCTTACAGCTGTCTTAATTATAGGTGGATGTCTGGAGTCTCTCTTGAAAGGGATCAGAGCGACAAAGGGGATGTTGTTCGTGAAGGTCATCGATGATCTAGGCGGTAACTGCACAATTGCAAGAGGACATAGATGAACAATTGCAAGGTTGGAAATAGGACAAGGCAGCCCCGATCGCCTATTTCTGTTTGGCTCGGCAAAGTTCACGTCAGGGACATAACTTATTTCTGCGCACAAGTACAATACTTCCTCGTTCCTCATCCTCGTCATATTTATCATAAACTATAGAACCTCTTCGCGTTATCACTGAAAACGGCGTTGATGAACTCTTGCTCGATACCCAGTTCAGCAAGGGACTCCCGAGCCAACTCGTACCAATTCTCGGCAAGCGGCGACTTTGTGGCAGGAGCAGGGGAAGAACCAAAAAGGATGCGCTCAAAGCCAAAGGCTTCAATGATAGGAGCCACTGTGGTGCATGAATTCTCCTGACCTCGACCTACGATGCATAGAGGACTTACGATACATCTTTATTCTGCGCTTCCACTCCCTCTTCGATTTGGCCGGGTCTTCTGTTTCTCCACCGTCTGCTAAGACCCAAGACGGCGGTAAAAATTTGACCGATACGTCTGCGTACAGGGAAAGGGCAGTTGTTTGAGTCTGGAATGCCTGGTAAGCAGGATGGTTCATAAGTTTGTGCGAGGGCAAGTCCGAATCCTGAGGTGGGGGTACAAAATTGGCTGTGTGACGATATGATCAGTACGAGGGTGCTCGGGGAATGGTTGCACTGACACAACACGATAGGTGGTAGATTGGACAAGTCTGCAGTCGACTTGGCCAATAATTCTTCCAAGGCCTCGAGATTGCCTTCGTTCGCAAGATCCTCGACGATGATTTCGACAGGGCGCCCCTTTTCTAGTACTCCGCGCAACCTGGTCACCCCCTCGGGGGCTGGCCCATTAAATGTCGTTACAAACGAAATTGGAATTTTCGTTGAAGGTATCGTGGGCTCCGGACCGTTGAGTTCGAAAGGCACAGCGAGTGAAATGATCTGAGGCGATTCGCCAACCGACTCGAGACTGTTATCAGTTTTTTCATCAGCGTTGATCGGTGTGATCGCCTCAGTGGCATGGGACATACTCAGCGATAACTTTGGATAAATCGCTTCCGTGGGCATTCGCGACCACGCCTGTAACGCGACCGACAAAGGATCCACCAGCCTCTTGTTTCCATTGATCAAGAGATTTGCTACCAGTCAGGAGAACATGGCTATCGACCACAGTCTCTGGATGAATTGTGCTTGGGCTCGCAGCTAATCCAAACGACTCGGCAACTCCAGTCGGGGGCGGACTGAAAGCAGATAACGGAAGTTTCGGAAGAGTCTTTGGACCTTTTCGACGACCGGCGAGGCCAGTAGCGGGGACAGGGTCTGACATTGTGGACGAGGTAGATGGCAGTCAAGTTAGCACCTTCAAATAGTAAGATGGCCACTCATACCACGACAAACATCAATTCCACCCATCAAATTTCCACTTTCACTGCACTTTGCTTTTGTTCATGCACATTGATAGTATTGCATGATGATATATCATGAAACTGTATCTAATCATAACTGTAGTAATAATAGATGGTTACCGCGAGATCCATGCGAACCTGCTATTGATCCTCTGCAGCCGTGTTCGTCTTGGTTAGTAAGTAGCAGGTCCAGCGCAGTGCCTGATAAATATGACGATTGGTAGATACCCAATTGCCTCTCGAAGGAATGCAAGAAATTTCCAGATAGATTCGTCACAGCATCAGTTGTTCAACAGCAACCTCAGATGGAACATCTTCTGATGCTGTTGTCATCGACCACAAGGTTCCACACGATAACTAGCCTCGTCTACGACTCTGCACGGGGAAGCTGGCTTAGTAATAGTTGTATACACTCGAATGGGTTTCCCCGGTATTCAAGTTCCTGAATATACTCAACTGTCATCTCAATGGCCTCGCTGTGGGTGTTACAGCTACTCGACCGGGGGGAACTGATGGGCACAAGCACTCACAGTGGGAGGGGTGGGAACGCGATGATCCAAATTGATCGGGTTTTCAACGTTTCAACCCCTCACCTCAATCAAAGGATAGGACATAACCCAGTCGCATAAATGGCCAGGGGGCCAGAAGACGAGGTCACACCGCCTTTAAGCATTCCAGGGCTCAAGGCGTATTACCTGGACTATGACCCTGCAACTCTCCAACCCCATTTTTCCACAAGAAATTCACGGCTCAGGGGGCCGAAGCACTACACGGACATCCCAAACTCGACCTCGCTCAGTTCTCTTCAAGTCTTTGGGGGAACAGTTGAGAGACCCGAAGGCTCTCTGTTCGGTTCCTGGCTTCCACATCCCAGCGGGCGAGATGGAAAGCAGAGATCGCGCAGAGGTAAACCCAAATCATGGACGACGATTTACTTGAAATGGGCGGCCATCCTTTATTGCGTTGTTAGCAGCGTGTTCCTATCCGTTGATCTATACAGGGCGTTGTCCAAATTGTCACATCATGCGTCGAATCCTACCTACCAGCGTGAGTGATTTCAAGACCAGACGTGTTACATTCAAACTTGGAATCAGAATCGATGCACATAGCTTCATCGAACATCTCCAAGATGCGCTGGGTGACGAAATTAGTGAATTCCCAACCATCTCCAAGAGCGTTATTTCCGTATGCCGTTGGCGAACCACCGCGTAGCGTGTTTTCGAGCGAACCAACCGCATGTTTGACGTCGGGCGACCAAGTCGATATGCAACTTTTAGTGCCGTGGCTAAAGAATTGGCCTGGTAAGTTTCGTTTTGCCCACAAGGTTTTATAAAACCCACCTAGTTAGGTCCCATATCCCTTCTGGTGAGGACGACTACGATACCGCTTTCAATAGCACACCGAAGATTAGTGCATCGCATCGAAGAGTTTCGCAAGAGTAATTCGAGATCAAACTTCCAGGTTCATCTGCTCCACGTTTGGGCGCACACCGAACAGTCAAACAATGCGTATTTGAATCTAGCAAGGCTCTTCGCCCCGACGCGAAATATTGTGTTGTTTCCTGGAAATGTGTCGGTGGTGGCATCCACGGACTTGTATCGAGAGGCAGCCAGTTGGTCGAATCAAGCTACGACACCCTTCCTGCTACCTGATCCTGATCATCCAGAGTATTCACCTTTGGCTATTCCTTTTGACCATGGACTCTGGTGCACGGAAAGGTTCTTCCCGTACAACACGAGGCAATCTGATTGGCAGGAATGTATTTGGCAATTTTGGCTAGAGAATTATGGCAACATATCAACCGGAAACATGAAGGCCGTAATTCAGGAGCTGCCGCGGCCTTCGCTCTCCAAAATTGAGGTGAGGGGAGTTTTGTTGATTTGCGAGAGTGCGATGATGGATTTCGTAGATGGCGACTTTTAATCGCCTACGAGTTGAGTTTCGCGCAGAGAGTTGCGAGCTCGTAGCTCGGCAGCTTGAAACAACCTTGGGTCATAAAAGTCTTAGCCTGAACCGATTGAGGCATATTTGTTCCTAGATTCCTTCATAGATGCGCAGATTTAAAGGACCTTCAAGAATCTTCGATCTCGTTCAGCATCCTAGCTTCGATATCGCCTTGGTCGGTGGGCTGGTCTTCGTCGTTTTCGGGTTGGAAGGCTGCCCATATGCTATCGCTCTCTGTTCCATCTACCACCGATTCTAGTAGATCTCTAGATAATTCTAAGGACTGATGTCAGTTCATTGGTCTTTCTTGTAATAATATGCGATATACCTATTGTGCGCTCAAATTCTATTCTAAAACCAGGCTCGATCCAGTCGGGTGTGTCCGCATAACTGAGGCGGCCAAAGGTCACCATAAAAAGGTGTAAGATGTTGGTGAATTTGCGATATGGGACGTTATATAGCCTACGACCTAGATTGAAAGCCGGCTCTACTCCGAACACAAGGTGGTGGAGGAGGATTATTGAATGGTTTATAGTTTGTATGGTCCTGAAGCAACTCAGAGACTAGTAAAGGGGATGTGAGAAGGACCAACTGGAGTGTATGCTCGGGATTCGACACTGAAGATTCGTCCTCCCACATAGGTGAGGCGACATGTGAAATGAAGGCGACGACCGAGGGGATCAAAAGAGGATGAGACCGGAGTGAAAGGAGTGATTCTTGACTGGCTAGGGAAAGTGTGCTGAACAATTGTAGTATGCTAAGTTTGAGCGTCTGTGGATCATTAGACAACGAAAGTACGACAAAAGGGATATCATACCTGAGAATCTGGTCGGTCGGTGTCGATTAAATACGAGCAAAGTTGTTCTAGATGAGGTCTCGTAGGCTCCTGTGTGTTGCTCCCAGAGCTCGTGTCATTTCTCGAGAGTGAAAGAAATGCCTGCGCCAATTGGGAGACTAGTAGGCTTAACAAACGACTCATCCAGGATAAACAAGTTGACGTACATGTGGCTAATTGAGCCAATACCTGGCAGCTCACGCTTAAGACGCAATTTGGGTAGGATTTATTGAGAAGGGTAGTAAGAACTTCCGGTGTGGAAATTAGTGGTAGAAATCTTCGTGGATTAATAACAAGGCAGCGCGCTATGAAGAGAGAAAAACATACTTGGGCACGAGTGCATCGGCTGGGTTCGATGAGAGTGCTTCAAGAAAATACAGCAACTCCTTCATTAAACGGGAGGCCTGGTCCTGTTCACTTGAAGATGAGAGATCCAGGCGAATCACATCACAAAGCGCCAAAACAATGCAAGGCGAATTCATGTCTTCCGATGACAACAAGGAGATTGCGAACATGGGGGCAGAGCGTATTAAAGATGTCGCGAGATTCAGCAAGGCAATTAAAGCATCCGCCTTTTCGCGGCTCGTAAGGGGATGACCACAGACAAACGTGGAATTGCTTACGGATTCTTTATTTCTCAACGTGGATGACATAGTCAGGAATGACCGAGCGATATTATCCATTGCAGTCGTGAAGTCTTTGTTGCTTAGGTGATTTGCAATCGTGTTCAGTATGCCATCACAAGCCTTGGAATATGTCAACGTGGGCGCAGGGGATGAAAGTGACGTATTGAGGATAACATGAAGCGTAGCTGTCCTTGAGCCCCGAACTTTGTGTGTCAAGAGCGTACCGAAAAACTACTTCCGTGAGTGAGGTAAGGTTGGGATAGGGAGAGTTTACCTCTTCAGACGGATCACGTCGAGTGACGGGGTCGATGATCTCCAGGGGAAAGTCTTCTTCCATGTCAAGTTCCATATCACCTTCCTTAGGACTTGAGTCGAAGTTCGTATCGTTCTGTGGAATGTCTAATACATCATGATCCACGACCATGTTCGCCCTATCATCTTGGTCTGGTTGCTGGGCAAGAGGTGGGCTACTCGCGGGAGAAGACTGGGTTTTCCTTCTAATCGAGGGTGGTGGTTGCGACACAAGGTCATCACGGGCCCTTCGCGACTTGACTGGGGCTTGAAGTTGGGTCGATGTGGTAAAAGAATTCTGGAATCCAGGTAACATGGAGGTGGTCCGCCTTGTACTAGGGGTCGCCTTTGTATTGTGTATCGGAAGGGGGTCCTTGAAGGGGAACTCTGGTTGTGTATGGCGAGGGGTTGTTTGGGGATGGCCAAAAGATGGAAACTCGTCATCACCATAATCTCGTTGCCTCATTGGTGTTACGGGTACGTCCCTTATACGCCTTGATCGTGCAGAAGGTGGTGGCTTTCGAGCCGATGCCTCCGATTCAGCTTGCTAGCTGGGACGTGAGCCATCATAAGTCAATTGGTGACTGAAACGCACCTTGAATGTGAGCTGAGTTTTCAGACGTTCAATCTCCTCCTTGAGTTCCTTTTGAACTTGTATTTGCTTGGATAATTCATTTTCCTTCGTGGCCTGGAGGTTCAAAAGCTGGGCGGAATGCTCTTGCGCAACCTAGAAATCTTTAGTAACTTGCGGACGGGGCATGATGAACGATTGACCTTCGCCATATTTTGTCTCAGTATCGTGACTTCCCCTTCTTTCGCCATCTTAACACGCTTCTCCACCTCGAAGTCAGCCTGTATCTTCGCAAACTGAGATTCCAGCTACGCTTAAACACTCAGACACTGCATCGGGCCTGAGTAGCCAGAAACTGGGATACCTGAGATACTTTTTCTTGCAAACCGTTATCATGTTGTGGTTCGACTGGATTTGGCCTAACATTGGTGGATCGCTCGGGGGCTGTCCTGGCAAGTCGTGTAGGTAGGCTTGGTCGATTGACAATGGCGGATGAAGAGCGTGAAGATGCCTGTGCGTGGACCGGCCTTGGCTGAGGAGGTACTACTCGAGGTTGACTCGCGATGGCGCCATTTCCCGCTGCGCGTCCGGCAGGAGTATTTTGCGTCGCGTTGCGTGCGTTAGATATGCCATATGTACCATCCCTGCGCACAGAAATTTCCGGCATGTCCTCTCCGTCATCGTCGTACGTCGACGAATAGAACCCTGGGCCAGGTTTCCATCCGTCGCTAGTTCGCTGTCTTTTATTCACTCGAGTGAAGAACGCCGCTTCTGTCTGATCCAGAACGGCAAGAGCTTGTTCATCGAGGACGAGGTCATCAGTGAAATAGTCGTCGGCGTCGTCCATGTGTTGGCGCTATCAGTGGGAGTGGAGAGGACAACGTAAGGGTAGCATGTTATGGGACCTGTCTATCCTGCAAGTTCGCCCATGAAAGGGGACCTTGAGTTCGAGGTCGCTTACATAAATCGGATTGTCATAGCTTACTGTGCCGCGGTTGTGTCGTCCAAGTCGATCCCAGAACAGTCCTGTCATTGTCCACCTTCATCCCATCTGAGCAACAAAGACAATGGAACTTGTTGCGAATGGTGCACAGGCATCAAGTCGCCTCGACGATGAGCGAGCAAGACACGCCAAACGGGTTGCACTCAAGCAACTAAATGCCAACCCAGTTGCCCAAGGTGCGATGAGTCAAAGTCTCTGCCACGAGTCGCTTTAATCGCAGAAACCACGAATTAGAGACCTCGAAGCTTGATTCCTCTCTCAAGAGGCATACGGCTTTGATAAAGCGCATCCGCCAGTCAATGGCGGCTGATAATAAAGACCAAATTATGAAGGACATCGAATCCCTATCCCTTGAAAAGTATGTGGACGAGCTTTCTGGAGCTGTCATAGAAGGAATAGCACGGTGCAAGACCGAACGTGACGTGTGGGGTGCAGTCGAGGTGATTGTTAAACGCACATGCACTCGGTTGACGCTGTTTTGACCGCATATATTAGATTATATCCTGCCTGCACCGTCGGTTTTTATCCAAGTTCACTCCTGCAGTGTTATCTTCTCTTGGGTCGGCTTTGGCAGCCCCCTCACGAACAGCCCTAGCCGCGCTATCAGCAGAGCAACGAGAGAAGGAGGATGTGACCAGAATTACCCGACAACGCCCTGTCTTGAGGGTGTCTTCGGAACTAGCTTTGGTGGGCATAATCAAGGACAGCCCAACAAGAAGCGGCGGGGAATGGGTCATGAAGACGTTGAAGGAGCTGGTTGGTTGAAAATGCTGGCAGCCAATTTATACACTCATGCGAACTGCAGCTCTCGAACGATCCAACCTTGTCTTCGCTCCCTCTATTAACAACCTTTCTTAAATCCTATTCACGACCGTATCTAGGGATTTCGACACCGACAAACACCAGACAAGTTGGGACTACGACTGATCAATCAGAGGCCGACGAACCATTAGCAGCTCTTGACGAAGATAGCTTAATCGAGCAAGACATCCGCGATCGTTTCAAGCGCATGTGCGAAGGATATTTCGACAATGTCTGCAAGAAGCTTGTTATAGAACATAAGGTTGGGACTTCTGGACGCCCCGAATCTAGCTATTAACGCTATGGTAGAGGCTGCAAGAACAAGACAAGCGAAATCATGAAGCATACATCAGGTCCGGAGAGATCTTTGAAGACAGACAACAAGCATATGAGAAAATGACAAAGGGATATGAACGCCTTCTATCCAGTTGTCAATCGTACGCTCTCGAAATCGTTGCTGCCATGATGGTGCTCACTGTGATCCAGGTTGTCCGAGTTGTTATATCTGCCGCTTCCAGCACTGCCGACGGCCTCACAGAAGTCTGACTCGATTCTTATCGGTTTAGGGGGCTCCTCTCTTACATCGGGCGACGAAAATGACGAGGTCTCTACCAGTGGAAATAAATGGGAAGACGAAGAGGAGCGGAAGTTCTATGAGGATATTCAGGATCTCAAGGACTTCGTTCCAAGTAGTGTTCTCGGTCTTGATAGCTCCGAGAATGAGACCTCTCAGGAAAAAGAAAAAGAGCGAGAACAAGAGCGGTTGGATAGAGAGAAAGAGGAAGTGAGGAAGTTGGCGGAGGAATTGGAGAAACTTGAAACAGATCCAACTGGGTCGCCTAATGGGAGTGTGGCTGAAGAGGTTGAAGATGAGTATGTATTCAGATTCTTCTTGTCCATGCCCAATTTACACTCACCCCCCTAGTACTGCTACACCTATTCCTGGAACTCCGAAGGCACTCACTCCCCCACTATCCCCTCAGTTAGCTCCTCAGGGACCGTCTCAACTATTGACTGCCCTTCTCACACGCCTACCGGACGCAACGAACCGCGCTTCTATCGACCAAGCTGCGGTTGACTTCGCCTTCCTCAACTCCAAGGCCGGTAGGCGGAGGCTCGTCAAGGTAGTCGTGCTTCAGAGTATTATCTCATTTCTAACTATTAGCCAAGTTTTTATCTCAAGTGCCGAAAAATAGGACCGATCTTCTACCGCACTACTCGAGGCTTGTTGCTACTCTTAACCGGTACATGCCGGATATTGGCACCGAGCTGGTTGCAATTGTAAGTATATCTGATATCTATAACACCAGAAACTAAGACTTTCCACAGCTCGAAGATGAGTTTCGCTACCTCCAGAGAAAGAAGAATGTTGTCAAGGAATTATCCGAAGTTAGATTGAAGGTGAGTCGCTACTGGAAGTTATAGTATGCGTGCTGAGTCGAGCCCCCAGAATATCACATTCCTTGCCAATCTTACCAAATTCAGTGTTGTTCCTTCTCACCTCATTCTCCATATCTTCAAAGTCTGTTTGGACGACTTTTCCGGAACCAACATTGAGAATATAGCATTATTCCTCGAAGGCTGCGGGAGGTTCCTGCTCAAAAGCGAAGATACTCGCGAACGATTCGGGACTATGGTCAGTTTGTAAAGAACGAGCTCATTTTTCCAGATCTAAAAGCAGCGTCCAGCTTGAGTTGATGCGGCGGAAACAAAGTTTACAACACCTCGACCAGCGCCAGATTCTCATCCTTGAGAATGCATACTATCAAGTGCGTGGGTTGGCGTCTCGGACTCAGCTCGGTCTGAACATGTTAATTAGTGTAACCCGCCTGAGCGTGCGCCCAAGCAGGAAAAGGAGCGGACCCCGATCGAGCTTTTTATCCGACACTTGATATATGATGTCTTAACGAGAAAGACCATTGATAAGGTCCTCAAGCTTATTCGCAAGCTTGACTGGGAGGATGATCTTGTCCAAACGACACTTCACAAAGTCTTCACGAAAGCATGGAAGCTCAAGTATGGCAACATCAGCCTGTTGGCCATGCTAACCTATGACTTGCAACGCTATCGCCCTGCCTTCGCAATCTCAGTGGTGGACCAGGTTCTAGAAGACATTCGCCGAGGCTTGGAGCAGAACGTGTACAGTACGAATCAGCGGAGGGTTGCCATGATCAAGTACCTTGGAGAATTGTACATCTATCGCTTGCTCAATTCCGGCATCGTCTTTGATACCCTCTGGACGTTGGTCACTTTTGGACATGGTAAGGACTCTACTAGTCATCAGTCGAATAAACTAATGTGATACAGCCGAAGGGCGTCCGATGCCCAAAGCAACAAACCCCTTGGACACGCCGGACGACTTTTTCCGCGTCCGTCTAGTTTGCGTGCTGCTTGACACATGTGGCATGTGTTTCGACCGCGGTACTCAAAAACGCAAGCTGGACAATTTTCTCGTTTTCTTCCAGGTCAGTCGTTATCTGGTGAAGTGTGAAATGCATCATCTGAAATCCGCAGTATTATATCCACTGCAAGGAACCGTTGCCCATGGACATTGACTTCATGGTTTCTGACTCTATCGAGGTGGGTGTTATCCCGATTGTTACCCCTACACGTGACAATGATCTGCCCCAGGCTGTCCGACCGAAACTTCAGCTCGCGAGGTCTGTCGAAGAGGCGGCACTTGCTGTTGACGAGATGGTATCAGCCCTCCAGAGCGTTGGTAGCCCAGGTTCGCTGTGCCTCTGTGCCTAATTATTTTTGCCTGCTAACGGTGCATAATAGTCGACGATAGCGGGGATGATAGCGGTGACGAGGAAGACGACCGGAGAGAAGAGAACAATGAAGATGAGGATGAAGAGGCAGAAACTCAAGATTCTCCGGTAATGTGGCCAGTCAAATCATTTCAAGGGTTGCTAACGCGAACTCCTCCAGATCGAGCCAAGGGGTACCTCTCCCGATCCGGAGGTCGTCCTTGCGAGCACGCAAGAAAATCTCGGCCCTCCGGAAGAGGCCGAGGCTGAATTCGCCAAGGAACTAGCAAAATTGGTTACAGACACATCAGCCGAGTCCAGGAAAGTCGACAAAAAGACTGCTTTGGCGCTCTGGGACTCTGCTGTCCTTCCTCCTAATATACGGAAGAAGAAGTACGATGAAGAAGCAGAGGGTGCACCTTCATCTCCTACCAGCGAAGCAGTCATGAATTTCACCGTTATCACCAAAAAGGGGAATAAGCAACAGGTAAGAATGGTGGTGTCTTTTATATATATATTCGAACTGAATGTCTGTTAGACGAGACAACTGGCGATACCAGCCGAGTCTGCTCTCGCCGTCCACACTCGATCCGCGCAACTGCAAGACAAGGTTGAACAACAACATCTTAAGCGTCTCGTTTTAGACTACGAGCAACGTGAAGAGGCTGAGGAGCTCCGAGGTCTGTCACATATTTTATTGGTGGAACATACCCTAACAGCAAATGCAGCCCTGGAAACCCGCAATCGGTCAGGCGCGATCAAGATTCGCTATGTCGGTTGAGGACCGATGCTCCTCACTTTAGCGTCGCGGTGTACCAATACTTCACCGTCTTTCTCCGCCAAGCGTGCCTGAGATTGCAAGGTCGGGCTTCATGTGCCGATCTGGCTCGAGGGCTGGGCAGGCAGAGCAAGGAGCATAGAGAGCGCACTCGGGTGGCTTGTACCTACGAGGAATTTAAGATAGACGGCGTTGTTCGGTAGACTGGTGTTACGTAGTTGTGTCCTCGAGGCGGCGAATTTTAAGCAAAACCGGCTATTAAATCTGAGGATCTGCTGAGCGCCATAAAAGGCAATTACGCCACACATGGAAGTTGCACCCAGACCGGATTCATTCGAGAGAATCAATGATGCCGTGCTCAGAATATCATTCCTCTTTTTCCCCATACAACCTCTCCACTCCTTTCTCCTCGTCCCCCCACAATGTCCAGGGCAACTCCCCCGACGTCCCCTCCATTTGATCCCCTAGGTCCCGTTCGTATGACCTCCCAGCTTGTTTCGACAAATAGAAGACTCCGCATCAACCAATACCAACGTGGTCAGAGAGTTGGCAAGGGAAAACACGGCGAGGTTTATCTATGCCATGACGACAATATCCGACAAGAAGTGGTACGTCGCAGCGACCTTTTCTATTTGTCATAACCCCTATTCACCTTGTTTTAAGGCTGTCAAGGTTGTCCGGAGAAGCAATCCTCGCGACAAAATCAAGCTTCTGCGCAAAAGCCACCAGCAGCAGGCATGGCCACCACCGCTCAGCAGCACAGAGCAGAGCATACGCAAGGAAATTGCTATCATGAAGAGGTGTCGACACCCTCACCATGTTCGTTTGTTGGAGGTTATAGACGACCCACACCAGGAGAAAATCTATCTAGGTACGCAGGTAGTCCATTCCGACCATGTTCATTCACAAACGATGGTGTCCTCGCACTCAGCGATGGAGTATCTGTCCGGTGGCCCAGTTCAGTGGACAAACAAAGAGCAGCAACCAATTCTGACAGTCTTTCAAACGAGAAGGATCATAAGAGACGTCATTTCTGGCTTGGAGTATTGTAAGTTCTTTGACCCTTATCGGGAACTTCCCGTCTCAGCCTTCCAAAGTGCACCACCAAGGGATCATTCACCGCGACATCAAGCCTGCTAATCTTTTATGGACAGAGGACCGGAGTGTCATCAAGATCATTGACTTTGGTGTCTCTCATCTCGACCCCAAGCTAGACAGGCGTAAACGGCAGGAAAAGGATCTCCCTGAAGTTCTTGCCCTGTTCCCGGAATCGGACCTCTTAAAGCGGACTGGCACGCCTTCCTTTCTAGCGCCCGAGGTTGTTTGGGTGCCGGATTACGCTACGGACTTCACACCGACTACATCATCAGATACCTTGACTCCAGGGGCGTTGCCCCACAATGTACCAACAACGGACAAATCTAGAATTCCTACGACAAGACCACCCATAACTCCCGCCATTGACCTATGGTCTCTCGGCGTTACTTTCTACTGCCTTCTCTTTGGTCGTACACCATTCAACGTCCCAGAATCCGCGCATGACAATATCCATCACAGCGAGTATATGCTATATCATCAGATATGCATTCAAGACTGGGAGGCGGACGAGACCATGGGCGCCGATAAACTCACGACGGGCGGTAGACATCCTCCAGATCGCAACAGTGAAGGATATGTAATTATTTCGTTGCTCAATGGGCTTCTTCATAAAGATCCCCGTGATAGAATGAAGCTAGCTGAATTCAAGGTGCGTTGAAAGTCGTTCAGCGAAAACTCGTACTGAACCTCTTCCAGTGCCATCCGTGGACCTTGCAAGACATTGCAGATCCAGACAAATGGTTACGGAATACTGCCTTCGAGCCTCCTGAGACTCAGAGGAGTCGATGGACTAGAACAGTGAAGCAGGTATTCCGAGGACTCATTCCCTGCTCAAAGTAGTGGCTGTAACAATTTAATTATGTATGGACTTAGACTTTAGTAGCTTACGTGGACAGTTCGTAGTTTCCGTGTTGCTGGTTCAGGACGGCCGCTACATAATCGAGCGTGTGTACTTTTCGATCTCGCGTGGCCATCTGATTTGTCGTGGTCTAGTCGTGGCTGATCGCCAGCAACCCAGCAGTCTCTCTGATAAATCCTCAGTGCAATTCCTGACCTTCAGGCCCCTTGTTTACCCCAAAAATGTCCATGAAAGCTGTGAGTATTGCTGCGTTACTTGTGTAACCTAAAAGATTTATCACGACCGTTGCAGACCGTCAAATGTAAGTTAGTTTAAGCTCCGGCTGCACTTGTCCTAAATCGTGTTTGCTCGTAAGCTGTCACTTCTGGAGATACCCTCATCCTTCGTGGTCGCCCTGGAGCACAAGGGCAACCACCAAAGGAAAGGTAGCTACGCGACGTTCCCTGTGGAAGTTGTCTAACGCGTCGCAGGATACTATACCTGGCTGATGTTGCTGCACCAAAGGTTGGGAATGCGACCCGTGAGGATGAGGTGGGTTAAGGATCATCACGGAGCATTCTGATGTACTTAATTCATTAGGATGGTGCATACGAGTCCCGTGAATTCCTACGGACGCTTCTTGTGGGCAAGGAGGTCACTTTTACCTCGATACATTCTCTAGCCCTTTCTTCTGGAGAGGACTCGGTACCCCGTGATATTGGATCAGCAGAAATAAACGGCTTGGACGTTACGACAGAGTTATTGAAGAATGGCTGGGTTAAACTGAAGGAATCGAAGCGCGAACCGACGGATGATGACAACCGTCGTAAAGACCTCGAGAATGAGGCCAAGGCCGCGTCAAAGGGCCTATGGAATCCTGAAATAACCGTGCGTGCGGTAACCCCTCACTGACGAGTGTTGTGGTTAAAATCCCACTATAGAAGCCCGTGGTCCACTATTCCATGCCAGCCGACTCTCAAGGATTTGTTTCGGAGTGGAAAGGGAAAAACTTGGACGGTGCAGATTCATCGTATATTTTTCTATCATTATACTTAGATCTCTTCAGCCATCGTGGAACAAGTCAGAGACGGAACGACACTCCGCGTTCGACTCTTCCTGCCTAATGGAGAACATCAAATAGCAACCATTGGGTTAGCAGGTGTTCGCAGCCCTCGTGGGTCATCAAAACCAGGAGAGCCATCTGAGCAATGGGCAGAGGAGGTGAGAACTCCCCTTTAGATTTCTTGATTGTGTGCCCAATCGTTTCTCGTATTTCAGGCGAAATTTTTCACAGAAGCTCGACTTCTGCAGCGTCCAGTACGCGTCCAGATACTTTCGCTACCTACGTCTGTTGCCTCGCCTTTCCAAGGCAACACTGGTGCCACTGCACCTGCACCTGCATCTCTTTTCATTGGGAACGGTATGTCCTTGTACCTATGTGGTGATTTTTGTGCTCAAATAGTAAATACGGCTAGTGTTGCACCCTGCAGGAAACGTCGCCGAATTCCTTGTCGGCGCAGGTCTCGCCCGAGTTGTCGACTGGCATGCCGGGATGCTTGCTGCAGGTGGAGGCATGGAACGGCTCCGAGCTGCAGAAAGAGCTGCGAAGGAGAAGCGTGCTTACCTCTATGCCGGTTTACCAGCACCTTCAGCTGCTTCCAAATCGGGCGGCTCCGCGACTAAGCCCCAGCATCGAGTTTTCGATGCTACTGTTATCCGTGTCTGGAGCGGAGACACTCTCACAGTCCTTGAGCGGGAGTCTAACAAGGAACACAGGGTCCAGCTAAGCTCGGTTCGAGCGCCAAAGTAAGAAATGCAACCTTTGATCTCTGCATCTAGCTGAGGTACATACAGACAATCGGATCCCAAGCAAACTTTCTACGCACAGGAAGCCCGGGAATTCTTACGCAAAAAGCTCATTGGCAAGCACGTCAAGGTTTCGACAGATTTCATCCGACCGAAGGAGGGTGAATTTGATGAACGTGAATGTGTGACTGTACGTTTTGGTGGGCACAATGCGTAAGTAGGATCAAGCTTTCGCATAGTTTCTGCACACTTACACGTATCTTTCCAGCAATGTTGCAGAACAAATCATCGAAAAGGGTCTAGCAAGTGTTGTACGGCACAAACGAGACGACGAGGACCGTTCTCCAGACTGGGATAAGCTTATGGCTGCCGAGCAAGCGTGAGGTGCTTCCAGATCTTCCGACTTACCTGCTTACCTACTGCTTACCCGCAGCGCAATAGCTGACACACGAGGTATTCATTCTGGCAAAGAAATACCGGCACCAAAAGCACCCTTGAACATTTCTGAGGTATGCAGGCTTTTTAAAGTGTGCATATTTCACTTAAGTTTCGGCCCAGACCAGTTCACGAGCAACACAATTCCTCAACGGGTTTAAGCGGCTAGGAAAAATACCAGCGGTCGTCGACTACGTTGCAGCGGGTTCAAGGTTTAAGTGAGGGTCTATTTTATCTCGTCCTATTTATTGCAAGCTCATCTAATTCAGAGTCTTCCTGCCGAAAGATAACCAAACGTTGACTCTCGTGCTTGGTGGTTCGTAATCTTGCAGCACAGGACACTCAGAAGGGTAACATCATTTCTAGGCATACGGTCACCACGAACAACCCGCAATACTTCTGAAAAGAGCGAGCCCTTCGGGGAAGAGGCACTCCAATTTTCTACGCACCGCTATATGCAGCGTGATGTGGAGTTTGAGGTGGAAATGATCGATAAATCTGGTGGATTCATCGGCGCACTATACCTTAACAAAACCGAAAATGCCGCCGTCGCTCTGGTCAGGGAGGGTCTTGCCACTGTGCACTCCTTCTCCGCTGATGCCCTGGCATGGGCGCGTCAGCTGTATGACGCCGAGGTTTGTCTCGGCTCTCATCCAGGCAGTGGTTTATGCTGATGGTCATCATCTAGGCAGAAGCAAAGAAAGAAAAAAAGCATGTATGTACAGTCCACCACCTGGACCACGAATCATCTTTGCTCATCTGGCCCGTGTAGTTATGGCAGGACTATGACGAAGAAGCAGAACAAGCAGCAGCACCGGTCGAGGAGCAAGCGTCAGGTCCATTAAAAACTGACTTCATTGACGTTATTGTCAGTGATGTCAGGACACGCACTGGTCTTGCCTTTTCTGTCCAAATACTAAACACACCAGGTTTGTTCTATCATTATTTTGTTTTCTCCTAGTAATTATTCCATGTAGGGATCAAATCGCTCGAGACCCTTATGCGGGACTTTTCTTTGCACCATAAAGGACCAGTTGCCACCGCTGGCTTCGTACCAAAGGGAGGCGATTTGGTGTCAGCCAAGTTCACAGACGGCTCCTGGTATCGCGCCAAAATCCGTCGAGCATCACCTGTCAAGAAGGAGGCGGAACTAACTTTCATTGACTATGGTAATCAAGAGACGGTTCCGTTCTCGTCTATACGACCACTGGACCCCCAATTCCGGTCTCTGGCTGGCCAGGCTCAAGAGGCGCGATTAAGGTGAAACAAGCTCTACTTCATGATGAACTCATATACTTAACATCATGTACACAGCTTTGTCAAAGTTGTTGAACCCAGCAGCGAGTATTATGTAGAGGCTGTGGACCGTTTCCGGAGTTTGTGTGAGGGCCGAAAATTGATAGCGAACGTCGATCACAAAGAAGGAGGAGTACTCCATCTTCGTTTAATAGATCCCAACAACCCAGCGGCTTTGGACGACCCGACCGAATGTATCAATGCGGAGCTTCTTCGAGATGGAGTTGCGTTGATCGACCGGAAGAACTGCAAGTATCTTGGGGCATACCCGCAGGTTGTGAAGAAGTTCCAACAGGTTGTTAATGAAGCAAAACGGGGCCGATTGGGGATGTTCGAATTTGGTGATGTTGAGGAAGATGAAGACAACTAAGCTTTATATATCTTGTATATGTACTTGAGAAATTTCGCTGTCGTGTTGGCGAATATACTTGTGTTGCGCCGCCATGGTGAACTTGTCACAGACGCTCGGAGACTTGTTTATCAATGGTGTTGAAAATAAATACGGTAGCGGGGTCTTCAGAGTCGTGGGTGGGACTGCTGTACTCGTGCATCCATGCGCCCATTTAGAGGGATCCGCCTGGTAACGTTCGATGTTCTCTACACCATCCTAACTCCTCGGACTCCCATCCATATTCAATACGCTAAACACTTTAGACCGCATCTCGGGGAATTGGACCCTGATCGAATAAAAGCCTCTTTCCGTTTAGGCAAGTCCATATCTTGTCATTCTAAAATTTATTATTATCATGAGTTAAATTATCATTATCATTTTTACAGCGCTAGAGAAAGTGCAAAAGGAAAGACCTGCGTATGAGCAAGGTAAAGACGCGTGGTGGAGGGATGTTATCTACCAAACAGCTCTTGGAGCTGGCGCAAATGAGAAAGGTGGGTATTGTAATCGAGCCGTACTGCCGTTCGATCGTTCACAGCGTTGAAATGAACTGTTCTTCATCATCAAGCGCTTTCGTCGTCATTAAGCCCTATCGTGGCTGGTTTGATGGCCTGCTTCAGTTCGAAGGAGGGTTACGTGGCTTATGAAGATGTCTTCCCAACTCGTTGAGTCGAATTCCTTGTTGTTAAATGGAATATGTGAATCCCTCGTTGATATAAAGCAACTAGTGGGGCACCTATCAAGTAAAACAAAGGTACGAACAGCAGTGGTGAGCAACGCAGACTCACGCATTCGTAAGTCGTAATCCATCTTTCCACTTCTTCAATTAGATTTTAGTTGTCCTCGTTGCGAGAAAGAACCTCGACGAGTTCGATCTTCCGAGGGTATCCTTTTTGATTAATGTGAGTTCTTTTTCATTGATTGTGCGCGTTGTATTTTGTAGGGAGCGTTCTTGAAGACTTGGGTTTCCCTTCCACGTTGGCTCCAATCATTCTTAGCGAGGAGGAAGGGGTTGAGAAGCCATCACCAGAGATTTTTATGCGCGCGCTGCAGAAGGTAAATGACGCCAACTTGCGGACGGAGGGGTTCAAACCCATTGAACCAAGAGAGTGTGTGCATGTGGGGGATGAGCTTATGAGGTATACTCCAATATTTTTCGTCGTTCAATTGAGATGACCTTGGTATGTACTTAGCGATTATCATGGTGCCTTGGGCGCTGGAATGAACGCGTTGCTCCTGTTACGCAAGGGTGGAAAGAAAGACGTGGAGATTCCTCCGACCGTACAAACCGTACGTGACCTTCAAGGGGTCTTGCATTGGTTGCGCGGCGAAATACGGTGACCCAGGAGGGTATGTTGAAAGAGATTCCAGATAGCAAGGAGAAGATTGGTGGAGACCTAATGCATTACAATTAGTGGTAGTGTGCCGATAATAATTAGTCTATGACGTTGGAAATGTTCGTATGATCGCCCTTGACGACTTTTTGGCCCTCCTCCGCAACATCCTCCACCTTTTTGCCCAGTTTGAGCACTGTCCATCTTATGACACGGGGATCTCGCCGCATGATTGAATTGAGGGCACGAAGAGTCCGAGGGGCCGTGTCAAAGTGAAGTGTCCAATAGCTGCGAATCGCATGTTGGTAACCGAAAAAGAAAGTTGGGGGTTGGAAGTACGTACTCTCCAACATAGTGGTAATGCCCATGCCTCTTCATCCTCTGAGGAAGAGTTAGTGTTCCCCAGGAATTGATATTTCGAACAACACCGCCAGCGTTCATAACATGCGTCGCGGACTGGCGCACCAGTTCTTTAACATGTTTCTGTCGGGAAAGCGTGAACATAGTCCGAAATAGGAAGTTGTCAAAAACATACGAATTCCTTGTAGTGTGCAGATATGCATAGCATCTGGTAGAGCGGCATGGCGGGTGGTAGCAACTTGGCTCAGCCGCCAACTTCCCGGACGATTGAGACCAAAAATGTGTGACAGTCACACGTGACGCAAAGTACGAACCTGGAAAGTTAGTTTGATGTCTGGACCATCGCCCTCGAAGGGATTCGCAAGGTCGACGCGAAAATGGATGGTAAATGTTATTGATCATTTTTGCTGCCCAGATCCAGGATTGCAAGGGCACAGATTGCTGCCTGAACGCACATCCACATATATACAGTTACCAGTCAATCGGGCAACACATTCTCCGTCTAATTTATCTTGTCTTCCAACATGGCGAATCGAAATACACCGGCGGTACGAGATGTTGTGCTTCTGTCTTCCTCCTGAATCTGTCTTGATGTGCGTTTCACAGGGTCCAGACGAGCTTGTTCCTCGTCTGGGGATATCTCCGTGTCGAGAGTTGTATTTCATGTTTCCGACTTTTGCTCTGAGAGAACCTTGAAATACGCTATACGGGGATGCACATGATCTCCGACAAGAGAAGCAAGGGGTCAGCCTACTTGGGGGGCGTTTGGGAGCCCAAATTGACCTTGCAACCCCGTTTTGGGTCGCCGTTTGCTTATTGAGTTGCGAAGCTGCATCCTCGTTGACAGTCTCCCCCCTTCTTCGAGCAGCAAACGTTTGAAGGACCTGTGTTCGCCTCCCACCGCCCCCCCAATAGGTTTGGGCTCTGCGGCGTCTCAGCTCGGTGCGAATACCTAGTATCAAACAAAGTCAGCTGCATAATACCAAAAGGAGCGGGCGGCAAGGCAGGAGTCAGCTCGTGAGTGGAGGTGCACTGATTACCTGACAACGAGCCGCATCAGAACTGGTGATCTTCTCAGATCCGCAGAATTACAGACATCTTCTACAAGAAATTGTCTCTCCTTCACCGGTGTTCTGACCAATGTTTGCTTCGATGGAAGCCATTCCGTTTGCTTTGACGTCAATAACCCACCTTGATTAACATCCCTCAATTCGCATTGCCTCCCAAATTCTCTTTCTTTCTGCTTTTTCTCCCTCCTTATTCCATCCCTCTCTCCCGTCCTCATTCATGCACACTTCCACCAGTCAAACACGCTCCAGCATTGACTTGGGTCAGAGCCGGAACAAGCCTGTCGTTGATTCGAACAAGAAGTCTGCTCTAACCGCCCGCACTCAACCGCCACGGCTACAGCACTCTCCGTCCTTGCCCAATATCTGGTCTGTTGACCAAATTTCCTCTATTTCTGCACTTCTCGTACTCACCACTGTCGTCGTCAGGTTTCCACCGCACTCGGGACCTTTGCCGCCTCGTCTGAACGGCAGTGAAGATCCGTTGTGTCGTCCTGTTACTCCGCCGTTGCGCGCAGTTGACGCACAGCCTGAACGGCGACCGTCACTCACCGAAATTACGGACGGGAAACTAATGGCGAGCCTTCCTGTACCTCGCGCACAAAAGTCTGGCAAAAAGCGTCCTGTCGACTGCGAACAAGACAATGCGCTGCTTACTCCGCCTCTCACACCGTCTTCGAGCATTCGGACGACTGCCAGCCACGATTCGACGGCGTCTCGACCCGAAAAAGACGCTCCCTCTTTCGGGGGTAGCCTCTTGGGGTGCAGCCTGGATCCTTCATGCACTCGTTTTCTCCTCGTAAGTCCTTTCGTCTTCCTACCGGCGGACACTTATGATATGTCACCTCCAGCTGGGTAATTTGTCTCGTACCCTGGATTCAGACGTGCTTAGGTCGGCTATCGTGAACACGCTGGCACCTATTTCTCTAAAGTCCCATGGTAATAACGAAGTCATCAAAGGTTTTTACTTCCGCTTGCAGAAAACGCATGGCCTTGTCATCTTGGCGTTTTTCGACCTCCGGCATGCATCTTCTGCTATGGTGCGTTTGGGCGATTCCACCAGCGAAGTGCTCCAATCTTGTCTGGACACCGGCACTACCACGCCAGATGGTGACACCTGGCTGACTTGCCGGTACATTTCAGCTGACGAACTCAAAGACGTCCGTAACCTCCTCGTCTCTGATGGGTTCTTTATTGACTAGTCCACAGATGATCGGGCAGTCAAACTTCATAGCTTCCACCAATGGGGCCTTTCTTTTATACTTCACGCCTCACGACAAAGATGCAGAGTCCCAAGATATCGACGAGTCCGGAGCATCGGCGACGTCGAGTAGACCCGAAGCTCCCGAGAAACGCGAGGTCAATGTCGAAATCCTTAGAAGCCTGCTTGAGACCTTTGGAAGTCTTCACATCTTTGTACAAGTAAACAGGGCGAACGAAGACGTACGCAATCCCGTGCTTCGTTTCTACTCTTCATTGTTAACAAGTTTCATCAGGACCATCACCAAGGCTTCCAGGTTGAATACCATGACGTCTGTACAGCCCAAATTGCGCGTAGTGCCCTGGAAGGTCGCACGATCTACGGGATGTTTCTCCATACGCGGAATCTTGAACCGGCGCCAGTTTCAACGAGCCCCCTCGTGGTAGAGGAAGATTCCTCCAATACATCTACAGGGAAGCTTGCGTCCTCGATCAATTCTTCAGCCACCCAGCCTGTCGTCAACCTTCCACAAATTGGTCAAGCGGGTCAATATTCACATATTCGCGAGAAGCATCTTTTCCGGCCCGAACTTACCAAATCCCGACGCCAGAACGATGCGGTAGTGCATCCTGTCGTGAATCCCTCGTCTTCTTCCGTCCATGCCGCAACATCCTCACCCACGTACTTCTACTCTACCCCACCTCTTGGTGCCGATGTTCCGTCTCAACACGGTTACCAAACGAGCACCACGGAGAGTCCAAGAAAACCCCAACCACACGAATCATTCCATTCCGCGACCTCTAGTGCAGAGGATGTTGCACCAGCCAATCAAGTATGGGCAGGTCTTCCTATGGTCCCTAATCCCATGAACGTCTATCCTTTTGTCGCTCAGCCCGAGTGCTACTTCTTCCCACCCGCACCTCCACCGGCGACTTCCCCCACTCCCGCTTTCGAGATGCCCTACGGCGTATTGCCGCCATTAGCGTTCTACCATCAGGCGACCTCTCCGCATCCTACTGCTCCTATGGGTTCGATGGGATTACCACCGCCTTTAGGATATGACTACGATATTCGTGCGTATCCGACGCTCATCAACACTTGGCTTCAAGACCATGGTCATGCCGTGATCGGACAGACTCCAGTCGTACCGATCCCAGCAGAGTTCTGGCCTACAGAAGCACAACAACACTTCCAGCCGCAACCACCCATGACGCCTGTCCAGTATCCCGTCTATCATGCTGCGCCTTATCTACCATTGATTCCCGGACCTGGACCAGATGATCTTATTTCCCCTGCTGCTGCTGTTGATAGACACGGGCCGCACCGTGCCAGTCCGATGCGACCGGTTCATCATACATCGTCTTCTGGCGGCGGTAGGGGAGGTGGACTTATGACGTCGTCGACCCCGCGAGACACGGCGGTGATACATGAACGCAACCAGTTGAATATCGCGCGAATTGAAGATGGTCAAGACACTCGAACTACGGTCATGATCAAGAATATACCAAACAAAATGACGGACAAAGATTTGATTACGTTTATTAATAACGTCTGTCCGCGCAAGATTGACTTTTTGTACCTCCGTATGGACTTCCAAAATGGTAAGGGCGATTATGTTGCGTGGGTGATAGGGTGGGCTGAGCTGACTGCGTTTATGTTTAGGATGTAACGTTGGTTATGCGTTCGTCAACTTTATTTATGTTCAAGACCTGCTCAAATTTGCAAAGGCCAAGCTTGGCGAGAGATGGTTCGTCCTCGTAGCTCGTTGCTTTCTGGGTCTATGCTTACGCATGCTTCAAGGAATATGTTTTCGAGCGAGAAAGTTCTGCAGATGAGCTATGCTAATTACCAGTGAGCCTTCCCCTTCCCGCGTTGCGGTATGGTTATTGACTATCCCTTTCAGAGGAAAGGAAGCGTTAGTGGAGAAATTCAAGAATTCTTGCATCATGGACGAGAAGGAGGCTTGGAGACCAAAGATATTCTACTCTGAGCCTGGTCCGGAGCAAGGTCTTCCACAACCGTTCCCTGCCCCGACGCACCTCAGGAGGAAAGAGCGCAGCTCGCACAACAGAGGAGCGTTGTATGTTCCTGGAGTCACTGGAAACGGTAACGGCAGCGTTTATCTCGTTCAGCAGCAGCATGGGACCCGTCGTCAGCAGATGGGTGAAAATTCTGGCCCCCGAAAAAATAGAAGTTGGATGTAGATGAATTCTGTTTTCCGTCTTTAATTTTCTCTTGCGTTATCAATGTGCTTTTTCGATGTTCTTTATGCTTAGATATGTTGTAGTGCGCCATGGTAATAATGTTGTGTATATAGATATTCTATGGAAAGTCGCAGCGCGCGTTAATATTTCTCCACTTACACCACATGTTCGAGTTTCGGTGTGAGTAAGGAGGTGGATAGAAGGTCGCATTATTCAGGTGTACTGTGTTCAACTGGCCCGTCTGGTATGGGTTTAGGAAAGTTGACCAAGGGTTCACTAGGATCGTTACTGTGAGTCTCCACGACGTTGAATCAGTTCATGAGGACATACGTTCTGATATCCCATACATCCTCACTACTACACGTTAACCGCCTCGTAGCCCACCACTCTGCCCGACGTTGAATCCAAGCCATACGTCTTTCTTCCGGATGCATCCCTTTGATACTCATACAGTATTTGAACTCTTCGAATTTGGGACTACAGTTCGGACGTTCTCCGTATCTGTAAAGAGACTTCACCTGAGAACGAAAGACTAGACGTTCGTTCGTGTTTGTGGGCGAGGAAATCATTGAGGTGAATTCGAAGGACGTACCATTACAGCTGAGGAAGTCGTCGAATAGACTCAGACAACCGGGAATGTCATCTGGGCTAGGATGGTGCGCTTCCAGTCTTGAGACTTCTTGTTGGACAGTTCGTTCGAAAGCTGCGTCTTTGGTCGACATTTCTTTTGTCCGACTCACCAGCTGCACGCCGGACCGTGGCGTGACTCGGACCTACCGCGCCGCCAAACGAGATCGTTTTAGCTGGTTTGTCAGCCAGCTGCAGCTCACCAAACCAGCTTGAACCGTGCCCTGCTACATACTCGAGGCTTATTACATGACGACTAAAGCAGCGGCGCCTTTGGTTTACAGAGATCAAGCAACTTCGGCGTGGTGTATTTAGGGAGCCAACCAACCCGATATTGCCATGACTTCTCTTTTTCGCTTCAACCTTCCAAGGTTTATACAAGGTTTATAAACATTTTTCTGGTCAGAGTACCCTTTGGACATTGCTTTTACTACCAAGTCCGTGCCTTCTCCATCGCCACACCACGCTGGCCTGCTGAGACCAACCGATTTCCGCTCAGCTGGACCCCGACTGACATGGACTCTCAAACGTGCACAATGCCTTAAGTTGTTCAAAGCATATGCCAGCATCAAAGCAGTGTATGTCCCTACTTCAGCTTCTCATTTGGCCAGCACAGATTTACGCGTTCGCACAGAACAGGACCTCTTGGCACCATACTCAACCCTCCAGGGCTTGACGGTGCTTGAGTTCAGGCAGCACCCCGAGCCCATTCATAGAGTTCTCGGAAAATGGGCCACAGAATGTGTCCATTGATATTCTCTATCAAAACGGGGTCACCACCTTCCCCTGGAGAAACGATCATGCTCTCACTGGAATGGAGGCACATATTTTATTCACTCTGCACGCCCGTCCGATTTCACCGCCAATGTCGCGCTTGGCCTTCTGGAAAATCTCAAGTCGGTACAATGGGTTTTCCCGTCGAATACCATTTATTCCAGGGAAGCCACTCCCTGTTGCCGATCCTTTTCCCGCAGCTCTCATAGCTCTCGCAACATACAATTACCTCGTCGCCGAAGTCGGCTCTGCTTCAGCGAACATCCTCGTTGCAACTTGGCTGTGCCCTTGCTCGTTATCTCGTGGAATATCGAGACACACCAGGACTTCCTGCCCCTCCCGGAGGACGAGTCCTCCTGTCACCTTGGACCGATTTGAGTAGCTCTCACTACACCCCCCGGTTTCTCAGCGTACACTTGCGTGAGTCTGATTATATCGATGTCGGTGGTGGAGGCGATCCGTGAGGAGCTGAACCGCTACGTTTCTCCTGCTTCTCTCTACCCGGACTTCAAAATCAGCTTTGCAGGCATTCCAGGACTTTTATTGTTGCCGGGGGTGCAAAAACTTTGTCGGACCAGATTCAAACTTTTAGGGATGGTCAAGGATTGGGGAGAAGGAGACGGTATCAAACCTGAGGCCTGGTAGCTTTGACAGAGCAATGGGCAATGTTCGGTTATTACACAATTGTAGTTCGAAGCCTTGAGAAGAATCTGAGAAGCCCGTGATTAACGATCAACCGTAATGCCCACATACCCTTCATGGTGGTCCCTCGTCCGAGCCAAGATGAAGTATTTCGAGTCTTGACACTTCTTGTCGTACAACCGATCGCTGCTGCCGGTTGTACCAGTTCTTCAAAGATAACCGTGCTCTGCATCGATCCCCAACTTGCAGTGGAGACTGGATAGGTCTGTACAGGTCGATTAATGCAACCGGAGTCATAAATCCACAAGCTCGGCTCCGTCGCAGCGGGAACACCATATCATGACTTCTCCTTTTCACCATCAGCCTTTGAAGGGCTTATATCTGCTGTACCGAGCAACAACCACCCTTTTAATCAAAGTGCCACTCTGGACATTGCTTTTACTACCCAAGTACGCACCTTTCTCCTGGTATTCTCACACCGCAGGTATGGTGAAGCTAAGCGCTTTAAATTTCCAGGTCTGCTCGACCTCGACCGGCATGGACCATCAAACGTGCATTGTGGCTTAAGTCGCTAAAAGCATTTATAAGTACTTTATCAGTGTATGTATCCCCTTGCCTTTTGTTTGGGGTCAGCATGAATTCACGCATTCATTCAGAACAGGACCTCTCGGTGTTACACCTGACCACCATGCCATTACTCCAGGGCCCGATGTCAATGGTGTTTGGGTCAAGGCTGCATCTCAGCTTGTTCACGGAGACCTTGAAAAATGGGCCACCGAATCATCCGTCATACCCGTTGACATCCCAGGTTATTGGCTACACAAAAAGGGCACCACTCTCAAAGTGGGATCATCACCTTCCCCTGGAGAGAAGGTCATCCTCGCTCTTCACGGAGGTGCATACGTTCGTCTATCTGCACACCCTTCCGACCTCACCTCTGGGATTGTACGAGGCTTCCTGAAACATATCGACTCGGTGCAACGGGTTTTCTCCATCGAATACCGGCTGTCATCAGGAAAGCCAGATCCTATTGCCAATCCTTTCCCCGCGGCTCTATTAGACGCCCTCGCAGCATACAATTACCTCGTCACTGAAGTCGGTTTCGCTCCAGAGAACATCCTTGTTGAGGGTGATTCTGCTGGTGCCAACTTGGCTCTTGCTCTTACTCGTTATCTCGTGGAATACGGAGACAGACCAGGACTTCCCGCTCCTCCTGGTGGACAGATTCTCCTATCACCTTGGACAGATTTGAGTAGCTCCCACTACACCCCTGGTTCCTCAGCATACACTTGTCATGACACTGATTATATCACTCTCCGTGAGGGTGGTGCTTCGTACGCACAAGACGCATTCTTTGGCCCACAGGGCAGGACCTTTGGAGAGCTGAACCGCTACGTTTCTCCCTCCTCGTTACACCCAGACTTCGAAATCAGTTTTGCAGGCTTCCCACGGACTTTCATTGTTGCCGGGGGTGCGGAGACCATGTTGGACCAGATTCGAACTCTTAGGAATAGGATGGCCAGGGATCTGGGAGAAGGAGCTGGGGTCAAACCCGAGGAAGGGAAAGTCACGTATCACGAGGCAACGGAAGCTGTTCACGACTTTCTGGTCTTTAAGTGGCATGAGCCCGAACGTACAGACACCCTGAAAGCAATAGCCAAGTGGGTAGCTATGACAGAGCAGTAGGTCATTGGCGCAAAGTTTAGTTACAAACGTAATTTTAAACCTTGATAAGAAGGATCCCTAAGAATCAAACAATTTAACCGTAACGTGCTTACTTGTCCTTCATGGTGGACCCTTCATTGTTGCTGTTGTAGAACCCGTTCTCTGCATCCCGCAAACCACCAGTGGTCTCATCTCTAAGGTAGAAATAGCATGCAGGTAGCGCGACAAAGAGCGCGCCAACAACATTCCCAATGAATGAAGCAATCAATGATCTATGGCATCCTTGAGTTATGAATAGATCACTGGCAGCCGTTAGACTCACTTGCGAATGTATTCGGCAGTTGTCAACTGGACGAATAGTTAGGCAACATACAAAAGGGAAACAGACCACGCACATCAGCACCAAGCATGATGCCCAGTGGAACGGAGAACATATTAGCGACAACTGAACAAGTTTATTATTAGAGAAGGTGACGTCTTGTGAAGAGTATGCCTACCGTGGTCATACCCGCAGGCAACGAAAATCTAATTATTATTAGATGAAGGCCTTTGGCTCTGAAAAGAGAGACGCACCCAGATAGGAATCCAGATAGCAAATATCTGCGGGGGGGTGTCAATAATAGTCTTTGTTGGTGGATGGTTCATCCCGCACCTTTGATATTGTTTCCTTTGCACCGGCAGCTTGCTACGTCACAATGAGACAAAGAGGCATCACAAGGCAACCTTCCTGCTCACCCAAACAGCGATGCACACGAGCCAATTGCAGCCAATTCCTCTGAGGAAGATCTGGTGCCACTGTGGTGTTCCGGCCTTGTGGCTACATTATGTGAATCAAACTGTACACGAGGCTTCGAATGTCCACTTACACCGCAAATGTTTGAATTGCCGAGAGATACGGCTCCACGGAAAAGAGGCCAGTGTCTGATATCGTCGAGTTAAATGGTATGTTATCGTGGATATTCTTTCAACCTACACTTTACAAGGATTGCTCCAAAGAACAGGCTTCCAGTGAGATTTCCCCAGAACACTATTTTAAACGGTGAAGATAACCTCCAACTCGATATAAGTGCTCACGTACCAATGAACCAATTCAGTGGAAGACTCCACCAAGGAATAACGCGCTTGACGACAGCCATGGGGAAGACCTAACAATGTGAGGGTCGAGCCATGAGAAGTGTGATACGGGGCAAATTAAACTCTGCATACCATCATGTTACTGGTTAGGAGCTCTAGCCCTTGGAGGACGATCCTATTCGTTCGATGAGAGGCGAGAAGCATTAAATTGTAGTCCCTCACATCACCAAGCCCACTGGGAAGACGAAGCCCGATAAAATTTTGACGAGGCCAGGATTGGAAGAGGTTAACCCAGCAGAGCCGCCATTGACAATTTCAGACAAAAGTCCACCGAAAGAGAGCATAACACCAGCGGCGAACTGTAAATCCTGGTCAACGAGGGCCATCTGCCGAGAGTGAATAATCCCTACCGCCTTAGCGAACACACTTTCATAGCGGTCCTTGTGCTTGTTGATGGCAGCTTGTACCAAGTAGTTTGCGACCTCCGCAGGCTTCAGCGTGGATTCACTGGCCATATCTATGATTTAAGCTTTCTTGGTGAGAGCCCAAGTGGAAGAGACGGAAACAATGGTTTGGGGCGATTCAAGCTCTCCCGTGAGCTATTTATTAAAAATAGACGAGAGAGGCACGAGTCTGAACTCAGCAGGCCTGCCATCGGTGAATGACCTCTGTCACTGATAATAAGACTTTGTTTGGAAGTTAGGTAGCAGGAACTCACGAGGAAGTGGCCAATCACCGAGATATTTCGGTCACCGTGTCGAAGACGTTACAGTAATATGCATCGCTCATCATAGGAGCTGGATCTTGACATGTGACAGCCAGCCCACATACGATAGAAACCCTTTAGGATTTCACGGAACGTGCAGCCCTCGTTCTGAGTAATGACATTGAGCACCTGTTCCAGACCAACGTGCTATTCCTGAATAGACAGAAACCGTCAGTTATTGATCTCATGCACGGTCGTATTGATGCCATTAGAGGATTATGAATTCACCTCAAGGCCATGTCCCTCCGCTTCGTCAACAACGCCGACGCCAACACCAAGCCAAACAGACAAATTGCCACCATGATATGATCGCCTCATTGGGGCTGCCGCTCATCCTCCAGTCACCGGCGTATCCTCTCCCGAGAGGTGACCCAGGTCCGCGTGGCAAAATATATTTCTCAGAGCAACCGAGGTCTGCATGAAAAAAAGTTCAAGTCAAGAAAAGCATTTTAGGAAAGCAACTCACGACTAGGTTTATATACAGGAACTACGTGACTTGGATGATAAACAAAACAATGCACAAGGCCGCGATATTCGCGAGGACATTGTGAACGAAATTACGGCGTAATAGAGGTTGCTGTTGCAATCAAGGAATGGTGGTGATATATCGGAATCGAGCGCCGTTGTTGTGTGTTGAAACGATGAGTGTGGTACAGTGGTTGGCGGTGGTGGTATGTAGTCCTCATAGGGTACCAGTGGCGTTCGTTATAGTCTTCACCTTTGCCAGAATGGGGGAAAAAGAAAAAGGAAGAACTCGATGAATGCGTGCCAATAAGTTATGTCGGTTGCAGAGCAACACTCCTGCTGTCCCATTACTTCTTTTTTTGCTTGAATCGTCACCTGTTCGCCCCACACTTCATCTTTTTGAAGTTTTTCTCTGATCACAACAGCAACCACGTGCGCAGCGACGTCGTTGGACCAGTCCGACCTGTCGTCGTTGTCTCGCGATGACGAGTCGCAGTCCTGGTCTCTTATACACTGACAGTCAGGAGCCTTTGATTTTGTCTTTCTGCTACACAACATCATCCGACCACACGTACCGTACTTCTCAGTGCTCACAATCCTTAGCAATGGCCCCAGAATGGCCCGTCGTTGAATTATGGTAGGTCGCATCTTCTGTTGTCTGGTTCATTTTTTCTTGGGTTCGTTGCCATTCGCAGTTGTTCTCTCAAAGTTCGTATCTTCATAGCGGTGTTTTGTAGTAGCATAGATAAACATGGTTTTACATTGACTCGCGAAACTCGAGCCACGAAAACAAGAACTGTAAGGCCTTCTCTACGTACTCTATTCCCCCAAAAGACGGAGTGTGAAGAAAAGCATAAAAAGTACCTGCATTAAGAGGGAATCGAACCCCCGGCGGGTCGAGTTGACACTCGAATGTGGCAACGACCCAGGTTACCACTACCCCATTAATGCTTGGGGTGTGGTGGCAGTTTTTTTACCTCACGTGGTTGTCTTCCCTGAGTCACACATTATCCGTACTTTCGTGCGGAGAATGAATCTACCTCTTCAGCTCGACGCTCACCCAAACTCGAATATCCTACTATGCCTCCCGGTCTTACCATTGGCACAGAGCGCGCCAACGCCCTCCAAGTATGTGCACATATCTTTTTGGTACCAGACAACGCTAACGTGGCCTCTCTTAAGCAATCCATTCAAGACGAACTCACCCAACGGGGCTACAGTCAAGATGCTGGTAAGTTTAGCAGAGCTGCTCTGGGGAGGCTATCTCTCAATTTCACGATCGCAGACCCTGTCATGGCCGAGTATATCACAATCATGTTGATAAATAATAAAACACCAGGTAAGTTGGCCTTTCGCTGCTTGAAGCTCCTTTACTCAGCCCTTCCATAGCGCAAATTACTGGTGAACTTGAAGACCGTGAGTCGCAGCAATTTTCGGGCAGAGAACATTGTCTTATTTCTTGACTTTTCATAAGTGATTGGAACGGATTATGGTGAGTTTTATGTTCCACGTCGTCCGCGGTTTAACCCTTACGCCCTTGTGCCACATCAACAGATCCCAGTTTCACTGACTGGCTTTTTGCGGAGATTGCGAAGGGCGCATCCGACTCTCCGCCTGACAGTACTACTCTCTCGGAACCGTCTCAACCACCAACAGAACCCGAGAGACCAAGAGAAGTTGCGCCCACACCCCCGGAGTCATCGAGACGTCCTCCACATACGTCAAGAACTGGTGTATACCAACACGCCATCTCCCAAGCGTTACCTTCGAGTTCCGCAGGACAGAAGCGCACAGCATCTGCACGCTCTCCTTCTCCAGGCCCTCCGGCGAAATCGAGACGGACAGACCTACCTACAGGGCCACGCGCAATGCTGCGAGACGGGAACGCGCCTCCATCTAATCCACGAAGTCTGTTGGACCGTGTTAGTGGACCAGCGGGACCCCCTCCTGGTAAGAATTACGGTCATGACGACATTCAAGCACGTATCGACAGTATCGTCAATAATACACCAGACCAAAATCTCATGATGAACCCTCCATTCAACCCAATGGAGATGAATCCTATGGCTATGACAAACCCTCTCCTTCTGCAGGAGATGATGATGAATCAAATGGCTTTAATGGCCCAGATGGCCTCATCCATGGGCATGGCTCCCCAGTTCGGTGGCCCAGGTTTCCCGATGCAGCCACCCATGCAACCAGATATGAATATGTTCCCTGGTGGACCTTTCCCCCCTGCTCAGGGAGCGCCGAATAATCACAATGGTGGCGGGAATGGAAGGGGCAGAGGGAATGGAAGAGGCAGAGGTGGTGGTAGGGGTAGAGGTGGTGGATTCGCAGGAAAGAGTGCGGACGTCTCTTTGGAATTCGTCGATGTTCCTGCAGCCCAGCCCATTGTACAGGATCCAGCACCGGCTCCACCTGTTGTTGCCCCAGTACCGACACCCGCCAGTATTCCTCAAGCCCGCCCTAATTATAGTGTCCCCGATCGTCCTCAGTCCCCGACGCTCTGCAAGTTCTCATTGAAATGCACAAACCCCCAGTGTCGGTGGTCTCATCCTTCCCCAGTCGCCACCGCGGAGAGCGGCGTAGTTCTTAGTAACGAGCCTTGCGACAAGGGAAAGGATTGCAAAGACAAGGACTGTATAAAGGCCCATGTTAGTCCGGCGGTGTTGAACCCACCAGGTAACATCAACTTCACGTTGCATCTACTCTCGCTAACGCCTTTCTTTTCTCCAGCTGAACTACCCGCAAGCGTCCCTCCACAACATCACGCGACGACAATCCCCTGCCGGTTTGGAGCAGGTTGCACACGACCAAGCTGCACCTTCGCGCATCCACAACGACCTCAGTTCACAACGTGTCGGTTTGGTGCTGGATGTACACGAGCAACTTGTCCCTACCAACATCCTGAGGGCCGGGTTCTTCCCACCGCCTTTCATCGGGGTCTCTCTTCTTCCTCGCCAATGGTCAGCGTCCATAACCCGGAAGCTGGCACAATGGGACCAAGTCACCATCGCAGTGTCATATTCAACAATGCAGGAACCACAAAGGAGAAGTTGGAGAAGCAAGTTCGGGAATTAGAGGAAAAGAAATCCCAGGCTGAGAAGGCGGTCAAAGAGGCGGAAGCGGCGAGCAAGAAGGATGGCACGAAGTCCGTCGCGATCACCGCCTAAAAGGTTTCACGCATAAAAAGCATCATGCATTTCTTTCAATCTCCCTCACTCTACGAACGGTCCGTAATTACACCTGTACCCCCTGTACTCCTCGTCTTTTTGCTTGTGATTTTCTTTGCTCTCTATATCCGTCGTCATCGTAGTTATATGTGCTCTCTTTGCCGTAGAGTAGGATACAGAACGCGCAGCAACGAGAGCTGCTAAAGGAGGGTGGAATACATTGGCAGAGTGGATGACCCAACCAAAAAGGGCATCTCACATATTCACCCCCAATATGCGTGCAATAAGTTAACCAGAATAATATACTTGAAGGTCACAAGAGGATATATATACAAGTAGATCATGAAGGAGGGCCTAGTAGGGTTTCGATCAGTGCAGCGCCTCCTTTGTCGACTGACAGCTGGATTCTATCACCCTTGTCGACGTCCTTGAACTGGAGACATCATGAGTTCTTGATTTCGAAGATAGGAAGTAGGGAAAGACCACGTACCGTCAATTCTCGTGTTCGGTGTAAGCCTTCAATTTCGTCGATACGATTCCGAACACCGTCAAGCATATCGTCAAAGCCTTCTTGGCTGACTACTTCCTGCGCGGAACGGAGGATGAGCATAGAGTCTGGTCGAACATTGTGGTTGATCTACAAGCACGTCAGGAGCGGCATTTGATACTAAGGGGAATACACACATCAATGGAGATAATGTTAGCCCTGTCGAGATCTGTTCGTGAAATTAAAATTAATTCTTCCCCTATATTGCTTTTGAGAAGACGAGGAGCGTCACAAACCTTCCAAAAAGTCGGCTCGAGTCATGATTTGACGACATCTCCACTGTTAAACAAAGTTGAGCATCCAGATATTGCTTCCCATTACACCCAACTTACATATGGAATCGAAGGCAGCCCAACACCCTTGTCGTGTTCGAGATCGATCGTGCCAGCTTCAAGAGCGGCTTGTCGTTCCTTTTCCTTCTCTTCGCGAATTTTCACAAACTCTTGTAGAAGTAGCCAGGAACATGAGCTCCATTTTTGCTACACCAAACAAAAATTATGAGATACTGTAGAGGTGCCTTTTACTAGAAATATGACGTACTTCGTCCATGACATCGTCATCACAATCCGGAATTAGACCTGTTGACAGGAAAGTTTTAGCTCTGGGTTGGTGATCACTCGAGAAAATTTGGGTTACCTATCTGGCTCAATAACCAGCCCTTCTCGACAGCCATTAGGTGTTCGGCCATCTGTATCATATCCTTGCATTTCGAGACCTGTTCAAGGTAAGCGAACTTGTCGGTGAGTCTTAGATTCGACTTACTCTGTTGAGATATGCAAGACGCCCACCAACGAGCGAAATAGCCTTCTCGATCTCCTCTGGAGGCGAAGTAAGGTTCCTATTGCAGCTTCGCAAGCGATTCAAAGCATCACGAGCTTCAGAGTTGTTGAGGTCAGTTATTGAGAGCACCTTAGGGACTGTGAGGGAGGTATGTAGCAACCGGTGTACCGAGACGTACATGCATCCTGCTTGCGTTTTTTCCTAGTGAACAAGTCAGGGGTTAGACCCACAGCATATCAGCAGGACTTACGCAGAACTTGGAATGGCCAGAAATCATCGCTGAAAAAGAATTCAGTATGAAGTTTGGAATTATCGCAGTTGAACTTACGAGCTAAACACCATTGTGAGAATACCTGCAACGCCAGTTAGCATATCTACAGGAAAATACACGCTCTACGCACCACTGGCAGCCCATCCCTCTGCGCGTGACTGGAGCTGAAGTAGCATATTCCGACCAGCCTCGTCGTTGTTGAAAAAATGGACGTTGTTTATGATCAACACAAGTGGTTTTCCAGTTTTCCGGGCTGAGCGAAGAGCTACTTTTTCCAATTTGTTCATCGCTGGAGAAAAAGTCAAGTCAATAACCTGTATTAAACTCGCACATAGAAGTTTTCCACACCTCGCTCAATATCCAAAGCAGGTCCACCTGATATGATTAGCACAATGCTGGTCTGGAAGGTGGCAGAGGACAACCTTCCCGAGGATCCCGACGTTGGAATAATCCCGTTTGCGAGTCTTCATTAAATTCATAGTTCAGTGCCTTTCCTAGGCGTAGTCGAAAGACTTCTAGGTCAGGGTGTGCGTCACACATCGAGACACCGTCTGCTCGGATCGCAGCCATTGAATCAAATATCATTGTGCCTTTACCAGACCCCTAGATGAGAGGTTTCCTTCAACGTCGAAACAGCGCAGAAGAGATGAGACCATACCTTCGGCCCAAGGAGAACAAAATAATGGCCTGCCTCTTGACCATGAACGATCTTATCAATCTTCTTTTGTTCTCGCCGCCGCAAACTGCGTGTCCATGGTCCCTCAGCTCCTTCTTCGCCTTGCTTTAGAGGCTTTTTATGCTGCTGTTCCGCTAGTTCCAGGGCAGGATCATAGCCTTTTGAAAAGGCGTCCTCGATCTCCACACTCTGAGATAATACATACAACGAAAGATACGAGAAATCCTACCTTATCCAGGACATTCTTTTTATACCACTTAACATACGCGATACCACCCACAAAAACTACAAACATGGTTATTGGCCGAACCACAGAATAACGTCATGGCTCGTCACGCACCCATTCCCAAACCAACAATGGTGGTCAACGCTGCATCAAGGAGTGGGCTATTGGTGATGGGAAATATTGAACTTCCACCAGGTCCAGAACCACCACCCCCACCAGGAGGATTCAACGGTAGGCTCAAAGCAGAAGTACCCTCCTGAACTTCATGTCGTATATGCGGCTGTGTAGGTTTTGTCACAGGTGTTGTTGGTCTCTTGACGGGTGCGGGCTTCGGAACCGGTGAAGGTGAAGATGGAGGTTTATTCGAACCCACGGGAGGTACTCCTTGAGAATAAAGACGACAAGAGGCAATGGTCGAGCCGAACTGAAGATGCTTCGCACGTTCAAGTCGAAGTCGGTTATAAGAAAGAGCGGAACGTTCAGTCGAGAAAATTGACGCTAATGGTCGACGAAATGACAGGCATAAAGCGGAGGAGGACTGGGTACGCAATAAAGCGCATACCGACGCCATAACGAAGGAAGAAAAGTTACGCAGGGACGTGCCCAACGGAGCACACGACGTCGACGTCCAAGAATTTAAACTAAGTTGTGGGGCATCACGCCCACGTGTCTCCGTCTGCCAAGCAGATTCCGTTTCGTCGTCTGAAGCAAGAAACCGAGCCTTTCGAAAGAGTATCACTTCTCATTGTATGCAATCAAAAATAGATTCATTACCGTCTACTACTTGTGTGAACCCACAAGGGTAAATTGCTGGTCCATACCTCCGCCTCATCCTGGCGACATGCTGCTCGCACCAACTCCTTGGAACCAAGTTTTTGACACTTAGTATACATGCATCACCCATTCTACCTAACCTTGATTCTCCGAACAACGCAAGCACGCAACAAAGAAAAGGGCGACTTGACCTATCCGGCGTGGCGAAAAATTCCTCAAAGGCCGGCAAAGCTTTCATCAACGAGGCCTCGAGGAAGATGCGGTAGGTGCAAATCCTGGTACTTCGGACTCGAGGTCAGACATTAAGAATGGTGTGGGCTTGGTATCATTAACGTTGACCACAGCGGAGGTCGGTCTTTATATTCCACCGACAGCAGTCTGAAAGGCTATCTCGATCTATTTAATTTCTCACCGATCCCGTAGATGATGATGGTCATGAGGCTTACAGTGTTTGATAGCAGTAAAGCGCCAAGAGAGGCCTGATCCCTTGAACAGCGTTCATCGTGTCCTTTGTCTGAGCGTTTTACGAGCAGGGGGTGACGAGTGGCCAACCCCGTTCGGACTCGGGTCTTGTTCTCGGCGCTGCAGCAAAAAGAAGCAACAAGACGACCACAGCGGTACTCACTAAAATTCTAATCAAGTGATGCAATCGTCCCCTATTGGTCAAACAGACGCACAAGAACGTTTGCTCTCGGAGCGCCTTCCAGAGACTAGTATCAAACCGTAACAAGGAGACGGCTCCGCACCTACGAACCTGATTGCTGTGGAGATGTGTGGCGGAACACAATAACACAGTGAAAAGGATTAGAGGCAAAGCCTTGACATTTCCCGAGCACATCGGTTTTTACCTTTTTAGTACAAGTACAACACCACTTGTCCTCCCTTTCACCTCCAAATGGGATTTGACTTGTCAGCTCGTTTGCATATCAAGCAGAAAGAGCTTTTTGTTGATCGTAGCAGGAATGAAGAACCCGAGGTGAGATACCAGGATTCACCGAGTCGGGCGTGAAAGGTGGATATAGCCCGTAGGACATCACTAGCCGCATTACCATATTCCAGCATCCGAGCAGTGCAGGTGGAGATGGCTCGGCGACGGTTCAAGACATTTTGAGGCCTGACAGAAGATGAGTATTGCGCCATTGTGACCTATGCTAGGGAAAGCGAGAAGGCCGTTACGAACCCGAATTCATAGCGCAAATCAAGGTAGTTGACATAAAGAACTCACAGGCAAGATGCGCAGGTTGAATGGAATTGGATACCGCAAAGGATGAGCTTCTCAGGACCAATACATATATTTAAACCGGTTGGCAGATTGAACACTTTGCACAGCCCTTCCACCAGCCTGCCCTTTATCTTGACTCTGCCCGAGAAAGCCCATATAGGAACTTGTGTCCCAATCCTATTATAGGTTAGAAACACCGAAGTTCTCACAGGGTCATGTTGAACGAGAGCACGTCAATAACAGCCAAGGGGGTCATCGGTGGGCGACCTGAGGGCTTCTGGTTTGAAAAAGCGGGATTCCGAATACCAGTGCAAATGACGACTCGGGATCCTCTTCAGATTGCTATATGGAAATGGATTGGCGCTCAAGATCTTTACCTCCAGAGTCTAATTGGTTGCCACGCGGCATTTGGGACCTTTAAACGCCCATTCGATTATGATCGAAAAGGTATCCTGAAAACTTATTGGCATCCTCGAGCCCCTGGTGCGGGACCGTAGAGGCTTTTATCCAAGTCAAGGCTGGTCTTTCGACTTGTAAGGCAAGTACGTACCTTCAAAAGATCGAACTATGACAGCTACGTCAACACGTTTATTCATGTGCATCGATCATTTCGAATTCCAGGTACGTTTGTAGTGCAAGTCAATGACAACAGGTGGGCGCCCTGGGATAACCTATTCGGAGATCAGGTCTGTCAATAATGAGCGCGGTGCTTGGGGTCAACATTTCAATATGCAGATGGAACCAGTCTGGCACAAACGCCACAGGACCGCACACCACAAGATACAGGAGAGCGAGGAGTGAAAATCACGGTGACCAGTCTAGCTGACCTTTAATCGTATGGTTGGAATTGATCCGAATGATGGATTCCCTGCAACGTCCGCGAAGAACCTCGTGTTCAGTTTTGCAGAGGGATTGAGGCGGTGCAGAGCAATCCTGCTGCTGGAACGAGACCATCACGGGCTCTGCGTTCTTTCAGCATGAGAATCAGCTAAATCAGTCGCTGTCCTCGCGGACCGCCAGCGGTGTTAGCGTGCCCCTAAAAATGTTGGTCCAATTTTGGCGCTCAACGGGCGCTCCTCCTCTTGGGACGATGGGTAATATGAGGTCAATTAGCTGGCTGATGTCATTCTGGGTTAGGAGACGTCAGATAATCAACGCCGCTAAATAGACTGAGACGACCGGTTGCTTGCTTGGGTAGGAATCAGATGACGGGCAAAAAGGCAGGAAGCAAGTCCCGAGCCAGGACGATGATTGACCGGCCACACTGGGACATGCGCTGGGAATGGCCCATTTTTGCGTCTGGCAGGCAAGCCAGGAGTTTATCTTACGAAGTTTCGCTGCCCACGCCCATTGTCGCGGACGTGAATAGAAGGGAAAGGCGGGCGTGAGCGACAGGATTCTGAGCTTGGAAGGAGTGAACGTTTCTATCAGAACTTTCCTACGGCTACCCTTCGTTCGTTCCTTGGCAATAACTTACGAGGAGATATCATCACACATGTGGCTGCAGCCACAACACGTTCACCGTCTTCCCAACACCTGCTGATGTTCCAAATAAGGCTTTTCAGGGCATTTTTTAATAAATGTTTATTTTATTTGTATTTCTGCTTCTCTACGTTGTCAATATATACCATAAGTAAGTTAAGGAGCGGATTAAGCATTAAAAACTAGTAACACAACAGCAAAAGCCCAATATGATGCTAAAAGAAAGTGAGGTGGTACAAAAAATACATGTTAGTAGTGCCCGATTGCGATGCAAGGTTCGATGTGCATGGGTATCGTTAGAAATGCAGGTGCTGTATACATTGAGCAATAGAAAGCGACGAGGTCACCGTGATGAGCGGGAGCAGCCATGATGCGACAGAAGCCATGCAGTGGGTTTTAGACGAAACCGTCGAGACGAGAAGGGGAGGAATCCGACGAGAAAATGCTACCATGTTGTCCCGACCGCCTGGGCGAACATCTTCATTTTAAGTGGATGAGTCGTCGACATCTCGGGAACGCACGAGAATCGCGGTGACTGGTCTTGACCGTGTATCCGTGCGTTGCAGTCGTCTGTACTTGGCGGTGTAAGGGGCTCGGGAGACGTCGTCGGGGAGGTGCTGTTGGAGAAGCTGGGGGAGGGGGTATCCGGCGTGGTGGGGGAATCGTAGGACGATGATCTCGACTGGGACTGCGGCTTTGAGGGAGTAGAGTTGCGCGACCCAAAGTTGGGGATCGCGCTCGTCGTCGTACTTGGGTCGGGAAGGGGGGTGGCGGACTGCGAGGACTGGACGCGCGCCGAGCGCTTCGACACCATCGCGACGTCGTACTTGGGAAATTGATTTGGTGGCTTGTCGGAACTGAAGTCTTGTGAAACTTTGTCCTTGAAACCTCCCAGCATTGTTGTATCGACATTCAACTCCCAATCGAGATACCCACACATCTCCCTTTCCATCTGGTTGATCTCCCGCAAGCTAAAGATATTCTGGGCGACTATACTCCAAGACTTGTTCGAATAGGTGTCGTCGCAGATAACCTTCGACGCGATCATGATGGCTGATATGAAAAGGCGGTGACCGGACGAGCCCTTTGCGGTGGGAAAGCGGGCCTTGAGTCGCTGGAGGAGGATGAGAGCGGCGTAAGTGACAGCTTCGTTTAGTTTGGTGCGATGGAGGGCGTAAGCGATGAAATAGGGTAGACGAGCCTGGGCGTTGTTGGCTGCTAATGGGGTGGGGGGATGATCGGGGCATGTGAAGAGAAAAGTGATGAACCGGTGGCATATCCGCGAAAGCGCCTCTTGACCGTAAAAAAGGTCGTGACGATGATGCTGGCCGGGCGTAGTGGACTAGTCGGGTTAAAAAGGGTCAGACGGGCCGGACTGAAAAGGCCAACCATGTCACTCACTGGGATGGGGCCAGCGAACCTCTGCCTGTGACCTTGGCCCTTGGGCGGGGGATTCGCACCTGGTTGTTGGACGAGGGCACCAGTCACGGGGTGGGCAGTGGCCATTACACAAGAAAGGTGAGTAGGAGAATGGTGAGACGACGTATTTTTCTGCAAGGGGAGCACTGCGAGCAAACGGGTGGATCAGTAAAATCGCGAGAACCAGCCAAGGTATATAACAGGTGTTGCCCCACAAATATTTATTATTATTATTTTTCGAGAAAAAATTTTTGTTCCTCCCTTGGCCGGCTGTGACAACGTGACAAAGGACTCACATCAAATCGCGCTTGTTCGTGTGGAACGTTGACCGTCTGCGCCGTTGCGAGGATGTGGAGATGTGTGTGGGTTGAAAGAGCTAATGAGCGACGAGTAGTGAAGACCACATCCCAGTGAGCTCGGCTTTTATCCAGCAGATAAACAATTGTTGCCACTCAAGAGAATGCGACACAGCTTGCGCCGCGACCCAAAACTTTTGTCTGCTCCGACTTTGCCTCCGCAAGAACACTGCTTGTCTTCGTGATGTGGTCGTCTCGCCAATCACTATAGTCCTAGGCTACCGCCCTTGTCTCTGGGGTAACTTTGTGGCTCCCTCAACAACTCTTGTTCGAAACAACACTTCTCGTCTTCTGTCATAAATCCTCCTGGATTCGGCGTGCCGTTGTCGCCCAAAATTAGCTAGAAACCATCTTGACGACTAGGTGATGACCACAACAACAGCGGTCGGGTTAATACATCGAGGAGCTGTGTTCCCGCTTGACGCAATTGAATTCATCGGCATCTTACCGTGCTTGTTTCCCCAACTCCGTTCATCTGGTCAATTCCAGCCGACTATCGAACAGCCTGAGGCGAGTATTGTCATTAATCGCTGTTAACTTGGTGTGCTTCATTTATCGAGAGGACCCGCGCCAGCAACGCAGCTGTAAAATCTTCGACAACAGCTGGCTTTTTGATGGCCAACCATCGCATTGTGGTACACGTATTGCCGTGTCCAAACCGTGATCTACGTCACGCAGCTGTTTCGCCTCCATCCTTCTTGAACCTCGTGGCTGCACCTTTTCCCTCCTTCGACTACATCAACTACAGCTAAACCCGCCGGCTGCGAGATCCATTCACCTCACCGTCCTCACGTGTCGAGTTCTCCGATACCTTGTGTCCTTCGAGCCTTCAGGAAGTTACATCAATCCTCGCATTCGATCCTGTCTCTGCAAATTTTCGCGGGCTTCATCCGGTTTACATGCTTCCTCGCATCCCCACCCTAGGGCGGCAAAGGGACGACACTTGACATTTTCTTCGTTCTTCACTCCAGATTTTCATCACCATCATGGTCTCTTCACGCAACGCAATCCTCTGCGTTAGACCCCGTTTGGATTGGACTTTTCGAGAGCACTCGACAAAGCCTCGTTTTCATCGCAGGGCTCCGCGTGAACTCTATAAAATTTTGCCGGGTCCCTATGCCTGGGTTTTCTCTCTATCTTGGGCTGTCTCCGATTGGACTCCGATTGGCCGTCAGGAGGCAGTGCTTTATCGGAGCTTCTTGCGTACACAACTTTGTCTTCATTTCAAGTTTGGAACACCTTCCGTCTTATGCTCCTCACGCTGACGCTTGGGTGACTGAAATGCTCCCTCACTCCTTGAAGGGGGAGTTAGAGGGGTCCATACTTTGGGGTTGGTCCATATTTGCTCGGGTCATGGTGCTGTCAATCCACAGCACACTCTGACGCACTTCATCGACGTATGTACTGTAGCTTCCGGGTGACGGAGTTATCGTATCTTACATCGTCGAAGAACTTCAAGAAGGGAAAGTGGCTCCGTGTCGTACATGATTGCACCACCACCACGAGACCCCCGATTGACGTTATCGCCTCCCGATGAACACACCTCCAGTTCCTCTGTCTGGTCAAACCGTCAAAGTTCCTCAACACCCTTCGAAGTACTAAGCACTTTGAATGTAGGCAGGAAGTGGCATGTTTTGTGATCGACACTCCTTGTTCTCGTGTAGACATCCATTATACCGTATGCCGCACTTTCAGATAATCCGACCGATTCTGATGATCCTATAAAAACAACGTGCTTTCATCCATTTCGGATTTGCCCCTTGTTTCTGGAGTGCGTCTTCACTTTCCCTCATTGAGCACCGCGCCTTTGCTTATCCTTACGCGACAAGCCTTATAACATGAGTACGACCCGCAAAGGAACATTGTGCCTTACATGAACTCCCTTGTACACCGCCATGTTTATGGAGAATAGTTACCATCCCTCGATATGATCACCTCGTTCATTCGAGATTTGGCAGCAGGCGGTGATCTGCAATTAGCCTTTTAAATTCGTCCTTGGCGCTTCTTTGGACAGATATAAGGATACTGTAGCTGAGGGGAAAGACACCATTTCCTGCTTGCCCTGAGAGTGGGAGCGAAACGGAAGCAAAATTCAAAATCGAGATCCTCGTGGCACAGCAAGAGTCAGGACCTCTCATAAGTAAATAGGGCGCCCACCACCAACCGACTGCTCGATAACAGCATGCTCATTGGCAGATACTTCCGCACCACGTCGACCCGCCACTCCGATATGACCAACCTATACGGGGTGACCCTGTGTAAGGCTTGATGATCTATGGCTACCACATCGCCTCGTGGCCAGGCTTGAGGCTACAGAATGGTTGGTACTTGTACAGGCGTCGGCCGAACATGCCAGAATTTCCTGTCAATGGCATGCGGGATTTATTTGATCCGGGCTTCGTTGAATCGCCGTATGTACCAAATCAAGAGGGTCAATCTAATCGATCTTGCCTGCCCCTTGGGCGCTTGATGTTAGTTTACTCTGAAGAACGGACTCTCACCTACTTCGGAGATACCTACATCCTTCTCGGGGGGTCTTGGTCACGCTATCTTCTCACAGCAGCCGTCCATCTTTTTCTTCTTGCATTTAGGAGCTGACCACGCGGGACGAGCATGTTGATGGTGTTCAACAACGGTGAACAACGATTCACGTCGTTGTTGAAATGGAAAGGGTTGAAGGCAATTGGATTTCGTAGGTGGCGACAATAGTGAGGGTATAGAAGCCATGGCACGGCATAATAGAGGGGTCAACGAAGGAGTATTGTGGGCGCGTGTTGGTGACACTGACAATTGGATTTGGTATTCGCTCTTCCTTGATCGTTGCCAGACAAGCACGCGCAGAACGACTTTGAGTGACTCAAAAAACCTGAGAGAACTGGGTTCCCTGTTCCCACTGAACCTCTTCATGAAACCATGTCTTATGCTGTGTGCTGTCCCCTACGGCAGAAGAGTGAGGTAAATTAGGGAAACTTCCCAGAGAATGAGTAATGCTTAAGGGATTAGAGTGTCGCCCATGTCCTGGACTTACGGCACACGAATTTGCTTCCGCTATTATGTTCCGCATAGAACATCGAGAGATCGTCACTTACAATTGCGCGCGACCTCGTGTATTGGGGTTTGACACCTCTCCTCTGAATAGCCGTGCTCGACGAGGACAAGTTGTCCGTTTTAATCCATTCACGATGCCGAGCTTTGCTCGCAAGTGATCAAATCTGTGGTGGTTATTCAGGTTTCCATGGAATTGCGTAATGCTAACCCCTTGAAGTGGTCCCCCACATGCGCGGACGTGTGAATGTCGTGGGCGTTGACGAACGAATTTGGATATAATGTTCAACATTGCAGTGATACGAGAGAGGCTCCTCGCCACCGGAGGATCGAAAGCACCTGGAATTCTGTCAACTCGGACAGCTCGGGATGATAGTCGGCAGGCTAGTAGGTAAATGGTGTCATTACGGGCACCTACTTCCGTGAAGCGTACCGCCATACTCGTCGATATCGACCAATTCTCGGAATTCGTGAGGATTTACTAGTATCTTCATTCCTCAAAGCTCTTGTAGAACACCCATGCATCGACATATTCCTCTCCCTGCCCGTCTTTGCGCTTCAGGCGCCCCGCCTTTGGAATCAGCCCGGCCTTGGTGAAACCTAACCTCTCCCAGAGTCTATCAGGACGGTCACTCAGATCCATGAACACACCAATCTACACATGGTAACTCACCGAACTGAGGCAGTATTATTGATGTAGACCAAGTTAAAGACGCTAGCCTTGTAGCCCAAGCGTGGAGCATAATGTAGATATGACTGTGCGAGCACCGAGCCATAACCTGCTCCACGATGTATAGGCGGTACAATGAAGCCTGCGTTACAGATCTATACCCCAGATTCAAAGTATGTGAGCTTCAATTCGAAGTGCTGGAATCACAAGTATCCATGGCTCCTAACGCGAGAAGCGGAGCTTACATGGGATGAACGTCCTGGGTAATTGGGTTTGACCTAAAATGGGACATTGGCGGAACGTCAACATCGTGCAATTGGAGTGAAGTTGGAGGAGGCACATAATAGAATCCGGCAACACATTCGGACCAAATCCTATCAGCTCTTGCTTGCTCAAAAGTGACGGCTTCCTCCACACCAGCCGCATTAGTAGAACGCTTCGACGCCCCTACGATAGCTAACAGGACATCGGCGGCAAAGAAGTATGCTTCAAACGCTGGGCGGCTGATTTCCCCTTCCTGGGGGTATGTCATCCCATCGTCAACTTCTTGCGCGAATGTGACGTGTAAATAGTCCAACAGGCCAGCAAACGTCTGTGCGATTTCCAGGGTTAAATGATGAACAGTGACATACTCTGACGGCTCAGAGTTGGGCTGTGCTTTGACTGGCCAGAGGGTGGTGCCGAGGATGTCGTTCTGGCGGGTATGTTGAAACGCTCCATAGGCCGACATAGATAGAGGTCGATGTACTTATAGTGGTCGAGTCACAAAAGTCTGCACAAAATCCAAATCAATTCCTGGTAAGTACTTACCTATCTTATCAGATGAGAATCCCGAAGTCCAGCCGATATTCGGAACGTGGAAATGCCGGGCATAGGAGACGTCTTTTGCGAAACTACATTCCCAAAGACAAGTTCACGTCGTTCGGAGGCGAGTTGTGTGTCCTGAAAACGTAGAATGATGTCAAGATCAGGCAGGAAAGAAAAACCGTATGGAAAACTGTAAATTTTAATGCTGGCTCGGGAACGCAACTATTTTGGACTGTTAGGAACGGAAGGTGTCATCCCGACACGAGCGCACATGGATTCACTTTTGCCGACTCACCGTCTAGCATGAAGCTGATGGCTCTGGAACTGCCACACTTGCGTTTGCATCGGAACAGACGAACAACTGTATTGTGGTCAAACGTGCAAGACTTTTCCCTCTTGACTCGATGGCCTGGGCAAAGCTCCATGACTGGAAGGAACTTGTTCACCGAGTCAACTCAGCTTTGAGGCTTCTTGTGTGCTCGCGGACACTGGATTGTACAGGCTGGTCTCGAGGTGACTAGGCGAAAGCTTAGATTGAGGGATGGAACGCTTCCGGCTGCATTCAGTTGCCGATATCCACTTGCAAGGTGAGTTGCACTCATCGTCGTCACCCAAATTACTGCATCATAACTTAATTGCGTTGTGGTCTTGTAGAATCTCGCGTTACTGCAGTTTCCTGTCTTAAGGCTTAGGGGGTCGTCGTCACTTCCTGTCGGGTAAGTTAGCTGGTGCATGACGACTATCATAACCGCACTTAGCTCATTAGCTTCAGTCATTCCTGGGTTGACGAGTTATCGGATCTGTTTCCTAGCACGCAATACTGGTTGCAACATGGAATATGTATTGGATTCATTTGGATAAAATGTAATTTATCTGGCGAATGGAGGTTCCCTCTGGTGTTTCTTTGGTACCTCAACACTGCTCCGGCGAGCGTCGCACCTGGATCCCAGTATAAGGTCGTCCAGGGACGGTGATGCATCTCAATTGTTGGCGACCTCAAGGGGTCAAGCCTCGCCTATAAAGTTTCGATTTGTCCCCGAGCCAAGTCAGGCCGTTGAAGATTGGTGCCGATATTAAGCACGTGGCGCGACGCTGTTGAGATCGTTCAAATGGATGTACAGCAAGAAATGCACCAGAAGTTGCAGAAGAACAGTCCCTTCCATTAAGTGCTGCTGTGAAAAGCATCTACAACACAACAGGAGCGCATATTACGGTATATCCACAACCCCTCCATACCTTAACCATCTGATCTATTTGCCTCCATAGCGAGTCTTGCGTCCCACGTCGAAGGGAACATATTTATATTTAATCATATGCCTGCGAGAGCTCAGCTGCGCTCAACGATAGGGTGGGACAACGTACTGGATTTGCCTACGCATGGTCAATGCGAAAAGGACGAAGAAATACACCACCAGGATGGGCCAGTACACGGGGACATCGAAAACCTCAGATGTTGTGCAGAAGATGGCGATCAAAGTCGCGCGGGTGGAAGAGAGCCTATAGACCAGTGAGGCGCCGAAGAAAAATGTTTCAAGACAACAGACCAGAATTGCCATTCAGGAAGCCTGCGAACGAAAGGGCGGAATTCGTCGTCACGCTGAGAAGGCAAAGGGGATCCAACGTCTCCACCTTCCTCGGTCTCGTCTGCCAAGAGATCGTCACGGAGTGATGGGTCGAATTTGGGTTGCAAGAATGCGAGCAATAGGTTGAGTAAATAGATTGCGTGGGCGTCTAGGTGAGATATGAGAACTGCGGTCTCAAAAAGGTAAGAAATCCACCTACAACACACTAGTCAAGGGAAAAAGATAAGTATGGTGAGCGCTGCATGCGAAGATCAGTGAAAATGGAACCGACCTATATACCACTGGATTGAGGACGAGTGAGTTACCCCAAAACTTCATGAATGTGTGTCAAACGTACCCCTTGTGCCAGGACAATCCTCAAGAAGAATACAACCAGCAAACCTGCCGAAGCTAACCATCGGTGAAGCATGAATGGTGTCCATCTGTCCAAAACTTGCTGATACTGTCTTTTAATTTTTGTGTAGCCAGCAGTCAAATTTTCGAAAGGTGTTGGTGCGCCGGGGTCAGAGTCGTTCATCATGGTGAGCGGAAAGGTACGTGGCAGCTATCTCGTAACAGAAAAGCCGATTGTCGTCGAGGAGATTGAGCTCTCCGTAGTTTTAGTGACGACTCAAGAGAACGAAGGACAAGATAGCAGTTGGACGAGTACGTGTTGCTGTGCTTTGCCCCAAAATCGGAACAGGTTCATCGGCAGGGTCGCCGAAGTTGAAACTCCGCTCGAAATGGTATATACCCGCTTTGGCCATTACGTCACGAGCAGCTTTCAAGCAGACCTGCATTTCGATGGCAGCCCAAGCAATCGTCCAGCACATCCTCTCCCAATTGCCGCTACGACCTTCATTAGGTCCTCTCTTTGTCGCTATTCAAGGCCCACAGGGATCCGGAAAGTCTTACTCAACGGAATTAGCTCAAAAAGCACTTACCACCCAACATCACCTTCGTGTGGCGTCGTTATCCCTCGACGACCTATATCTACCTCACAAAAAGCTCCGAGCTCTAGCGTCGGCTCATCCTCAGAACGTGCTCTGGCGCGGGAGAGGTCTTCCTGGGACACATGATACCTCACTCGCCACGGAAATCCTGACCAGGATGCGAGATGGTGTCCCCACCGAATTACCTCGGTTCGACAAAAGCCTTCATGGAGGCGAGGGTGACAGGCTCCCAATGGATGGGACTGGTCCAAATATCCATCCACCATTGGACGTTGTCATCGTTGAGGGTTGGTGTATGGGCTTCCGCTCCATCCCTTCCGACGTCTTGAACAAGAAGTGGGCGAACAATTGGGCCGATGAATGCACTAATCTGAAATTGAACACGGAACTCTTCCGCAAGGAAGATGTAAAAGTAGTAAACCAGAGCCTCAGAGGCTACGACCATCTTTGGGATTTCTTCCATACATTCATACAAGTACGCCACGATTCTTCAGTGTCCACTCATTGCTTACGCCTCCCTGACAGCTAAAACCAGTGTCTCCTGAAGGCTCGGTGTCGCAGTATTCCCTCATCTATAAGTGGCGCCTCGAGCAAGAGCACTACATGAAAGCTCGTAACGGGGGTCGGGGTATGTCCGACCAGGAAGTGAAATTGTAAGTCCTACCCCTCATTTGGAGTATCACATCTCACTCGGGCACGTCAAGATTCGTTGACCGGTATATACCTGGATATGTTTTCTTCGGGGAGGGCGTTACGGAAGCCACTTCCAGCTGGGCTGGGAACGGGTGTTGTATCTGCCTCAACGAACGCAGAGAAGTGGTAGAAGTGACTACCCTGTGATGATTAGATCAGTTGGCTGTGTGGTTGGAAGACGCCCTGGGATACCTATTCATCTTTTTCATAATTTCAGATCCCATTCACAATTCAAAAGGTCTGCCGTTACGACATCAAGCACCGTAAGGTCGATTGCTTGCACCTATCAGGGTACACTGGTCGATGTCTTGCCGCTGCAAGTTTCTTCCTGTTTCTCTCGGTCTGTCGCGGCTATTGACAGCGCCTTGAAGTCGTAACGGCACAAATCCCCCTTTTGTTTGGGGCAACTCACGGGTAGGTATATGGCACTTCTCCACAGCGGTAAATCTATTCATGGTTTTACGTAGGCGCATTATCTCCTACAATTATCTACTTCGGTTTCTCAAGGCCTCTTTTGACGGTTTTAGACGCAGGTATTTCTTTCACCCTCTTGTCCGTTCCTAGGCCATGCTCCCCACCATCACGTTCCCGAAAAGTTTGTCAAAGTACCGCACATGTTCGGTGTTTTTTTGGTGAGCCGGCGGCGTCTATCTAATATGTAGGAGAAACGGAACGCATCTCCGTAAAGAAGCGCCCATCAGTGCTCAAAAACCCTGGACCTACAAGAATACACAAACTCGGGACAGGGGCTACCCGTGCCATGTGTCCTGACATGGTGCTCCATGCAATTTCAACGTTTCTTCCATCGCAATACATGATTTAGCATCCGGACAACCCCACACTCAGCCCGCAGTGGTCATGGTGTGACAATCACACCATCTAGGCGCCTCTGTCGACCTCCTAAAGCTGCAATTATGGGAGCGTTTCCGACTGCTGGGTGTAGGGCAACTTCTCCCGGACAACGTGTCGGTTTATTCCAGTTCCCCTCGGTAAGGTGATCACTCGAATTGATGTTAATAGACAGCTTTGGACTAGAAAGGCCCTCTGACTCTGTAGTAGGTGACGACCGGATCCACATCATCTGCCCGTACAGGATCCATAGGTGTATTGGAGATAGGGACCAATTCTCAGATTACCACCTGGCATCAGCTCAGGGAAACCCGTACCGAGGAGATCCATGGTTATTGGCGAGGCTGTTCCCATTTCAATCTGGATGCTCAGAGAACCCTCACCTGACTCCACCGAAACGGGCATGAGTGACGCAAGTGGTCATCCACGCTGTGGGCTGATAGGCACGTCGGGGCTGCAAAGTTCCCAATTCACTGACGTGAGATAATTGTGAAGTACACGACACCTTTCCCCGAGTCATGTCAGGGCTCCTCCCTTGGTGGATCGCCTCGTTGGCTCTTCATCAACAGTTGAGTAGCCACTACCACACCCAGCACCTCTCTAGTCTCCTTCATATAATTCGACCTCGCTTTCTACATCAAGTATCTCAACATCGATCGTGTTGCGGTCACCCCTTCCGACGCGTAGCGGATTTCAAGTTTCGGCGACACTAGATAACACCCCATGCACTCCACAAAAGAAGATCGATATAATGCAAGGCGATACCAACTTCTCACCGAATCAAGTCATAGAAGGTTTTTGGCTTCGTGCTATTCACAAATGCACAGCTAGGTGCGAGCTAAATCCATTGGTGAAGAACTCAGAAAGGTAACAGAGACACATACGAGATCGATTTATGGTACACGGTTGAGGCGCAATCTTCTACTTATGCCCTGACGCGCGCGCCTTGATTCGCTTGGCAATGAGGTGCTTCATAGACTTGATAGCACCTTCTCTAGCCCGCAGCATGCGCTTTCCTCTCTCCAGATCGAGAGTGCTGTAGTCGGTTTTACGCGAAACGATAGTTATAATTGGTTCATTAAGCTCTTCGCCAGAAGTTTTTGCGACAGAGTCCTCATTGAGAGTGGCAAGTTCCGAACGCAATTCAACGAGTTGGCCATCCATTTCCGTCAATGAGGATATGCAATCTCGCAGTTCTTCAGAGCGCTTGAAAACTCGACAAACGTCTGCGGCACAGGTTTCTATATGAGTGAACCTCGCAGGGCCAAGCAGTGTACCCCCGAACCTGAATTCCAGAGTCAAAGAATTGCACGGGTCTTATCCTGGAAAAGTGGCCATGGGACATACCATCTGCTCACAATGACTACAGCGTCAATTACGGCCATATTTTGCATAACCTTCAAAGCCCTATCTCCAGCCCACCTTTCTCCGTCATCTTTACTCCCAGATCTAACCTCGAAGTCGTCGACTCCGTTCAAACCCGTTCGTCCTTCCTTCAAAGTCATGCAACGCCACGCCGCAACTTCGTGTGCGGCGCGTTTGGACCCATGTAACACGTATTTAACATGTCGTATTCGTGCCTGGGCTTCTTCTACGGTCGTGACTGCGAACAAGTGAGCAATAAATATGGATCCTCGATCTCGAACTTCTTGAGATACTGCGAGAGGTTGTGGCTGGGGTCGATTTGACCCAAAGAAGTCGTGCAAGGAACCGGGAGCGCTGCCTGCCTCTTCTTGAGACATTTAGGCTGACAGAGGTTGCGGAAAGAGTTCTGCAGCGTGCCCAAGATCTATAAGAGCCACAAGTGATCTGGAGACCAGGGAAGGGTGCGGTGCCGCGGCGATCCCGAGTCACTCCATTTATGCAGTGTCACAAACGTAATTGCAGCATTGCAATTTCAAGGCACCGCAACTTCTCCTCAAAGACTCGGCAGATCTTGCACGTATATGATATACTCCATCATTATAGCACGGAAAAAAGACATACAAGTCGGTATATGTAAAAAACTTTAAGAACAGCATGCATCTCATATCGACAAGTGTGTTTCGGTCCCTCGTGAGGACCGGACCAATTAATACGAAAACTATCTGTCTTCACTGCTGGTAGTATGATCCACGGGGTGTCTGCTGGCCATGGCTGAATTGTTGTGAAGGATGATGTTGCATTTGGTGCTGCTGCTGGTATTGCTGCTGCTGGTATTGTTGTTGTAGCTGTTGTTGAGATGAAGCATGTGAGGGGTATTGCTGATGGGATCCGGGTGGGTACTGCGTTTGCTGGGGTTGAGGTTGAGGCTGGGGTTGAACGTACGCTGACGCGGAATATGTCGAAGGTGCGTAGATTTCCGAGGGATTCCAGGCTGCGTTCGGATCAGAATAGTCGTAGGTTGTTACATCGGGTCTTGGTTCGTAACCGATCCCTCCAGAAGACTGTGGTCTACTCGAGTTCCCCGTTGCATGTGCTGCAATTAAACCTGGGTGACCGTACTGTGCACCTGGTTGCGCATAACTTCCCATATCGTTATAGCTCGCCTGTCGCTGACCTGCCAACATCCCGAATTGGGTTACGTTCGTTGCAGAACCTGCGGCGCTACCCCCACTTCCGTAGTACGAGAAAGTAGCAGGATCTGCATTCGATCTTGACCACATTGATCCGGTATTATCACGACGAGGGCCGCCACCAAGGAGATTGGTGGACGTTGTCGACTGAGTGTCCCAATCTGGCTCGCCACGATCACGTTCGTACAAAGCCGGGTCGTATTCAAGATCTTTCTAAGAGGATGTCAGTCACTGCACCGAGACATGTCAGATGCTGCACACCTGTTCAACGTAAGCGATCTTAATTCCTTCAACTACTTGCGCTTCAAGCTGCCTGCCACCTCGTTCCTTAACCCTGAAATTAGCCGCGTCCTGGCTTATTCTGCCTTTATAGACTTCCGCAAGAAGCGGCATCATCTTTGCATGTAACATAGGTGTGAACAGGTCTTGATGAAGGGCGGGGTGGCCAAAGCGATTTTGTAGTCTGTGACCGCGCGCATCTGCATTCTGCGAATGGATGTGACAGTGTCTGAGTTCCTCTTCGGATGGGACATAGAAGTCGAACTCTTTGGAGAACTTGGCCTTGGTGACCAACTTGAAGATAATCACGATGAGGAGTGGTGGAACGGTCGACAACCATTGCAAGGAATGGAACTTATATTGCAGACCAATGGCTAGAGGAGGTAAGCTGAAGATATTGGATGGAAGTTGAGGACGACTTACTGAGCACCATCAATGCCTGCATCATCAAGAGAGCAAATAGAAGACGATTGATAACTACATTCCACAACCGCTATTGAAGAGTGGTCAGCTTACTATAGCTGAGGCAAAGACTCAGTCTTACCCCACCGGTTTCAACTTTTGTTACAAACACAAACATCAGTTGGTACTTGTACAACCAAGATGACATCCAGAAAACAATGGCAGCCGCCAATGCAACGAGGGGTGCTAGAGGAGCGAATAGGAAGCCGACTGCGGCCATGAACAGCTATGTAAGAACGATGTTAAGATAATTCATTGAACAATTCGCGAAGATCAGCTCACGATATTGGCACTAGAGGCCGAGAATCAGTTTGGTCCAAGGGTAGCATAAAAGTGACATACTAATAGATGGCATATTCAAATTCAGGAGGTTGGGTCCATTCACGGATATCACGGGGAGTACGCCCAAATACACTTGGACTCTGTTGAGGAAAAGAATAACACCTGGGCAATTGCAACTCACTGTGTTTTAAATGAAATCCAAACCAGGTTAATAATCTGGGCAAGGTCAAATACTACGAGGAAGCCACGGAACCTGGGCGGATGTCGTGTCATTGGCGGACAACATGGACAGTGTGTGAACATACGGGAACCATTTCAACCAGAAGGATGCCTGATTGATGTACGTCTTGTTGATGTTGGCGGGTAGCTCTAAAGAAGGCATTAGAGCTGCACTGTATACGCAAGGGATAAACGCACTATTGAGGTTAGCCAGGATCGTCGCCGCACTTGCATGTTTTCCAATTTCGGTGACGATTTCCAGGACAGAGTCTAAGCGTGGCTGGTTAGATGTTTCTCGCAGTCAGCAGGGGGAAGTGCTCACTGAAAACGACTCCCAACAAGGTGAATATAACCAACTGGCTGATGACCAAAAAGGCAAAAAATCGAGCGATGACAGCCTTGTCCAGATGTGAATGAGTTAGCGCTCCCATATAGTTTGTGAGCATTCGCATGATCCTTGGTAAAAAGAAGGTGAATAGACCGGCCAGAGCAGGTGGAAGCACGCCAGAGACTATCGAATAACTGGCTGGGGAGTTGTCAGACCATTCTTGAAGGAAAGGAAGGTATCCGGTGTCCGTTATCTATCAGGTTTTAGTCCGACAATCCTTTCTCAGACAGAAATACGCACAGCGTCCAAGTTGGCGGATATGGCTACGGGGAGCAGGGGTATGAGACTGAAAAAGCAGACAGCGAGTAGCCAGAAATAGCCCAAGAATTTGCGTTGGTATAGCTCGGAGTCGGACATGTTCATGTTCTTCCACAACTAGCATGGGGTTCAGGACTGGGTTAAGATGTTATATCCGACTGACTTACGATATCCTTGGGATTGGGGGCTAGAGTGATTTTCGTTCCTTTGGGACGTTTGCCTTTGAGCTTGCTCGCCACAATGTGCGCGTAGGGAACGGCGGCAAGGGAGGCAAACCCAAATCGCTCCGCTTTGCGAGAATCTATCTGTGCACGGAAGGCTTCGACTGCAGCCTCAGTCCTCTTGAGCTTAGTGCTGCGCACGGGTCAGCCTATCTGTAATGTTCAAGATGGACTCAACTCACGTATAGAAGTCAATAGCATCCCGACGCTCGCTCCCACACCCACAAAAACCGCCAACCCGGACAGTTGGCCTGTGCTTCCCGATGTGCCCCCCTTTAAGGTACTTGACGAGGACGGCTTCCAGCTCCCTGACAGTCGCGTTGTGATATTCGATCAATTCCGGAAGCTGTCCGACTTTTCGACCGATGTGGACGGAGGTAGCAGGGTAAGGCATCCCAATGTTAGCGAGTATAGTTTTGATACCATCGTCCGACTGGTATTTCTTGGGAACGTTCGTGATGCCGACCGTGCGCGCGTAGAAAGATTGGGCATATTCTGGTGACCGGAACCATTGTTTTCGAAGTTCAACCATCTTCGTCCAGTGGTAATACACTAGCCCAAGCACCAGGAAGGTCACAACATAGGTTATACCGACGTGAAAATACAGTCGATTACCCTTGACATCACGAATCGTCATCATACTGAGGACATCACTCTGCACCGGCGGGAATTCCTTGTTGTAGAACCAATTAATTGGGATCAAAACACCGCATGTAAACGCCGCGGTGCCAGTGAACGCCCAACGCATGAGTCGAAGGAATCGAAGAAACGCGACGGCATCCAGGCCAACTTTGTCGAGGAGTTCTGGTTCTCTTGTACGGAATAGAGGAGGCAACCATCCGAAGAACGAATCAGATATTGGAGGTGGGGACTTGTTTCCAACGTGGTATTTGACCTTTGGTTCGTAGATCACCTGTCAAGGATGAACTGGTTTAGAATGGGTCAAAAGTGAAAGGTAGTTATGAACCTGCCTTGTTGTTGGGACGCAGGACGTTGAATAGGAGGACTGTAGCAGCCTAGAGTAAAATCATCACGAGCGCGATTTCAACAGACGCCTAGAATGGTTGCGTGAGGCCTTGGGACATACCGAGAGTGTGCTCATCAACAACACCTGCGAACCCACTGCCGCTGGGGCGAGATTCCTGCCTGAATTGAAGACATTGCCCAGTGGATTGAGGGCATCGGCCATGGCACTCAGGAGAAGGGGAAAAGGAAGGCCTGGCGAAGCGACGAGCGCGATCAGGGACCAATTTGGAAGGTGTGCAGGGTCCCAGGGCAATAAACCGTCAAGACGTCGAGGAGGAGGACGCGGATGTTAATCTTGCTCGCCTGCGAGGAAACGGGGAGGAACAAGGAGCTTTCGAGATGAAGAAATGAGCACGACTTCCTTGTGCTGTAAAAGGCATGAAATGGAGTCAAGGCACAGCCATTGGGCTGAGGGTCGAGGCTGCCCCGCCAGCTGTCCGAGCCCGAGCACTATAGATTTAATCGCAAGGAATGAAAGGTAGGTTGGTTGTTGTTCCCCTGGTCACCAACTCATCTTAGGTGGGTATACTGAGGTATTTTGATGATCATGACAGGTCCGTGGAAGGACGGATTCTCATCTAGAGTCATCGACTTAGAAATGGTAAGTTCTTTTTGATTTCTTGGACTTGTACAAGTTGAGAGGTTGTATGCCTACCAGTCGCTCGAGAAACGAGCGCTTTGACGAGCCCTCGATATCCCGATGCTGGTCGACGAGCGGGGAGGTTGGCGCTTGGCTTCACGTGATCTCGGAGCGCCCCACGTGCCTTTGTTTCGTCCTCGTTTGCCTTGACCTTGCGCTCCATTGTCCGCCATCCCGACTTTTGCCACCCAAAACTTATGACTTTCTAGTGGCTGGATAATTTACACCACACTAATACCTCATGTTTACTCCCCATCGTTTTGGTACACCAAAAGTCCCAGGTGTTCCCCACCCAACTCCCAATTCCACCATTTCTTATGACTTACCCAACCCCGCGGTCCACAAAGCTCCCATTCACAACCCTTATGACAAGTTTACACAACCCGAGTTCGACGCGTGGATAGGCCGCATTCAGGGTGCACTTCGCAATGCCCTTGGTCAAGATGTAGACGAATCCGATGGCATTCCGAATGAAGGACCCAATGACATCACAACTGGGGATACAGAGTCAGAAGACGAAGCTGACTTCAATGGAGTTGAGGATTCGTTCGCAGAGTTCAAGGCGCGACGTGCTCTTGCGCAAACTAAAGGGAAGGCTCGCGATCCTCGAGAAGGTCCTGGGCTCCACGGTGGCGATCAAGAAAATCCCATCGAGATAGATTCCGACTCAGAAGGAGAACCTGGACTCCTGCAAGTAGGTGGTGATGTTGAGGAAGAGGAGGCAGATGAAGAGGAATGGGATGAAGAAGCTGACGAAAAGGCTGAAGAAATTGGGTCATACCCGTGGCAACGGGGCGAGCAGTCTCATATCCGTCGGACAAAGGAGTACGACGATGAAGAAGGCGACGAACTTGAACAGTTGGAGTCAGAGAACGACGAGGAAAGGGAACCAGTTCACGTCCGCAGAAACCAACGGAGCGATTTAGTGGAGGTTATCGCACTCGACTCCGACGACGATAATGTCCTCGAAAATCTACCAAGGCACCAAATGGATGAAGAAGACGAGGGTTATTATGACGAGGATTACTCTGACGAAGAAGAGTCCCCTGTACATCACACGGGACTTTCTCAGCGGCGTCTATCTCCGCAGGGCGAAGATTCCTACTCAGCAGGTGAAGATGGGGCCTCGGTTGAAGAAATATCACCTCGTAGCTCTCCTATCCGCGCAGATGGTGACTTCCAGCATGCAGTTGACGAAAGTCAGCCTTTGGATGATGATACATGTAAACCTGTTTTTATTTTTCTCCGCATCGTGTCCTGATTTTCCTCCCCCAGCGTCTACCCCACTGAGCACTACGAAACCTGCCTCGGTCGATCTGCCTGATCCTTGGGAGGGTCCCCAGTTGTATGCTGAGGACTACTATGCACATGGAGATGCAAGGCATGTCTCTTCCACTTCCCCCGATCGAATTGGGTCAGAAGAAGATCAGAATGGGTTCTCCCCTGGCCTTCACGCTGGCAATCAGATGGTGCGACAACCTCCTAATGTTCCAGTTAGCCACTATGTCGACGACGATGATGAAGGGGAGGATGATGGAGATTCTGCCATTCCCGACGAAGTTGAAGACGTCCGTGTGAATGAGGCTGTCGGACTGCACGAGGATGAAGTCGAAGAAGAGGTTGAACGGCAGCCATCGACCCTACCTGAGGTGGTGGACCAAGTTCGACATGTACCATCAGTTGACGCTGAGACCAGGAGCAGCATGCAACATCCGACGTCCTTGGATGAATCTTTCGCGCAGATCTACAATGAGCATGCACTCAAGGATCATTTCCAAAGCATAGGCCCCCCTATCCAGCCAGAAGAGAGTATGTCCACCGTCTAGTTCCCAGAAGAGTGACTGATCTTGTAACGTAACAGTGGGGCTCTCTTACGACGATATTCAAATCCAATTGGACGAACAAACTGAGTTCCCAATGGCGGTACAATACGTCGATGGCCTTGAACATTCATCTGGCTTCTCAATACTACGCGACACCACCCAGATGACAGCCGTCTCGGCGGAGGTTGACACAGTCGCTGAAGAGCCTGCTATGACGGGCGTAATACGCATAGAGTCACAGGAACCGACACCTACAGCAGACGTATCATCTTTAGGGTATCCCCCACTCACCGAAGGCCTTCCCCATGAACTCTACGGACAGCAACTTCATAGCCGAGATCCTCGACCTTCTGAACCGCAGAACGTTTACCATGACTTCAATGTGCTTCCGACTCCACCTTCTGAAGACACGTATTTCAGGGCCACCCAGCGCGAATCTCCGTCACTTGATGGGCTACAAACAATCCCAGATGACTTCGCCGGGAAAATACCAGCTTCATTAGAGGCAAACCCCAGATCTTCAGAAGCCCCTTCCCTAGATCAAGCTGCATTCGAAGACACCTCCATGATTGATGTGGATGCAGCGTACGATGTAAATGCCCAGGAGGTCGTCGAACCAGCGGAAGAGTTGGGTTATTCTGTGAATGAAGCAGCCACAGAATTTACGAGTGATGACGATGCAGACGGAGAGGTCGACGAGGAAGTGGAGGTTCTTTCTGCTACACTCGAGATTGAAGTCGATCGAATGGATTATACCGTGGAGGAACCATTGACGGAGGCTGAGAGCAGAGCATCTCTGGTACGTTCTTACTTCATCTGCTCCATTTTAGCTAGAAATTGTCTGCAGAACAGGGACATGAGCATCGACATTGCCTCTGTGGGCACACCTGTCCCAGTTGCATCAGGCGATATTCCACATGATGCACCCGGCGATGATCCTCTTTCTGAAGTTCTTGTAGAGTCGGTCGCTGAGGTGCTCTTGCTGGCCAACGAAGCCAAAGAAAACCACGACATGTTATGCCCAGGAATACCGATGCCTGTTTCTGCGGACCCAAATGTTCCTGATCCGACTTCACGAGCACATTCACCTCGCCCACTCCTGGAAAATTCTCCGACGGCAGAAACCCCTGGCCTAGAGCATGAAGCAAGTAGAGTGGATACTACGAAGGATCTCGATCGATTTGACAATATCCCGATTGCAGTTGCGCCTTGGCAATTGAAGGCTCTTCAAGAAGGGGATAGCAAGCCCGTGTATAATGGCTTGTTCACCCCTGCCGCTGGTTCTACTTCCGGGAATATAACACCGGCCAGTGTTGATGACCTCCCTGAACAAATTCCGGTCACTGTTCCCGAGAAACCTCTCGAGGAGAATATCATTGAACCTGCTCAGAACGATGTTGTGCCAGAAGCCGAACCGGGAATCCCTGAGGACGATCACGACTCGATCGCTTCTAGTTCGCGTTCTACCCCTGTTGCCGCTCCAGTCGTTCGTGAGGATATTTCGACGGCACCAGAGCACACCGAACAGCCTGATACCATCACGGAAGATTCGGCGAGTCAAGATACAATGGTCGTCGCGGAGGTTCAATCCACGGAGTCGTCAGTTCAGCACCTCCAGGCGGATCGGACTTTGGAAGACGTATCCATGGTTGACCCCGACATCCCTGGGCTTGGTTCCTTCAGCAGTCGTGCGCCCTCGCCCCCAACAGCAGATCCGGAAGTCAGGTCACCATCGCCTACCATTCTTCCTACACCAACAGCAGTTTCAGTTTCCCCTGAAACTGTTCCGCACGCTTCTGAAAGTACTGATCGAACGGTACGGGAGTCTCAAGTTCGTACACCAACCATCGCAACTATTCCTACTCGTAACCTTCCAGCCATCTTCCAGGCCCTTCAAGCAGAACTCCTCAAGTCACCCATCAAGACCCCCCCAACTCTTACGATAGACGTTACCCCTCACCGCCCTACCCTACAACCGTTGCAGCCTTCTCCACAGCTGACTGCAAGGCAGCCCAAGGCGAAACCTACCACGACTCCTACTGTCAAAGTTCGAGTTGAGCCAAGACCTGCGCCATTTACTTCACAAGAGGCTTCTACTATCTCTCCTCGACGTACTAATAGAAAGTCGTCAGTGACTTCACCCGTTATGCCAACATCACCGGTGACTCCAACAGCCAACAAGGCTCAACACGATCTACTAGCGCCGACGTCGCCATCGTCGTTCACCTTGGGAGCCGATCCCTGGCCTGCAAGTCTTTCAACTCCGGGACTTTCGCATACAACGTATTTTCTGCATGATAGGCCTGAGGGTAGCTCTGTATCACCCTCTTCAACTAGCAAAGCCTCTACTCAGACGGGTGAGGAGGGTGATTCTTCATATCATTCGGATAATGAATCAGATCAACTCATAGTTCGTCCGCTCCAATTCTCTTTACCCCTGGCGGGTCGTTCTCCTGGACCTGCACCGCTCTTGGATGAAGTTCAACAAGAAGACAATGACGCTGATGGGGACTTTGATCCCGAATTCTCGGAAACAAATTTCCTCGATTTCATTATCCCAGAAATCCTCGCCTCAACCCCAGGGGATGGCGCTATAGAGTCTGATCCCTTTAAGTTGATGGGAAACAAAGCAGCAGCTGTACCAGACCAAGTCAAGGACCCAAAGGAAAGCTCGGGCGAGGTGAAGGTGGGTCGGGAACTTCCCTCTGGAGTAGTCAAAATTGGAGTAGTCAAGACATCTGGCCAGTCGGATAAAGTCCCTTCGGGGAAAAGCGTGAAGTAAGTCGACTTATATCATAAAAGAGAAAATTGCTAAACGTAACTCTTAGGTTAATCCTACCTGCAGCACCTGCACAACATATACGGGACGGGCAGAAAATATCTGAAGAACCTCAGACTATTGAGAAAGGCGAAGCACCATCGGCACCTGCTACTGACAAGGACTCTGAGAAAGCATCCCGATATACTGCCTCCCCCTCGAGCAAGAAACGCAAACGTTCGGACCTCGCTCAACCCATCCGCAGGCCCGTTCGAAAGGGATTCGAGCGATCGACCAATACAATTAAGGGCAAGGCGCACCGTAGTAAACCAGCCGATGACTCTCAGCGAAAGGGCAAGGGAAAGGAACGGATGAAACGCGCTGCATCAGTCGAGAGTGGGTCTAGTGCAAGTTCAGCTGCACGTCTACTTCGACCACAAAGTCGGGCTTCATCCGTGGCGTCTGGTACTTCAAGTGACAAACCTCCTTCTGTGGTCAAACCCACACCTGCTGCAGCACCTCCCCAGCCTGATATCACTCGTCCTAAAATTGACCCACCTCCACTTCTCCATGCCCATGGACGGGCTGCACGACAACCACCAACATATGTCTACCCTTCTCGTGCCTCGGCATCACAGTCGCGGGCGACTGAAAAGCCATCTTCTCAGCTCTCAGGACCGGCAACTACGAAAGAGGCTGGTCGCTCGAAAGCGGATTCAGGTGCTTCATTACAACCTCAATCAGCATCGCAACACAAAATTCCCGTGCTATCAAGCACGCCGGTAACGCGTTCCCATTGTCGATATCACCGAATCAGTTTACCTAAAACTGAGGACGGCCCTCGCATCTGTTTCCTAGTCCCCGGCTGTACTCTGGGCGATAAGGAGCTCATGGACGAAGAAGAGATCGAGGACCACGGCGATGCGACATACGAGGATAGTTTGCGAGTTATTCGGGATATCGAATCTCTGGACTTTGAAGACTATCTGATCGGCGTTCTGCGTCAGTTAGTGGGACCCGATCTATTGCGCGAAGCAGAGATCTATTATTTGCCCGAGCCTGGAGAAGTTCCCATACGGAAACCTCCAAAGCCAGCTATGGAGAAAGCGGTGAAGCATGCCGGAAAGGACGGTCTATCCCACCACGGGGAGACATTGAGCAATCTTGGGTCACCCAGCTCTTCTCGTGCTTCTCACATGGTCCCCCCCATTTCGACTTCGACTTCTGCTTCAGCACCACGGAAAATGTATGAACCTGATGACATCTTTGATCTTAGCAGTGACTTGACGGAGGACGATGATGATGATTCACCTCCTCGTAGCAAGCGGCCTAAAGGCGATTCAAAACTGTCATCAAAAAACAAGAAGAACAAGCGGCTTGGATCAGACGCCTTGGCGTGGAAGCCTGGTGCAAGTGACGGAGAATATGAGGACGATACCGATGAAGACGATCCACGTACCCGTCGGAAGCCAAAACGTGGAGTAAAGAGGGGCGCCGAAGATGATGGTGAAAGCCGAAACGCGAAGAAGATAAAAACAGTAAAAGCATCTAGTTCCATTGAACAGACATAATTATTTCGATATTGGCCTTCGTCCTGGACTTATTTTATTTAGTACATGATAATCCTCTCTTTTTTTCTCGTGGTTCGAGATCGTTCGTATCTTTTATTTTGTGTATTACTTTGGTTCATCACTCTGTTGATGCTTTACTGTAAATCACTGCACCAAACTCAAATCTTGGAACCGCAATAAAATGAAATCTGAGGAAGGATTCCACTGGTGAAGTGCATATGTCAACCCAATATTATTACCCCACATAGATGTCATCCATCCCAATTCTCACTCTTCTGAGTCTTCACCTTCGAGTGGGCCGCTTCCTCTTCGGCTTCTCTTCGAAGTCATCATCGTTATCATCTTCATCATCGCTCCTCTGGGTCCTCTTCGTCGACCTGGTGGGCCTAGCTTTGGGTGGAGGTGCTCTCTTGGACCTCCGCTTCGGCTGATCGTCGTCGGCCCCAACATTGTAGTCATCGTCAGATTCAGTTACGCTATCATGAAATTCAGACTCTGCTTCTTCGTCTTCACTGCCTTTAGCCTTGCGCGCGACTTTCTTCGGTGCAGGTTTACTCCCCTTCGCCTTGGGCGAAGGTTTACTACCTGAAGCCTGTGGGCCATCATCGTCAACGTCTTCAGTATCCTTTTGCTTGGCAGGTTGCGCTTTAGGAGCAGGAACAGGTTTCTTCTGTTTCATAGGCGCCTCTTCTTCATCGCCACCTTCGTCGTCGTCAGACGCAAACGGGTCGTCATTAGCTTTCTTCTTCAACTTCGGACCCGGCTTGGTGGCTGGTTTTGCCGCCGGAGTTTTGACCGGTGCAGTGTCAGAGCTCCCCGCAGGTTTCTGAGCGCTCTCAGCCTTAGCTGAATTAAGATCCGCGTAAAATCCATCTTTCAACTCCTAGTTGGAGTGGGAAGAAGCGCAGTTCAGCGCTCGGCATGTCATGTCGACGTGTATGCCCCACCTTAATTTCTGAATCCTTCAGTAAAGCTGTGTTCTTCCATATCTGTTGGATAGCTGTGAGTGAAAAACGGAGGTAGTTAATTTTGAGAAAGGACCTTACCGTTGATTGTAAGCCGCTTGGGTGTTTGCTGTCGATACCTGGTGACCATTCAATAGTCAACTCAGAATGAGCGCATGAGCGCTGAAATTGCCTTACCAAGGTGAGTGTAAAGATCCGACTTGACCCCACTGAGAGTAGCGCCATGATTCCGCAGTAAGACTTTCATTACCTGCAGACAAAGACAGATAAGATAGGAGAAAGGGGAGGTGGGTGTTGTACTTTCCTCGGTGACATCTTGCTGGTCATAGACATCTGGGATGTAAACGCATATGACGTGTTGGTAGTTTGGAGAGTCATTTTTCGGCGACGTAGACACTTTTGTCAGGAATGCTGACGTCGACGCGAGGGGTCCCGAGACAAGGGAGGCTAGAACGGTCATCGGTGAGTTTGGAACATGGGCTGTTCTGAAATTAACTCATACCTGCGATGCTGCGCCAGATAATGTCAACCTTGTCCGAGGGGGCAAAAATTAACCTGCCCGCTGGTGTCAGCCCACAGCGAGAAGTTTTAAAAAGCTTTGGACTAGCCATTTGCCACAAACATAGCCATGACGAACAGCGGTTTCCTTTAGTTTTTCCGTAGCTTCCGCTTGTGCCTGTCAGGACAAATAAGAATAGGCGTGCACAGGATATGACACTCTTGGGCATACCTGTTCTCTGACCTCCTTCTTACTCTTAGCGCCTGTCTTCTTACTGGAACGAATTGGGATAGAATCATCGTTCTATTGTGGGCAAATGTTCCGTCAAGTCCCTGCAACTAATACAAGAAAACACCGACCTTGATACTTTCTACCCTTTCCGTAATGTCCTTCACTAGGACGGTGAAGAGCCCCATTTAACTGATAGCCTAGAAGTTGACTGGTGTGGCCAAGACTTACGTGTTGCAGTAGCTTCTGTAATAGCGGCTTGCATGTCGCCAACTTTAATGGGCTTTCTTGTTTCATCACCAGCGACCCAGATCCACTGAGGACATTTCGTAACAGCAAACAGCGATGCATAAGCGACAGGTTTCTCTGTTTCAATCAACAACTTACAGGTTTGGTTCCGTCATTCTGAACCATAGAGGGACGATACTAATGAGCAAATATATCAGTTTTAGAATACATCAACTAAGATACAGCCAAAATGACGACAGTGGTTGGAAGAGCTCTCGGAATAGTTGAAATGCTCACTTTGGTTAAAAATTGGTCAACTGTGAGTTCCTGTGACTGTTTCGACCAGTAATATGGGTATGCCTGTGGCACTGTGTCATCACTGTCCAACATGTTGATATGTGGAGAAGGAGAGTAAGTACAAGAACGCTGAGAAACGCGTGTGGCGCTTCTTCGTCACCACACAAATGACTTGGGGACGCGTTATTGGTCCATATTTGTACACTAGTTGCCGGCCGCAAATGCCGAGCCTAGAACCGCCGTTGCTATCCTCCTACCAACGACCCCGATACGGAACCTTTTTCCAGAGAACGTCACCGATTTGTTCCATATCTACCGGCCCACAGCGGTATTATTTTCGTGAAATACGGCACCGTGGAGGCTGTTTGGCTATATCCCACTATCCGAAGAGCTGCGCTTGCTCATCTCTTCACTCGTCTATTCTGAGCAAACCGACATATCCGTATCATCTCCCATCTATCACTTCTAGCCTTACGGACACTCACAACACATGTACTCGCACACCCGCTGCCCTTCAATTATGAGGACTTCGTCATCCCGAGGAAGACTCGGACGATCTCCCGCGTTATGATCGACCACACTCCTTCCGCGTGCGTACTTCATATTGAAGATAGATACCGTAGGTTCGCGTCGATTACTCCGCTGATGGAGGAACAAAGAGGTATAATGAACGGAAGGTCCAAAATTAGTGGTGAACTTCCTGATGCACCCATGATAATCCCGACTACCCACCTCTTCGTCCGGAGGGTTCGCCTGAGCAGGTGAATGAGGCAAACGCAAGGCCGGGTGTTTGTTGACGTTCACTCGTCATACAGTAGCCTTCTTGATGCGGGCAACGCGGGGGCTACAATAAAACTCTCCCCACGACAAAAGACCGTACTGTGCATGCCAGAAGGACGATATGAAGAACTTCCTCGTTTTACAAATACAGCACAGTCCTGAACTTTGTTTTTCACGGAAGTCTGGGCACTTCAAATCCGCTGCAATGCCACCTCCGGACCTGCAGGTGATAGACGCCACCCAAGAGCCTGAGCCTTCACCATAACTCTGTAACATGCCGAAGCTTGACATCGACGTCGACATAACCTTCATGGTGCCTGTTTGGGACGGAAGAAGACGCCCCGCATGGCAAAGTCGTAGCCAATCACTGCGACAGATAATCTTATACGATCACAGCGAACACAACGCGGGACAGTTATCTATGGATGATTGAGACCGGGGACCCGTCCAGCCATCTTATCACCTATCTGCCGTCGAGGCCTTGATTGGCAGGACCATGCCTTCGAAGGCAAATAAGGCGGAATGAGGCTGAAACTTGGATCCATCAGTACTATAGAGTGAAACTCGAAAAAACTGGGAGCAGTTTAGAACAAGGCTCTCTATATCTGTCGAATCATGTACAGGTAGTTTCGTACAGTACTGTGGGTGGATACAGCGTCAATCAAATCATGGCCGATCAGTCAACATCTCAACTGCGTCAGGGCACGCTTTTAGGATTAGTTCGGACTTGGGGATCGCTGGTCGATGAAACGACTGTTGGTATGAAGAGATTATGGCATTCCCCAAGAATGGGCTCGTCGTAGTACGGTTCGATATGGGAACCCATATTCCTGAATAAGGTCGTTCACCAGGCTCGGCGACAGCGTAGGTCAAGTTCGGCGATATGTTGTAGATGGTGAATCCAATCTAAAGAAATCTACTGTTCGCTGCAATACCACAAGGGACGAGAAAATAAAGGCCAGGAGACAGCACCTAAGTCAGGTGGGTGCACCCTGGTCCGGAAGCCTTTCAATTGCGTATCGCCGTCTGACAATGTACATGAGCGGCACACCAGGTATCTGTCGTATTCGCCGGCGCAGTTCCCTGTCACAGGTAGCAACGATGTAACATTTGTGCGCTGTGACCCGTTGCACTAGACAATCATCGGCGTACGTGCCCTGATGAGAGCAGTGTATGCGCTCAAAACGAGGATCCCGGGCCACCCTATACAAAAGTTACAATCAGCCCACGACGGGTAGAGACATAGCCCGGTAGATTAGACTTGCCGCAGCGCGACGCGAAATTTATGTCCAAGCTTTTCAAGTTCGGCCATTACGCAGTCGGTCACACAAGGTATACCTGTCAACAGTGAATTGGGAGACTGGTCAGTTGCCGAGGAGTAGGCAGGTCAAATTACACCTACATTTAGCGTAAAGGCAGTCCATCATTCCGCTGACGAGCTCCAATTTGTTTTGCAAACTGAAGTTGATAAAGTTGGTATCGATCAGAACACGGTAAGGCGGCGCCAGGGCGGTATTGTGGGCCAAGAAAAGAGACGATGCAACTTGGGGACTATGGGAAGGCAAAGACTGTCTGGAACGCGATTCCTCAAAGCGATGCAGATTCAAGACTTACACTCGGCGAACTGCTTTCTCCTTCTCAGTTTCTTCCTTCTTCTTTTGCTTAAGTTGGTTCTCCTTCCTATAATTGGCTATAGTACCAATCTTATGCAGAGTGCGGTGCAACTAACAGTCTGATATCATTCGGGTTCAGCATGCGTTTCACGGCCGCAAACTTTCTGGTCTTTTTGGCCTTTCCCTGAAGACGGATGAGCGGTAAAATTATGACCCATTCAGTCAAATGCGTCCTTACCATCGTATCAGCAGCGCAAAGAGGAGTTTTTCGTTACACGAGAGATGGCAAAACACTGCCCGTCCGAAAACGAGGCCAAAGTGATCGACGATTATGTAAGCGAGTTACATCATACGAGGGCTAGCCCCAGACCTCCTCCACAAGAAAAGCGTCCTGCAGGCAAAAGCCATCATAGCCTTGTCATCTCCCGGCATAAGCTTCTGCAGGTCGGACAGTTGAACGGACATGCTCGACTATGCAATAGTACGCGAATCACTTCTCTTCCGTACATGTCGGATGCGTCCTATCAACCCTCCGGGACCGTGCTTCGCATTTCTAATATCAAAGTCCACTTGATGTCTTGAAGAAGTCTGGACGCGAGGCAGGGACTTCCGACTACAACGCCAAATGAGGCTGAAAAGTCGGAATAAATCGACGACCGTTTGCGTAGTCCCACTCAAAGACCTTGTCGAACAAAGCAGCCCTGAGAAAAGCATCCGAAGAAATCCACTCGTCGAACTCATGTTTGACTCATTCCGAATATCCACGGAATGTGATCCCTTGGGTGAGAAGGTATTGCGATAAAGATATCAGCCATGATAACAAGAACAAGGACGATTGCCATTGATAGCCCGAGATCGATAGAGGCTGAATAAAATTAGCTCATCGGGCGTTTGGAAAGCCACGTTAGAAAGGAAGAGAAGCGGATACGGATTGTGTCAAGGAACCTGGATACCGGAGGGGGACGAGGTTTCAGCTCCCTTGGAGGACGCAGTTGAGTCATCACCATGATCAACAGGATAATGGGTGGCTATGTCCACAATCAAGCCAGACGCACAGCACTTTTGCGCAGAATTGGATCCGGCGACCAGCCGCAAACGGCGGTCAGGCCAGTTCGACTTTTGGGTCGAATTGGCTCGGAAATTGGGAAAAGTAGGTAATTTGGAGATTGGGGCCAGGAAGGATCTTGAATCCGGGAAACAAGATGAAAAACGAGGGTACAAACGAAGGCACATGGGATATGGGACGTCGATATGACGATATGTCGCTGCTTGGTTTCTCGTCTAATCGGCCGGCTCCGGCATGGGACGGAGCAAAAGAATTCGGAGATTGAATCTAAGATCCAACCATGAATCAGGGTCAGCCTACTACGATCTCCCAACGGATCTCACTGCACCGAAAGCTATAAATCCGGCCACTGCTGTTCCAATGACTCCCCACTACCTTCCACCTCCAAGTTCAACCACCAGCTACCACTTCTCCAACAATGACTCTTCTCTCCACCGAAAGCCGTGCCATCGAGAGGTCTTCTCCCTTCCCAGACGTCGCAGTCGTCAAAGTCACTGCAACCATCCCCACACCGGTCGTCGAGAAAGTGTCATCCACAAAGCCCCAGCAGCCATCGCTTTTGCGAAAGTTCGTTGACTCACATCGCGAACTCGAGTCGTACAAGTACGTCTATTTTCTCTTGACCAACAGCATTTGCTGACATCGACACCTCCAGAAACGGCAACCCTGTCGTCATTAACGGACAGGACTTGTCCGTCGCTGCTGTTGCCGCAACCTCGCGATACAACGCGTCGGTTGCTCTCGACGCCTCGCCAGAAGTAAAGGCGCGAATTCTGAAGAGTCGCAGCGTGATTGCTTCAAAGGTTCAGTCAGAGACTAGTGTTTATGGCGTTTCAACTGGTTTTGGTGGTAGTGCAGATACTCGCACAGACAACCCCATCCTCCTCGGTCACGCTCTTCTCCAGCATCAGCATGCTGGTATCCTTCCCTCCGATCCCACTGTTCCCCTTTCCGTCCTTCCCCTCCTCGACCCCCTCAACTCCTCGAGTATGCCCGAAGCATGGGTTCGAGGTGCCATCCTCATCCGCATGAACTCTCTCATCCGGGGTCATTCAGGTGTGAGATGGGAATTAATCGAGAAAATGAACGAACTCTTGTCTGCCAACGTCACCCCCCTCGTCCCCTTACGCGGTAGTATCTCCGCCTCTGGAGATCTTTCTCCTCTATCATACATCGCGGGTACTCTGGTCGGAAACCCATCCATCCGAGTCTTTGACGGACCTGCAAAGTTCGGCGCACGCGACATTCTTCCCTCTTCGAAAGCTCTCGCGGCACATGGCATTGCTCCTCTTCCTCTGGCTTCCAAGGAACACCTTGGTATCTTGAACGGAACCGCCTTCTCTGCCTCTGTCGCTTCGCTTGCTATCAATGAGGCCATCCACCATGCCCTTTTCGCCCAGGTTTTGACCGCCATGGGAACCGAGGCTCTCATAGGCACTCGCGCTTCCTTCGACCACTTCATTCACGAGATCGCGAGACCACACCCCGGTCAAGTCGAGTCCGCCAAAATTATCTGGGATCTTCTCGAGGGCAGCACTTTTGCTGTGACCAAGGAGGAGGAAGTCCACATCGGTCAGGATTCTGGTGTCTTACGACAAGATCGATACCCCCTCCGCACTGCTCCTCAATTCCTGGGTCCTCAGATTGAAGATCTTTTGCACTCGCTCCAATCATTGACCATCGAGTGTAATTCGAGTACGTATTTTCCCCTCTTTGTAAAAATAATCGCTCACAACCCTTACAGCAACCGACAATCCTCTCATTGATGGTGAAACCGGTACCATTCACCATGGTGGAAATTTCCAGGCAATGGCCGTGACCAACGCCATGGAGAAGACCCGCCTCTCTCTGCACCATATCGGCAAGCTCTTGTTCGCTCAATCTACCGAACTCTTGAACCCTTCTATGAACCGCGGTCTTCCTCCATCTCTTGCTGCGACAAACCCATCTCTCAACTACCACGCGAAGGGTCTCGATATCGCTACTGCTGCTTATGTCGGCGAACTTGGTTATCTGGCCAACCCCGTTTCATCACATATCCAATCCGCCGAGATGCACAACCAAGCTGTCAAGTAAGCCTATCATTTACATTTTTCAACTCACATCGCTGACCTTCTTGTTTTAGCTCTCTTGCTCTGATTTCGGCTCGCGCTACCATGGAGTCTTTGCAAGTCCTATCTATCCTCATGTCGACTTATCTCTATGTTATCTGCCAAGGTTTGTCTATCATTTTACTCCTTTTGTGCCATATTCTTATCTCGCATATTCCAGCTCTGGACTTGCGAACCTTGCAAAAGGAGTTGACAGATGGGCTTGATAACATTGTCGCCGAAGAACTTGCCTTATCGTTTGGTTCATTTGTCCCCTCGGCTGATCTCGCCGCGTTGACTCCCAAAGTCAAAGCTGCTATCCACACCGCCCTCGACGAGACTACGAAGATGGATCTCAATGAGAGGATGAAGACGGTCGCCGCATCGAGCGATAGTGTCTTACTCGATTCGATTGCCAACCTCGCCCTCCTCAACTTCACCGATGTTAGCGCTGCAGGCGCTGCACTCCTCGCCCTCCCCCAATTCAAGTCGCACGTAGCATCTCGCGGAGCCACTCTTCTCGAGGACTTGCAGCGGGCATACCTCACCGGCGCACGCGGCCCAGCTCCCGCCAGCCGCTTCTTGAACAAGACCCGTCCCGTCTACGAATTCGTCAGGCTTACTCTGGGTATCAAGATGCATGGCATAGAAAACTTCAACGAGTTCGAACACGGTCTTGGAGTTGATGAAGTGACTCTCGGACAAAACATCTCCCTCATTCATGAGGCTATCAGAGATGGCAAAATGCAATCCATCGTCGCCGGCCTCTTTGCCTAAGGTCTCTTTCGTTCTGTCCCCTCCATTATCTTTTCTTTGTATCTTGATTTATTCGTTCTCATTCATATGCCCAGAGGATTGCATACCACGCCCACGTATATATTCTGTACACGCATTGGACTCTCATCTGTATCCACACTTAAGTAGCATAATAGACGTCCGCTATAATTTTTGACAACCAGCCCTCTGCTCGCACGCGGAGATTAGAAATACAGCAACCGATTGAAGATAACGATCAAATCGGGAGAGTAATCTAGTTCCCTAAAGGTTAAGCTATTTGAATTGTTCAAGCCTTTGCATCACGATTACCTTCGTTTTCGTTTCGCTTGTTCAGACATTTCTCGATTGGCTGGTCGGTATGGTCCTTCCGGACGAGCAAATCGTCATAGTTGGCGCTGGGTGCTTTGGAATATCCACCGCCTATCACCTTTTTCAAAGAGGCTTTACGGATGTCACGGTCCTGGACAGATCGCCGACATTGCCTGCGCCCGATGCAGCGAGCAATGATTTCAATCGAAGTCCGTCTTCGTTCCTTCCTTCCATTTCAAACCGTTCACTTACGGGCTCCGGACTCCACCCACACCCGGCGCTCTTGTCGATTTTATTCTGATATGTAGTTGTCCGTTCATCATATTCGGATAGGTTCTACACCAAGTTGGCGCGTGAAGCCATTCGGTCATGGAAGAAGGTAGAAGAATGGGGAGATAGTTATCATGAGTAAGTAGTCCAAAAAGTACGTCAATTTGCAAGATCCGAGCCAGGCAGACCCATGCCATGGGGTTTACATTCCCTTTGGGCAATAGGTTGCAGATGCATATTCTGTTTTCTATTTGACCTTCCTTTTGGCCCTCTTTTACACATGCAGTATCCAACCTTGATGATCTCCAAGGAAATTGGATACAGTCGGGTCATGGAGATCGAGAAATACCTCCGTGCCGTCCGGATTTCTCTCCTTCTGCTTTAGATTCCAGTCAAACCCGAATTTCGACACCGTGTCTTCCTTTTCCTTCGAGTTTTTGACATAATGTTCCTCCTGCCCACGTTCGTTTATGGTATCCCATTTGTCTAACTTTTGTTAAATTTCCACACCAAAATCACTGACCTTCTCAAACCAAGATCCGGTGTGCTCGTTTTGGGTTGCGCCGAGGAGCCTGTTCAAGTTGGATCAGCGCCGATTGCGAGAAATAGTAGTACCCCAAATCCAAGCCAAAGTCCAACAATCCCAGTACCTGCCGACGAACCTGGGCAGATACCCACGAGTAAGCATGAGGTGGTCCGCTGTGTCTCCGATTCCTTCTCTCGTGGACAAACCTGCTAAGCCTTACTGAGTGGGGCTTGTGGCGAGGTCTGACCTTTACCAATTCTTTTCAGGCCGTACCACCTATACGGACCAATCGTACGCCAACGATCTTGAGTTGGGTGCGAACCTTGTTCGCCTGGAGTCGCTGGAAGCTATTCGTGGATCGGCATTTCCACCTGGAGTTAGAATAGGTTCATCCCATGTTCGTGGAAGCCTCGATAACAACGTTGATGGTGGCACCGTCTCCGTCAATTCGGGATACTTAAACCACGATGGCGGCTGGGCTAATGCGGGTAAGGGGTTGAATTTGTTGACGAATAGAGTTGTCGATCTCGGAGGGAAGCTATTCCCCGGCTGCAATGTGGTCGACCTGGTCATTGGACAAAGGAACGAGGAAGAACAACCCAAAATCGTAGGTGTGAAGTGCGCAGATGGTGCTGTATTCAATGCCGCCGTTGTTATTATTGCTACGGGTTCTTGGACACCTTCGGCTTTTCCTGGTTTGGAGTTAAACAAATGCTGCCTTGCTACTGGGTGAGTACTCACAGTGTTCCTCGGGGCTGATAACTCGAGAGACAGAGTTTAACTTGGCTCACTTATTTCTGTCCCACACACCGGATTCTTACTACACATTATCAGCCAATGTATCGGCATGATACAGCTAACTGCATCAGAAGCCGAACTCTACAAGGCCTGCCCCGTTGTACTTGACTTTAGGTCCGGGTTCTATATATTTCCTGTGGGTATCATCCTTCAGCAACGCACGATTTTAGACTTACTGTTCACGAATTCGGATAAACGACCGCACTTATACGACATCTATTCAATGGAATTTAACCTGACCTAACCACATCAGCCCAACGAAGAGAATGTAGTAAAAATGGCCATACATTCAAAGGGCTATACACACACAATTGGAGCAGTATCGACGCCACGAACAGTGACGTCTGATCCACAGGGTGGTCTGCGCATCCCCAAAGTTGCCCTGAAAGCCCTCCGGAACAACCTTCGAGAACTGTATCCGGATCTTGCTGGGAAACCCTTCATATCTACCCGATTATGTTGGTAAGTGAAAGCACCCCAATTTACCTCCTGGTTGTCCTTTCTTTCTTGGGTATGTGGTTTGATCGTTCGTGTGATGACCTTTCCGGATTTACGTTCCCCTTGCGAGGGCATCATCTCCGCAATCTGGTTCCGCTTCGATGCAATAATCCCTTTTCCTTCGAATCAGTTCGTCGGGCATATCCATGGAACTGATCCAAATCAATAGGTACAACGACTCACCTGACGGAGATTGGATCATTGGTCCTCATCCCAAGTACGCCGGAATCTTCATGGCGACTGCAGGGAGCGGCCACGCGTATAAGGTAAATCTTCTGTTTAATTATCAAATACGAATGACGCTTTCCGATTTTCTTGTGTTGGAGCCCACATGGACGGAGGTGGCGCTCACAATCGGGTCCGCTACGCGACCGGAACTTCCTATCATACCAGATAAAGCACGGAGAGTTGGGAATGCAACCAACTCCCGTCTTGCCCTCGATTTTACTGTTATGAATTCTTCTCATTGTTCAATTTATGTTGTGGTTACTTACCTTAGTTTGATTTGTGTATAGTTCCTTCCGGTGATTGGGCGGCTTGTTGCGGATTCCATTCAAGCGTGTATGGAGCCAGGTCTCGCAAGAAAATTTGCAGTTGATAGGGAGCACATGCACGGCGACTTATCGCGCGCGCCTTCTATCGCGGAGACACGCGATGGACCAGAGGAACTCAACTTGGATGAATTGTGCACCATAGAAGATCTTCAGGGGGACAGTTCCATCAAGGTCAACATACCGGAGCATTTTTTGATACCTGATATCAGATAACAGTCAAACGGTTTGCGATTAGCCATGTTGCACGACAAGCGCAAAAGGAGAAAATCTAATTAACCAAGATTAGTTGTTACAGATACACGGAGCTTGTAATTGGTGACAATTCTGAGGGTGCTGCCCTCTTACTTTTCAAAAAATTGCGGATGTATCATGCGGCGAGAGATGAGCTAGGTCCAAGAAGTATATCGGCTCGGTCGGACACAATGGCCTCAAGCCGGTGTCCTCTCCCAGAGGGGTAAGTAAATTGGCAAGAAAATATCCAAAACAATGTTCGCTGCAAGAAAAGCGTGCCGTTAAGTTTTTGACCCGCAAGATGATTTTGATCGTGGGTTTGATTCCTTTATGCGCGGTGGCCGATGAATTCTCGCCATGACCGCACCTCTGATGGTATACGACCCTCTTCATACTTTCTTAACCCACCAAGGGGTATCTTCCTCGCGAGACTCTCCACGAACAATTCGGCCGTCCGTGCGTTATTCAACAGTGGCAGACCAAAATCGACAGCATTCCTGAAGGAGGAGACAGATCAGCGACATCATACGCAGCCCAAAGGCGAAAAAACGTACCTGCGAGCGACATAGTCCTCGTCAACAAAGTCGGTAGCACGAGATCGAGCGAGGTTAATGACACATTGGATGTCGTGTTCATCAAAGACCTCTCGAAGCTTTCTCTTATCCTTCGTGGGGAAGACTATCCTCTTAGCAGAAACATATGGGATGTCGTTGAGGAATTCTTCGACCAAGGGGGATGAGCAGTATAGCTTAAATCCACAATTGGTGAGTTTCTTCGCGATGGAGGTCATCTCGGGTTGTGTAACGTCACCACCAATGAGTACACCAGATCCTGCTCGTGGAACCTTGAATCCGGTCGTGCTTAGAAGTGACGCCCAGTACGCCTCATACACGTCCTTCCCGAAGCTGGCAACTTCGCCTGTGCTGGCCATTTCTTTCGAGGAAGGGGTTAGTAACTGGAGCGTATGTCCGAACGGCAAAGATATACTGACCCACGCCCAAGAAGGGATCGGCTCCAGCGAGACGAGTCCAAGAGAACTGTGCAACCTTGATAGAGGTATAATCCCGTTCAGCTTCCATAAGGTCGATGGACTCCGGGACTTCGTGTCCAACGATAGCCGAGGTAGCGGTCTCGATAAAGTTATGGCCAAGAACTTTCGATACGAATGGGAATGATCGAGAAGCGCGTAAGTTACACTCGATGACCTTCAAAGGTGCTTCTTGTCCCTCTGATGCAGGTTGACGGATGATCTGCATATTGAATGGTCCAGATATTTCGAAAGCAGCAGCAACTTTCTTCGCGATGGTCTTGAGACGTTCCATATCACTAGCATCCAACGTGTAAGGAGGAAGTACGAGGGTTGCATCTCCTGAGTGGACACCAGCATTCTCGACGTGCTCCGAAACGGCGTGGACGATGAGTTTGCCTTGATGAGCCACAGCGTCGACATCAATTTCTTGAGCACCATCGATGAACTTGGTGATGACGACTGGGTGCAATGGCGAAACGGAGGCAGCAGCAGAGAGCTTGTGCTCCAATGTGGATTCTTCGTAGACGACGTTCATAGCGGCACCAGAAAGCACGTATGAAGGACGAATGAGGACCGGATACCTAAAGGCGAAATTTCAGCTGGCGAAAACGAAAGACACTGATTGTCGTGTACGTACCCGACTTTGTTCGCAAACGCTTTCGCACCATCCAAAGACGTGACTTCAGTCCATTCGGGTTGGTCGACTCCGATCTTGTCAAGAACAGAGGAGAACTTGTGCCTGTCCTCGGCATTGTCAATTTGTTGTGGGTCAGTACCCAGGACATTGACACCAGCATGTTTGAGGCGAAGAGCGATGTTCTGCGGGAGTTGGCCTGGGGTAACGTCAGTAACAATGCATATATCCTGATAGCTGAGTACATACCGCCGACACTGACGACGACGCCTTGTGCTTGTTCAAGTTCGTAGATATCCATGACACGCTCATAGCCGAGTTCTTCAAAGTACAATCGATCTGCCTCGTCGAAGTCAGTAGAGACAGTCTCTGGGTTGTAATTGATCATAATGGTCTTCTTGCCCATGTCTCGCAATTTCCGGGCGCAGGTGACAGCACACCAGTCAAACTCGACACTGCTTCCAATGCGGTAAACACCACTGCCAAGGACCATGGTCCCATGTTCGTCAAACTCGACATCGTGCTCGGAAGCGTTGTAGGTGGTGTAGAGATAATTAGTATGGGCTGGGTATTCTGCGGCCAAAGTGTCGATACGTTTCACGAAAGGAGTGATACCTAGGGACTTTCTGGCGGCGCGAACAACCTCTTCGGTCGTAGAAACAAGGTCGGCGATTTGAGAGTCTGCGAATCCCATTCGTTTAGCGCGCATCATGAGCTCATGATCAACCTTGTCGACGGAGCCTGCGGCTTTGATTGCACGATGGGTTTCGACGATGTTCTCGATCTTGTAGAGGTACCACTGCGGAGCAAGAAATATATAAGAGGCCGACCGCAACGATGTGTTCGACACAAACCTTATCAATCTTCGTCAAATCGTGCACTTGATCGACGGTATAGTTCTTCTTGTACATGGCATAAGCGATGGCGAACAACCTCATATCCGTGGGACGAGATAAAGCACGATCCAGGTCTTCCGGCTCAATGTAAACCTCGAAGCCTTTCCAACGAGGGTCTACTTGACGGATAGCCTTCTGCAAACTTTCTTCGAAAGTACGCCCGATAGCCATAACCTCACCGACAGACTTCATTGCAGAGCCGACCTCCCGATTAACCTGGGTGGAGAATTTAGCCAGGTCCCATTTAGGTATCTTTGTGACGATGTAGTCGAGTGAGGGTTCAAAGCAGGCGGTTGTGGTCTTGGTCACAGCATTCGGGAGTTCTGGAAGTGTGTGCCCCAAAGCAATCTTAGCAGCTGTGTATGCTAAAGGGTAACCGGTCGCCTTCGAAGCGAGTGCACTGTAGGTTCCATGAGTCAGGTGAATCTAGGCAAACGACTTGCACAAACCTGGATCGACTTAGTCTAGAGATAGGAATTCAATTGACTGTTCATTGATTAAGGAAGGAGGCTCACCGAGCGTTAACCTCGATGACGCAATACTCCCGGCTCTTAGGATTGAGTGCATATTGGATATTACATTCACCAACAACACCGAGATGACGGATGACCTTGAGAGCAGCGCTGCGAAGCATATGGTACTCGCTGTCTGGCAATGTTTGAGACGGTGCAACAACGATAGAGTCGCCGGTGTGTGTGCCTAGAGGATCAAAATTCTCCATGTTGCAGCAAATAATGGTGTTCTGAGAGGCAGGTTTTGGCAAGGAATGAGGGGTTTGAGACGGTACGTACATCAGCGCCGTCACGAACGACTTCATATTCGAGTTCCTTCCAACCTTTCATGCTGCGTTCAATGAGGACCTGAGGACTGAGACTTAAACTTTTTGCCGAAAGGTCACGAAGTTCGTCGGGATCATTTGCGAATCCAGAGCCAAGACCACCAAGTGTGAAAGCTGAGCGTAAAATCACAGGATATCCGATTTCCTCTGCTGCTGCCAATGCGGCGTTGACCGATGAGACAGCGGTAGATTGGGCGACAGGGATGTCGATTTCTAAAGCCGTCAGGTCAGCAGGTTTATGGGAGAGGTCACCCAGAGCTTCTCACCTTTCAGTGCTTGTACAAATAAATCCCGGTCCTCGGATACTTCGAGTGTGCGGATAGGCGTTCCCAAAACCTTGACCCCCAAGCGATCAAGGATGCCCATTCTGTCGAGTTCGATACCAACGTTGAGAGCGCTTTGTCCGCCAAAGGTAAGCAGGATACCATCAGGCCTTTCCTTTTCCAAGACGTAGGCCACATAGTCCGTTGTAATTGGTAAGAAGTAAACCTCAGAAGCAAGTTGATGAGAAGTCTGCCACGTTGCGATGTTGGGATTGATGAGAATGGCCTCTACGCCCTCTTCGCTGAGGGCCTTGAGGGCTTGAGATCCGGAGTAGTCGAACTCTCCAGCCTGTCCAATACTCAGTCCACCGCTGCCGACGACGAGCACTCGTTGCACGTCTGGCTTTGGGAGCTTTGGGAGAACTTTACCAGAGATCTTGCGTGCCAGTTCGGATGGAGAATTGAGAACGTTTTCGCCGTCCTTTGGGGCATATGCCCCAACCGCTGGAGCGGCGACAGCGCGTAAGATATGGGTTGGCGCAAAGGGTGAGCAGACGGGTCGAGACAGATGGAAACTACGACGAGAAGAGGGAAGGGTCAACGAGCGTAGACATGGCTGCTGGAGCCTCGGGAGCCTCATGACGAAGAGGACCACTGGTAGCGGTGGTGGTGGAAGCAATTTAAGACGTTGGGTGCACCTTCAAACTGGATTTGACTCCACCCAAAGTTTTTCGTCCCTTGATCGGATCGGACGTCTGCCCCAAAACGGCACACGATCGACAATTCGGCCGATGCGTTTAGCGGTTACCGGTGCCTTGTATTTTTGCGCACTCATCAACCACCTCTTGTGCTGATTCAATCATATCCTCGATAACTTGTGACGCCACGTTTCTATCAACTGTATCATCGGAAGCACCCCAAAAGGTCCCGTTGATCCTGCGCATCTGATGACGTCGTCGTACGTCGCACCCTGTCGTCGAGGTTGTGCCTTCACGACTGACGGGGCATGGCCAGAACAATTGCTATCGCTGGTTCGGGAGGAGTCCTTTCACGTCTAGCTTCCGTCCAGAATCTTGGAACCTGTCCGACTATCTGCCGGGAGAGCTCTTTTTTCCTTTGAGGGGCGCACCACGGAAGGCGGACGCGATAAGGGATAATCTTGGGATCGTCCTTCAAGTACATCTCGTCCTCGTGTCGGCATGGTTTGGCGGCATACAGAGTGCAACTAGGGCATCGAGGCTCGAGGCTCGTTCTGGGTGACGAATTTCGGAGTCAGAGGTACCTCTTTGATCTGTCTTGTCTTTGGCTTCCTCCTGGAACATCAATTCTGATTGACGGATTTCTTCTCAAACCTTCAACCCCAGGATACCAAAAAGCTTGTGCTATCAATTTCTCCGTGATCTCTCCGATATTGCCCTCCAATGCGATGCGATACGCGAGGTTGCTTTGCAGCCGTCCGAGTCTATGCGTTCGGAAATGGGTCCTGCAATATTTCTCTATTGGACATCGTCCCTCGTATATGTGCTCAGAGCTCCAATCATGGAAGCAGCCTGGTACCACCATGATAAGAAGAATCAGCGCCAGTTGATACGTATTATCCTGCTGCAGCTTAACCTTGAACTCTTCTTTTTGTCTTGTGTCCTTTTATGTCTTTGAGCCCGTTGATTGCCAGGTCGTTCCGCGATATCATCTTCCTCGCAGAAATAGTCAACTGGCCGAGCAGTTTCCTTTCTTGGAAGCTCTGTTACCTCAGTTCTTGTTACGTCCCGTATCTCAACGCAACACTGGGGGCTCTATTGTAGATTGCCGGTTATCTACGAATCAATTGTAAGCCTTTTGCCTCACTTTTCCACTGTTATACGGAGATTAGTCCACGTCTAGCGTGACTTCAGTGGCAACGCGACCGCCGTACACCTATACCCCGCTTGCGTCATTACGGGACGCTTTTTTCACTTCAAGCTCATGCAATGCGGGGTCATGTTGGAGAAGACATATGGTCTTATGGGAAAATAACTAGCTGCCTATCTCCCAAATCGTAACCCGCACTATTGCGGGGTGTTCGCGACCACCTCGGATGAACATTTCACTGCTCACCGCTTCGGAAATACCTCTGGGATATGGCTGACCGAGGGGTTATCCCTCTCGTAGATCGTCTGTTTTAGATGGAAGAACCCGTATGTCAGCCATTTATCTTGACCAGCCCACTCTTGAACACATTATTTAGGCTCTCAGCCGCCGTCCTCTCTCCCTCCGATCATCTTCCCTGCCATGCATCCCCCCATCCCCATCGACGACGCAGAGAAGGGAACTCACCATGACGGCCCCATCGCTATCCACCTACCGATGGGACGCTCCCAGTCGTTTATGTCGTCGTCGACAACCACACCATGCACCGAGGGTGTGAACCCATTAGCAGAGTGTAAGCCCGAGACAACTGTTCTTGCACCTCTACCTCCGGCACACATCCGACCTGGGGAAGCAACGGCACCCGAATCAGCCATTGTCAAGCGTGCACCTCCAAAATCTAGCAAGGCACCCAATCGTGCAAGTCGCTGGATCCGCTTTCAGCTCTGGTTTAACACATACCGGTCAGCCACCACTTTCTCTTCATCCTTGACGTCGAACTGACATGCAACGTACAGGAAATTCTTTACTTTCGTCATGACCATGAACTTGATTGCATTGTTTCTCGCGATTATTGGGAAGTGGAATTACCCTCGAAAGTACACCGGCGCATTTGTTTTAGGAAATCTGCAAATTGCTATTCTCATGAGGAACGAGTTGTTTGGAAGGTTGCTTTATCTCGTTGTGAACGCCCTATTTGCGAAGGTTCGCATTTTTGGCTTTGAAGATCTAGATATCATCTGAGCTGATTTCGTTACGCAGTGGCCTCCTCTGTGGTTCCGTGTGGGGTGCACGTCCGTTCTGCAGCATATAGGCGGCATACATTCTGGTTGCGCGACTTCCGGGTTCTTATGGCTCATTTTCCGTGTCGTCCTCATTTTGAAAGATCATAAACGCAACCACGATTCCGTTGTCGTCATGGGCGTTATCACGAACGTCGCTGTCGGTATATCTATCGCATCGGCCTTCCCTTGGGTCAGAAACACTCACCACAAGTAAGAACCGTGCACTAAATGGCTTCATGTACTCACAATACCGTCTATAGTGTCTTCGAGCGGCACCATCGGTTTATGGGATGGTGAGATATCATTTCAGCTAAGGTGTTACTCATTGTCTGACCATTTCTTGTGCAGGCTTGGTCTCCTTTCAAGTAAGTCCGCAGCGACGAGGTTGATCAAAGTTCTGATGTGCCTATCTCCCTCAAGCTTGGGTCTTTGTTGTACTCGGAGACAGCTATGATGTGGAGACTCGCACCTGGAACCCCGACGGAATCCATATCATAAGGCAGCAACAATTCTGGTTCGCATTGGGCATGACAGTCTTGTAAGTTTTTGTCATCCGCTTGATTCTCCGTACTGAAAAGACTCTCAGCGTCATGTTGCCATGGTTCACTATCCGCGAAGTCAAGGTCGATGTGGAGATCGTACGTTTATTCTTCTTTCTACTGCTATCTCTCGTTGGACTCACGCGGTGCTTTTTTACTATCAGCCGTCACCCAAAGTCGTCATTTTGCGCTTTGAACGTGGAATGCAACAGGGCTTGCTTGCGAGAATCAGCCGAGGATCTATCATGGAATACCATGCCTTTGGTATCATATCGTACGTGACTATCCTTCTACTTTTGTGTAGCGCGGTTGTGGCAGCGCACTGGTAGAAATCGCCGTTACTTACTCGAAATTATTTCTCCGTTGTAGGGAGGGCATCAAATCAAAGGAACATTACCTTATCTGCGGCGTGCAAGGAGACTTCACTCGTGGCCTTGTCCAAGATCCGCCACGCCATTTGTGGACTAGGGAACTCAAGGTATGTACAAACTGATTCCGGTGAATTCTGTCTTCTAACGACACTTTCCTTTCTAGTTTGCGGGTGTATCAAACACGTCCACTCTTTATAGGCGTGGTATCCGAGTTTGCACCGGTACTGGTCTTGGAGCTGCACTTTCAACTTGCCTTCAGGTTAGTGTCCCTCAGATCTTTGCGGGAGGAATACTGTTCTTACCGCTGTATTGTGCGCCTTTCTTGCAGAGTACTGAATGGTAAGTTTAAACTCTCCCTCCCACCATCTTTCCTCGGGCCCGTAGAATTTCAACTCGTTTTTCCGAGGTTCCGTTCCCTTGGCACTATCGGAATCGACTGACGGGGTTATTTTTCCAGGTATTTGATCTGGATTGGTTCTGATCAAGAAAAGACTTTTGGTCCCACTATCTCGGGGCTAATCCACAAGCACTTGGGTCCAGAACGTCTTACTCTTTGGGACTCAAAAGCAAGAGGTATGTGGTTTTTGTGGTTTTGCAAATACGTGCAGGACTAACCGATAACAAGGTGGTCGGCCAGACGTCATGAAGTTGATTAAGGATGCGTATGCCTCTTGGAACGCGGAAGTTGTCTTCATCACCTCCAACTATCAAGGTAATCAAGAGATGATGGAGGGATGTAAAGAGGCGGGTATCCCAGCATTTGTGAGGCTTTATAACTTGATGAGTCTGTCTCGCGCGCTGACAAAATTTGACAGGGCACTCTTTGGGATTTTTAGCTATCTTAATTTTGTTTTCGTTTTTGCTGTTGTTATTTTTGCGGTATTTTTGCTATATCTTTCTGGGGTTCTCCGTAATGCTAGTCTTTAGCTATTTTGTCGACAAGGCGTATTTGATTATTGTTATTATCTGCTTCAAGTTTGCTGTTATCTCACTCCCAGAAGTACATATTACCTTCCTTCTTCTGGTTGGACCACGTTCCTACTTCGAGTTTCGCTACGATAGCTTTATGCCTTGTCCGAAATTCTCCAAGGTACTTAGATCTGGGGGTGATGGGTGGATGGCATTCCGGGCATATGGAAAGAGGGGGCGAGCATTGTTTTCGCAAGGAAGTTGAAGGAGTGTCTGGGGCACTTCGCTTAAAACTTTATTTTTTGGACACGGTATGCGGTACAGGCTGAGGGGTCTGTTGACTAGGCGGAACAAAGATGTTACCACGATACCATTCCAGCTCTTGGACGAGAAATGAATCGGGGGAACCAAGACGGAGAAACTATGACACTGACCTTTGATTGACCCTTTTATATCGTCCAGTGCCCTGTGACATGAAAACTTGAATGGCGTCTACAATCTACAATTTGACCCGAACTTACCGATGGTTAGATTCGGCGACCCTAGGCCTCTTCTTGTCGGGGTACCAGCGAGAACATAGTTCCTTTCGATATATGAAGTAAACGAACTGTAACCCAAAACTTGAGCTATGTGACTCACTTTGACGGAAGAAACATCTGGTGCATCACGATAATAAGCGGAGGTCGTCGGAACACATTTAGAGACTTACCGACGATACTGTTCAGGAAGTTTAGTCCGAGGATCAGTGGATATATGCGTCATTTTCCGGTAGTATCATACCGGTAATGCAACCAATCGACGATTTCAGGCATTTCTTCAACCAAGAAGCCTTTGTCGGCGTGAACAGAGCTTCCTGCGAGGATACCAATTCTCTTGTCGGGTATCCATTTCTTTATGTACGCAAGGACTTGCTCGCACACATATTCGCGCGAATAGGGAGATTCAAGACAAGCCTTAGTTAGCCCGGACTGCACAAAAAGAACATGAGGATCACCGGAGAGGATGAAGTCCGACCAAATTTGACCTTTCCGTGTTGATTTATGCACCATGGATCCATCCTAAGAAGAAAGACTTTAACAGTGACAGCACAGTCGCAATATCTCCACCGCTCACGAGTCAAGAATGGCCTTGTCCGTCTGGATTATATACTCAATGCCATCATCCACGAGTTGGAGGTTACCATTTGTGATCAGGACCTGATTTCTTTTGGTTATAGAAGGAACACAAGGTGAATCAAATTGAAACATACGGCAATCTCCAAGAGCTTGTCTGTTCGTGGGTTGAGTCCGGTCATTTCGCAGTCGATCCAGACCAGGGGACCGGCAGCTGCGTTGAGGGGTTGACTTGCCATTGGCGTTCGATGACTTGTATCAGTATAACGAAGAAAGTGATAAGGTTGTGAGGTTCCTAGTCGTCTGCAATGAGCACGAGCAAGCTGAGGGGCAGTCCGACCGATCATACCAACTTGGATGCAACCGGGGATGCAACCGGAAGCCAAACGCGTTACAGTACGCGACGTGACTCGCGGAACTGCGCCTGAGGCCTGGCTGCTTCTCTTTTCCTTCAGTCACGATGACCACTTTCCAACCCGACGTCGTGATAAACAAACTCGCTGAAATTCTGGAGACTCCAATGTACGGATCAGTCTTGGATAACTTCGCAGACGTATTGATCCCAACGATAGCATTTCAATCGAAATTCTTCCTGGTGACTGGGCAGATTGGTGTCCTTCTGTCCCGAGTTTATCGCCCCATGATGCCCCATTCCTTATCGATTCTGGGAACTTGGGCATTCCAAAAAGAGTCTTATATCGGCTGTATGGCACGGCCGTGGCCTTTGCACACAGTACTGGATTCAAGGACTTCTCACTGGCGAAACAGTATATTCAAATGACGAATGTGGTCCTTCTAGCCAATCCAGCTCACCAAACAGCATTGAACACGAGAAAGCGTCTCGTGCAGAAAGGCCATTTATCTTGCGACCAAGAATTGCGATTCTGTGGTTTCATTCTTAGAGCGTCCCGTGATGGGTCGAAACAGTCCATCATCTGGGACCACCGTCGGTGGTTGTTGAACCGAAGGTTTCTCCACCCTTCTGTCGATATCAGCGCTCTGTCGTTGGCTGTTTCCGGCAACCTCCAAGAAGCAAAGCCATTCCCGATGATCCCCCACGATTCGATAGAGGTAGAGTTCGAGCTTATCCGAAGCGCTTGTACCACCTACCCGCGAAATTACCATGCGTGGACCCACTGGCGCTATCTCATGGATGCCATCTATCTAACAATGGCCGGGTCGGAAGAAGGTTACATACATTTCGTTCACATCGCAAAGGAAGAGTTCGATTCGTTATTGCAATGGATCGAAAGCCACGCTTCCGACACCTCTGCAATCCATCACCTATGCTCTATCCAGAAACGATTCCACCAACTGCCCAGCCCAATTACCACCCAGGGCCCGTTGCTGAAAGATCTCCTCAGCCCAACCGCTATTGCCAATCATGCCGTCTCTCTTGTTGAGCGCTATCCTTCTCACGAGTCTTTGTGGATATACACGCGATCGAGCCTAATTGACGCACCCGTGGCAGATCGTTCGGACATCTTCCACAAAACAGAGACGAACGCGTATGCTTCTCGGTCTCTCTGTTGGTTGAGTGAGCGAGTGAGTTGCGATATGAAGTGCTTCCCAATTATGTCCTCATAAAGCGAGTAGTTGTCGGAGAACCCCATCGCACTCGACTCAAGGGCGGTGAGGGAAATCATGTTGGGGGACATTCCGGAACGGTTATCAAAATCTTACCCAACTTATCTGATAAGATAAGCGCACGTGAGAAACTGACGTGGATCACCCAACGTGTCGCTAAAGTTAACTACACCGTCTCCCATGTTTTCGTACTCTTGCTAGTCCCTATACCCACCCATCGCTCTCGACATGAAGGACACAAAAATGATGTGTAGCAGAAAAGCCGCCTGGGTGGCGTTTGGTTTGGTCGCTTTGGCTGCCATATCGTCATATGGGCAGGGTGTGGGTGTGCAGGATGTGTCGTCTGCCGCGTCGGAAGTGAGTTTTCCCTTTGCGAATTGAGCAGTTCCAATATATGTCTCTAGACATCCAGTACGGGACTCCTAGTCGCACCGTCCTCAACACCAACACCCGGGCTCGGTAACAGGGCAGAGGTACAACTTTGGGCACTGTCATGTTCAGAAGGGTCTAACTTGTTCTAGGGAAAGGATTCGTCAACAAAAGACGAAGAACAGTCTGCCGAGGGTGTGCTTCATTTTGACATACCGACACGCACCTTCTAATACGTCGCTTCAGCTTTCCGAGCCTACAGGCAAGCCATTGCAACTCTTTCGTCATTAACCGCGCATCCGCCACCCCATGCATATGACCCGTCTTTTTCTTCGGGCTCCAACTCAAAAAGCTTTATCTCTTCCTTCCTACCGAACCCTCAGGGACAGGGACCTATCGGGAGTGCACTCCGCATCATCTTGAAGTTACACCACAGTTTTCAGCGCATAACCTCTGGGCTTGGGAAGGAGGGTCTTGGTTTAGGATCGAAACGAAGGGATGAGGAGCTTAGGGGCAAGGCTATCAAAGTCATGGACCTGCTGCAACACTCAGCAGAGCTCGGGAATTCGGATGCTCTTTTTGCAATGGGAAAGATCGCTCTGGTATGCTCCAGGCACATTTGGTTGAGTATTGTTTGACCTTTCGTATCCAGTTCCCACCTACACCACACTTCAATCTTGATCCACAACTAGCTTTTGACTCATTCTTCCGGCATGCGGCACAAACTGGCTATGCGGGTTCCCAGGCCTTTCTCGCATTCTTCTATGCCACAGGATATCGAGACATAGTTCTCCTCGACCAGGCTAAGGCGCAGCTATATTACACATTTGCAGCGAATGGAGGGGACAAAGGGGCTCAAATGGCACTTGGGTATCGATTTTGGAGTGGAATCGGAACCTCAGAGAAATGTCAGCGAGCGATGGTATGGTATGAGCTGGCGGCTCAACAAGGTATGACCTCATTTGTCCTTTCGACGTATCTATCATTAACATGTCCTCAGCGATGGAGAAGTTCGCGTTAGGGCCTCCTGGCGGTCGGACACTCCTCCAGACTTCAACCCGACTTTCAGATCTTGTGGGCGGTGTCTATGGGCCTGGTGCAAGTGTTGCATCAACAGGTCCAAATGCGCAACGGCCTGCTATCAAAGCAGGACTTGCCCGAACAGCTGGCGAGACCTGGGAGGACGTACTGGAATACTACCTTGTGCGCAAAATTAATCCAATGAACGGTCATATAATCTAACCCGCCATAGTTCAATGCTGATAGGGGTGAGACCGACTTCGCATACCGCCTTGGCAAGATATACTACCAAGGGAGCATATACGCTTCTCCCGGGGGGATTGCATCAGGGAGCGAGGGCGTTGGCGCCATTCCTCGAAACTACCAGAGGGCGTTGCACTATTTCTTATCAATTGCTCGTCAAGTCTGGCCTCGAGATCCCCTGAACCCTTTGCAGTACCAGCACACCAAACTTAATCGGGAGGAAGGTGGGCCTGTTGGATATGCTGCAGCTAGCGCAGCATACATCGGCCGAATGTACTTGCGTGGCGAGGGTGTTAAACAAGACGTTGCCACGGCAAAAATGTGGTTCGAACGTGGCATGGAGCAAGGAGATCGAGAGTGCCAGAACTCATTGGGCATCATCTATCGAGACGGCCTATTACCAGGTTCCAAACCCGACCTCAAGACAGCTTTAACATACTTCACTGCGGCTGCTGCCCAAGAACTTGCTGAGGCAGAGGTTAACCTCGCCAAGTATCATTACAGTATGTCCCATCCCTCTCAAGTATTATCGATCTCTAAATTGGCGTGATGAAAGGCCGTGGTGAAATCCAGCATGCCACCGCCTTTTTCGAGAGCGCTGTGCGGCATGGCTCTCCTTTTGAGGCATATTTCTATCTTGGCGAGGTATACACCTCGCAAGTTTCGAGCCCTGATATGCTGTCCCATCATATATCAAGTTCCTGCGCCATGGCGGTATCTTTCCATAAGTTGGTAGCAGAACGAGGAGCTTGGGATGATGATATCATGCGAGAAGCCGAGATTGCCTGGCAGTCTGGAACGGATCAAGGCAAGGAAGTTGCAATGTTGAAATGGTGGATAGCAGCGGAACGGGGCATCGAAATTGCACAAAACAATCTTGCCTTCGTCCTTGACCAAGGTTAGTCTCCGTCGTTTGTTTTGGCTGAAAGTCGCTCTATGTTCTTCACACAGACAAGAGCATCCTGCGCCTCACGCGATTCTCTCCGACCATTTCGTCAAATGAGACTGCTCGACTGGCGTTAACCCAATGGACTCGTGCTGCCGCTCAACGGAATATCGATGCCCTCGTCAAAGTTGGCGATTATTATTATCATGGCCTTGGTGTCTCTGAAGACGAGACCGACGCTTCACGACTCGAGAAGGCAGCCCGGTATTATCAATCCGCAGCGGACACTCAGCTTAGTGCTCTGGCTATGTGGAATCTGGGTTGGATGTATGAGAACGGTGTTGGTGTTCCCCAGGTACGATCCACCGCCACTGCAACATGTCCATAGTGCTCAGTATCGCTAGGACTTTCACTTGGCAAAACGCCACTATGATCTCGCCCTGGAAACGAACTCTGAGGCATACCTTCCCGTTCTTCTGTCTCTCGGTAGACTGTATCTCCGGAGCATTTGGCATACATTAAAGGGAGGAGAAGGCGGACTTAGCATCTGGGCTTATGATGAGGACGAAATAGGTAGGTCAAACCATCCATCAGCGACCTTAGTGACCGACTTGTCCAGAGCTACAAAGCCCCCCAATTGCAGATACCCGAGAGTTGGATGACGGCAGGCAAGAAGGCAATAAAGATGCTGTTCTAGAAGACGATCGATTTTACGACGATGACGATGGCCCCTGGTATTTCGGTAAAGCACGAGAAGACTACTCCCGCAAACATCGTGATACACAGAAGGGCAGGCCTACAGAAAATGAGGACCCCGTTCAGGTAAGCCTTGGTCTTGGATCCTGTTATCTCTCACGAGCCATCATCCTAGTGGGCGAGAGACCGCCGCACTGCTGAACAGGAACGCGATAATGACTTTGGACCCGAAGATTACTTCGAAGGCGCCTTGCGCGGTGGGCACAGAGAAGAGGATGCCGACGACTTCCGTGAGACCATGCTCCTCGTCTTCCTCTGCTGCTTGGTTTCTGTTCTCCTCTACATCCGGACTAGAATTGTGGATAGGATGCGTCGAGATCAACAACGACAGCAAGAGCAGCAAGCGGTGGGTGGTCAGCAACCAGAGCGAAGAGACGGACTATTCCCAGGACCCGGAGACCCAGCAAGAGATGAATGGGCAATTCTTCGATGATGCATATAATTTAGACTTTGTTTTGATCCATATTTGGATGTATTTTCTTTACTTTCCGCTGCCAAACATCGTCGAGAAGGTCTCACGTGTCACTTTCGCTGTCTCCGACGCGCTCGCTGAATCGGCAAAGCAAAGCATTCAACTGCTTCGGACGCATACAAGCGTAATACCCGACACCAAAGCGACACATTCCGACGATGGAAATGGCTTTCGAGTTCCCCACACTTGAACCTCACATCCGGGACATACTCCAAGCTCCGAGTACAAACTTAAACGCCATCAGTGCGAAGGGTGTACGCCGGGAACTATCTCAGCGGATTCCGACATTAACCCCGGAGTTCTTGAAGACAAACAAGAAACAGGTCGATGAAATCACTGAGAGAGTATTTGCTCAAGTGAAGCGAGAACGAGAGCGCGAAGGGAGTGACGAGAGGGAAGTGGATGAAGACGAATATGAGAATACCACACCTTCGGAGATGTCAACTTCACGTAAACGGAAGGAAGAATCGTCCGATGGTGAAGACGTTGAAGAGGAAAATGACGAAGACGAATCACCTCCACCAAAAAAGGCAAAGAAGGCGGGGAAGGGCAGTCATGAACTCAGTGACGCGGTGCTCGCTCGTCAGCTGTCCAGCGAGATCAATCGTTCACGTCGTTCAACAACAGGTAAACGGCGCGGTGCTACTAACGGTACACCAAAGAAGCGATCGCGAAAGAGCGCAGCAACAGTGGACTCCGGCGGTGAGGAGGATGTAGGTGAGAAGCCCAAGAAGAAAGCCCGCGGAGGATTGGCAAAGGAATATCTCCTGAGGTTCGTTTTGTGGGGTTATTGTTGCTGATTGCATTGTCAGGACGCTGACGTTCTTTACACCTCGAAGTGAGCCTCTTTCAGCCCTGACCGGACAGGAAAAACTGTCTCGACCACAGGTTGTCAAAGCCTTGTGGGATCACATAAAGGGTAATGGGCTACAGAACCCTGACAAACGTCAGGAGATTATCTGTGATGCTTCCTTCAAAGCGGTTTTTGGAGTTGAAAAAATTGACATGTTTAAGATGAACAAGGTCTTAGGACAGTGCGTATCGTTCTTTCCCCCCCTACGGCTCATCTCAATTACGAGGAAACTAGGCACCTACACGAGCCGGACGAGTAGCTTTCTTGGTCCTGATAATTTCTGCAACACCGGAAACATTATGTCTTGCATACATTGCCGCACTGCGTCATATATTCGATTCTCTATAGCTATATATTTTGGCCCTCCACCCTAGATCAACACCGTCTCCGCATAGAAGACCTTTCTTCAGGTTCCTCAATCCTTTCCGTTGATCCTGCCTTCCGCTCATAGCCAAAGCTGGGCTGCTGATCGTTGTTGTGTTATATATGTCATGGCCTTGCTCGTATCAATTGTAACCCATAACAATCATGTTTTGCTTGTTGAACAAGCAAAAATGATTTGAACAATGCAGATCCAATCCGTGGTACGATTGAAGACACCCAATTCTTCCACATGCAAGTGCTCTGGACTCTGGAGATCGCGAAAGTGGTCTTCATGGTGCCGTGCGCTCAATCGCGTATTGATAGATAATCAAACCCTAGTTATCCACCTTTATTCACCCTTCATCCTCTAACTCGTCCGCGAGACGGATGCTTCGACGCCTAAAGACATCGCGATCAATGGGTCACGGCTGTTCTTGTCAACCCTCGCAGAAAGGATAGCATCGTCCAAGCTGTCCAAGAGGAAACTACAGACTTAGTGACTGTGGGCCAACACCATCGTGTGGCAAATCCGAGTCCGCCAACAAGCTTTTATAGACCAGCGCGGGCCACTCGTCGCCAACCAGAGGTTGGCTCCTCGCGGCCCCGTACATGCTGACACTGCGACTGTACCGTAGAACTGGTCGAACCGCGGTTACGGTAATTGCCGCGCATTTTCGGTCGCATCCGGTGACAAGCCTTTCCCATCCGCATAATTTCGGCGCTTGCCGCGCGATTTGGAATAAGGTTTGGCGCGAAGCACCTGGAAAAGACCTAGTCCTCAACTCTGTTTCGGACTCGGAATGATAAGGCTTTTCCAAATACGAGAGAAGCCATTCTTTTCGAAGCCTGCGCAGAATATTACTCTAAACTGAATAGCCACAGTATTGATATTTTGATCAGGTGTGTCGATGGACTCTTTCCTTTCCAGGCCGAAGTGTCAACAGGCATAGGATCCAGCCTCGACCCAAACTCGGCTTTTTCCAAGCGAAGCCAGGGCCCTGCGGTCAGAGTTCGAGACTGCTTCATCTCTTCGAACATTGTCATCGTCTCACCCATTCACGAGAGTGAGAATGGATTCACCTTTTCCAACACCCGAAGACTTGGCGATCGTTCTAGGTACGAATTCTTTGTCATCTACGTCCACTGGAATTTACTCCATTGTGCAGGTCTCATTCGAGGAAATTCCGTATTCTGCTCTACTACTGGCACTAAGACCGCACCAACAGAGCATGTTAGGATACTAAGCGATGTAAAGGCGTGTGTACGTGCAGCCCGGCTACTGGAACATCGAGCTCTCATTATCGTACGATACAGCTAACGCAGTGGGCTACAGCCCTTTCTATACCGGAAGAAGACACCCTCCTTTCCAAGTTCTGTGCGAGCTATTTTCCTGAACTGATAAACCACTGGGTGAAGCACACTATGTTACCCTCAAGCGAGGGTTCAGCTCCCCCAGAATACTGCTCTCTCATGAACGGGTATCTCTGGGTGTTGAGCACCACCTATCATCTCCCATATTTCACAAAGTACTTTCGATCTACGAAAGCCCTCGCTGCTCCCGGAAAGGACTTTGCATCGCTACTGGCACACAAAATCATCGCGTTTGGGATGCTGAATAGACATATCCCAATAGAATCCCCACTGGGCGATGGTGTCGAAGAATATGTCCTCGATCCGGCATTCTGGGCCCTAAACATACTTCAGAAGGTCTTGATCGTCTCCCCGAAGCAGGGGAAAAACCAGAGAATGTTGGATCTTCCCCCTGACCTTGTGATTGGACTGTTGCCACACTTGCTTCACTGGAAGATGCAACGAGGATACGAACCGCTTGCGAATGCAAGTGAGAAGCTATACCGTTACTTGACTGACGAATACAGCTATCGTGGACACCTTCGAAGGAAGAGGAAAGTATGGAAGGGCTCAACCAAATGTGCACTGCCTGGATGTGAGGAAATCAATAACTTGAAGGCTTGCGCAAGGTGAGGATTCTTTAAGTTATCCTAATTTATACCCAGCTAACTGCGCATCCACAGGTGTCTAACCGTGTACTACGTGAGTTGCCCTCTTGTGAAGCAAATGCGACTCACTCTGATATAGTGCCGCCCAAAACACCAACGAGCGCACTGGAGCTCAAAAGATGTTCCTGCTCATAAGCCGGTTTGCTTCGAGACGCAGTATTGAGCTCCTTCGCCCGTCTGTCGTGGAGGTTCATGGACTGAAGGACAAGAGCGCTCTGAAAAACATCATACGTTCGGATTTTGTTTTTACTCATAATCCCAAAAACATATACCCACATACTCGTGCACCGCACATGCTGCACGATGGCCGGAACCCCGTATATGCTCAAGCTCAGAAACTCGTAGTCGCGCTTATGGACCCTAATCGCGCCCTAGCTGCCGGGTCGACGAATGGATCTATGAAGTCATCACCCACTCAGGAATGCATTTGGTGAAGTGGACTGGGCTGTGACTGTCGATGTGGAGCTCACGCGCAGTACTTTTTCTTCATTGGTAAACCGTAACGATTACTCAAGTTTATCAACACTCATAAGTTGCGTCACTGCTACTGGAAGCCAGCGGACACCGTCTTCTGCTAACTTTGACCGCCGGGTTGCACTATTTATGGTGGAGTTGATAAAAGCACATTGTATCGTTCATTTTGTGGTAGGATCGTGCTTGAAGAGGTGAGGGTCATATTAGGTCAATACTTAGTTGACTAGCTGATCATCACCGCAGCAGCACAGCGACGACGGACATTCTTTCTAAGTATTTCATTGACGGGCATCAGCAGGTTTGTGGTGTACGTATTGTACACCCCACTCCGAGCTTCGCTCCAGCACAGCCATGTGAGGTTTCCACGACTTGGAGGTGCTCGTATCGATGATACATCGATACAGGGGCCTTGACCGCAGCTGCCCTAGCGACACTCAGCCCTGACGTGAAAGATACACCGTTGATCAGCGAAGAGGATACACAATCAGAAAGTCCCACTTCGCCATGAAGAGACACTGCGCCCCCCGATCTGATCTTCGAGGAAGACGTTATCTTTCGTGACGTTCGGTGGTATTGGTTGTGCGACAATACGACACCCTATCATTGTCAAGAGCACCAACTCCACGTTTTGAAGCTTCTGCGGCATTGCCACCAGGACACTTTAAATCCCTGGTGCTCAGCTGAAGAACTCCCCACTCGTCTCTTCTTCACCTTCAGATGGCTTTTCCCAGTCCCGTTGGCGGAATCCCTCTAGCCATTGACTTCATTCCATCGGTCCTATTTGCCATCCTATTTGGTCTTCTGATCCCTCTCATCATCTATCGAGCTTATGATCGCGCCTCTCGCACAACCTTGTTGATCGGAACGGTCATCTTTACGATTGAACAGTGAGTCGTACTTATATCATATGTAGATAACTTCTGATGGTTTTCGTAGTACTATCCTATACAGTTTGCGTGCTGCAGCAGCAAAGACGGAGCATACATCAGCTGGACTGTTGACCTACATGCAAGCCGACTTCACGATGGGTTACGTTGGGATATCCTTCGACCTTGTCAATCTCCTTCGGTGCCTTATTGTGAACTCTACGTTCGGTTCAGAAACTCAACACCAATCGCCTGAGATTGAATCCAGGTCTTTATCGCGGCGATACGAACCCCAGTATGAGAAGCTTCCCGAAGGCACACCTGACCATGCCAGGCGACGGTTCTGGATTCGGAGGACCTGTAACATCCTCACTCTCGCGCTCCTCGCTGGTATCATACCAGGGATTATCTCATCTGGTCATTACTCTTCCGATATACATAATCCAACCACAGCGGCTTACATCGGTCGTCTCCGGTATGCAACCGTATCTCTTGCTCCCAGTTCACGGGCTGACATGAAATTACTAGATATGCAAGTGCAGGCGTTACACTCTTCCTTACCTTGATTATTCTGGGTATTACAATTTGGGCTCGCTTCCTTCCTCGCGTGAATGTGAGCGCTGCCAGCTTGCTCAGTGTCCTTTCGAGTTTGGTCGTAAGTGATGGCCTTCAGTCTTGCTAATCCATAAGCTGACGCAAAATACTCCATTTCAGTGTGTGGTTGCAATTTATCGACTCTCTATAATGGAATTTACCACAGATTCACTCGATTCTACTGCTCTAGCATCACAAAACCAGCCCGTCGAAAAGATCATGCTCTACCTCTTCCACAGCTTACCTGAATGGCTTGTTAGCTTTACGTTCTTCGCGTTTAACCTCAGGCAGATGGTCGGTTCCGGTTTCTTCGGAGATCGGAGGTGGAAGGATGAAACAGTCGAGGAGAAGACGAAGAGGGAGGCAAAGGAGGAGGTTCGGATGGAGCAGCGCAAGAAGAGGATTGCGCAGAAGGAGGCAAAAGGACGACCTGTGCCTGTGTTTACGGGCTACCTACTACCTGTGGAGCGGATGGAGACCATTCCGGTCTGAGCAATCAGGTATCCTTTGTTTCATGACATGGGCAACGGTTTCTGGACAATGTCTTCAATTGAATGTATCGAATATGAGCTTCTGAGCTTCTGTACAGTATGGTACTAGTATCAGCGCCGGCGCACCTGTGTTTACCAGGGATAATATATAATAGCATATATATAGTGATTTTTGTCAAGTTATACCCTGCCAGTGGGCTCGAAGGACATAGGCCGATGCAGTGCTTCCATAGTACGGCCTGATCAGAATCACTAGTCACGGTGAATCTTGTCTATGATCCTACAAACATATACCTGGAGACTCTGACATACAATTTCGTGAGGGCTATTCGTTACAATCTGCAATATCCTACATACAACCAACTCGTAACGCTGGTAACGTGCACTGTCCAACCAGACTGACTATACAAAATCAAGCACCGCCCAAGTTAACTGGCATCAACAGCGCATCCCCACCCCTTTGTGGCTTTTGAACCTTTGGTTTGCAAGGCTTTCGTTTTTCGCCATGGCGCTTCAGTGCGTCCTTTCGATGAAACTCCTTCCCACATCGTGGACAATGCCATACCCGCGCTGCAGCATGCTTCTTACTCTCCTTCAGATGCCTCGCCAGATCGCCCCTCCTAGTAAAAGAGTCATTACAACCTGGGAAAGTGCAAGGGAAAGTGCGTTTGGTCATAGAGGCCAGGACATTCGGACCCAGAGCTCTCTCCTCAGCTTGACGATCGCGTTCTGCGTCGTACTCGGAATCGGACGATGTTTCCGAATCTGAACGGAGCTTATTGTTTTTAGCTGTGCTAATCTTGGTCGTCCGTGGATAGGGCCGACTACTCTTCGCAACTCGGTCGCGCCTGATTTCAGCTCGGGGAGATTGTGGTGGTGGAGGCGGTGGTGATGGTGGAAGTGTCGGGGGAAGAGGAGCTGGAGCGTATACAGGATCAGGGATCGGTTCGTCCACTGGCATCGAGAGGATGTCCATCGAAAGAATAGACTCCGCTGTGGGCGCAGCCGATTCAAATATATCGTTTGGAGGTAGCTCTACTGCAGGAGGGGATTGCGGCAGCGAAATCTCGTGTACATTGCTCGCAACGGGATCGTCCATGGTCGCAGCTTGCATCTGGGCCGTGAGTTCATCGGTTTTCGGAGAGGTAACTATCCACCCCTCTTCAGTTCGGACGAATTGGTAAGGAGTTATGATTCTGCACTCCAAGCTGTTCGAAGACTTCTTCAACTCGGCCATGACCTCTAATTCGAAAATGAAGGGCGCAAGTCAAAGAGATGTGTGAGTTGAGCTGACCTTCGTCTGTGCGACCATATAAGCTCGGAAGTGCACTGTATTCCGCCTCTTCATCTTTTTCTTCGCCAACAATCCACGTTGGATATGGCGATTGTCTGAATAAACAATATCAATGGATGGGTCGATAAGGGTAAACCATAACAAATTCACTCATCACTGTCAGAATCATCGAGGTAGGATATCATGTTGGGAGAACTTCCACTCGAGACACGCAGTCTGGTATAAGTCGAAAGTGAAAGCGGGGTGGGTGCGTTGGGCATGCATCTAGGGCTTTATGTGATATGTGGTGGGTTGTGTAACGTTGTGGGCGCACAAATACCGGCTAACCATGAAAGGAACAAACTCACTCCTATTTTGGAAGTTCGGCTTCGAGGCTGCGTTCATCGCTCGTCTGCGAGCTGAGCACACACAACAGCGTTCCAAATATCCTCGAAGATAAATATAAGCCGGATAGTATCTGGATTGGTAGCTTTGGCGAACTCTTGGATGACCTGTTATTCTTTTTTTTTTGTTTTTTATTCCAGTAATTCGCTGGGGGTACCTATTCTGGAAAGGGTCGCCGTGCAACGAGGCATCCAAATTGTTGGCATTATTCGCATCGTGTGTGGCTGTGGTGCCAATGCGCCGCTCTGCTGGGGACTAACGGGAAAGATGGTGCTGTAACATTTTCAGGCTTCGACGTGCGATCTGAAAGCGAGGTCGACCGTTACTGAAAACTACCCCGATATTGGGGAGACATCCCGTGTTAATTGACCTCTTGGTGTCGATCAATTAACCGAAGAACACGCCCCCGGGCACGCGCCGTCATCTCCGGAGGTGCTATTGTTCTAGGCACATCGGTTGTTGAACGCATGAGTGGGTCAGGATAACCGGATGAGATAAGTTACAACGCATGAATGGGGTTTGGTAAACCAGGAGGCGAGAAGGGTAAGACTCGTGTTCGACGAATTACACAGGATGCATTCTACAAGTGACCCGTGATTGCTTGCGGCTTATAGGGCTCTTCCAAATATTTGATTTCCTCCTCCGTAAGCTTGACGTGAACTCCCCCTGTGAGGCATCATGAATGAGGGCAGACCACGCATAGCAAGATATGTCTTCACCAAGAATATCCTCCAAATTTTTCAAACTGGTGGTGCCCACAATAGGTGCAGATACCCCTGGACCTAGAATGAGAACAGGTATGGTGAATCGCCAAATCACATACCGTCCTTCGCTAAACTCCAAGCAATGGAGATTTGAGCCATAGATACCCCCTTCCTCTGAGCAATTTCTTGTACCCTGTTGATAAAGTGTGAGCATTTGTGAACTGAATTGTCCGCTGATGGTGACCTTTGGATAATCTCAGGAGTACCAGGCCCGTTGACGTATCTGGAAATCATCCTGCATCGAAAGATTTAGTTTTTAAAAATCCCGTGGTGACTTGAACGGCGTGCCTATCTGACGATCCCCTGCTGGTAGATTTCATCTCGTCAAACGGCCGTGTCAACATTCCACGCGCGAGTGGAGACCACGGAATGGCGCCAACGCCAAAGTACTGTGACCGGAGCTCGAAGGCATACTTCGACGCAAAATTGAGGCTACTCACCTTCAACGTCGGGAACATTTCGCGCTCTTCCTCTCTGTAAATTAGATTGTGGTGATTTTGCATCGAGATGAACGGCGTCAGCTTGTTCGCGATCGCATAATCTTTTGGTTGATGATGTTAGGGATAATCGAGAAGACCTGTCTCTGAGAACGCGTACTCTGCATCGCATGGACTGACCAGATATCCTTGAGCAATGATACTAAACATTATCGAAATGACGTACATTGCCAAGCCCAACAGGAACTCATGCCAATATAGCGGACATAACCGGCCTTAACGACGTCATGCAAGGCCTGCATCTACAACGACGTCAATCTGACTATATACAATGACAAATGTAACATACCGTTTCTTCGATGGGGGTGTCATAATCAAATCGGTGGACTGGGGAAATGGGTTCAACGGAAAACCGAGTTGAGCAAGCCTAAACTTACGTTGAAGTAAATCAACGTAGTCCAACTGGAGGCGTTCGAGACTGTGTTTTACAGCAGCGAATATATGCTATTGCTTTCTGTGAATGGCACACGTGTATGCAGTGTAAGGTTGCACGTACCTTGCGGCTGGTCCCATGCTGATTGACGTAGCCATATTCGTCGGGTTTCTTAACCCCTCCAAGGAAGTCGAGACTACTGTACTCTCGGGCAACGGTGTTGTACAGCTGGGAAGGATGCATTACGACGCATTTGCCGCAGAAAGGATGGATGGAAAACCTTAGTCATAACCACAATTTCGTCCCGCGGCAGGTTGAGTTGCTTAATCGCTTTGCCGAGAATGATTTCAGAGAGGCCATTGGAATACATCTATAACGCGTGTAAGCGGTGGTATCATGAACTTCGGGAATATGACCTACGTCTGCGGTATCAAAGGTCTGAATCCCTGCATCGTAGCTAGGATGCTCGTCAATCCGGGAAGAAAAAGCCATACGATATGCTACTCACGCTGCTTTGATATGCTTAATGGCTTCCTCTTCTCCAAGGACCCATTGCTGCCATTCAGGGGTCCCGTATTGCATGGTACCGAGAATGATTTTCGATATCTTCAGGCCTGAGTTTCCCAGCCTCACTGGTGGACGATAAGCTAACTTTTTTTGATGTTCTACAGGAGCTTACCATAAGGCATCGTCTTCTGAGTCGTAGACATGATTGTGTTGGTTGAAGACGAGCCCTGTTAGATGGGATGTGTGTTGCTTCTGAACCAAATATTAACGATATGACTAAGTGTGCATATCAAAAAATACACCATTACTTACCATCTAAAGCAGGCAGAGCGGCGGACAGTTGAACCGCCTTCCCAGCCATGTCAAGGTCATGAGATTCGATATCCCAGCTTCGTCTCAATATTCGCAAGGAACGAGGTACGACATCAAACTACCTATATAACTTCGGGAGATATTGCGGACGAGATACTGCGGGGGTCGTGGTGCGAGCTTGCCTGAGTGGACGCTCAACAAACGTTCTTCTGGATGATGTTCGGCTGAGAGAGCATTCACACGACACCGCCACAGGGTGGCCGATTTTTGCTTCAACGCCAAGTTCAACGTTGATCTAAAGTTATCAACCGGCGGTCCCAAGTCCGCGGGAGATGTGTTGTGTGGGATCACCGCATGATTGCAAAGAACAACAGCTGGTAACACAGTTTAAACCCAGCGTAGTAACCTGCTATGGTAGCTTTTGTCCTTAGCTAGCATCATCAGAACAAAGATACCACCGACGCCATCAAAGCTCGTGCATTGTAATTTAGAAACAAAGAGTCGTGAGAGAAGGACAATCATACTCCGCCGTCGCCAACGCAAGATGCTTTTGGTCCTCACAAGCTATTGTACTTATAAGAAATGAAGCTGTCAATGTGTTACTTGTAAGCTGCTTTCACAAGGAACTTGGTGATGGGCGCATGGGCAACGAGTAAGAGTTCGTGTCCCTTTCCCATGATTGGACCCACCCCGTGCGCCGCACTGGCCGCACTTTCAAGATTCAAATAAGAAGGCCGACCAAGTTACGATAGTGCCCTAGAAAAATTACCCCGTGAAGCCCCAAAATCCTTTTCACAAAAATCATCAATGTCGCAGGCGTCATTCCCTCTCCGTGATCTTCCGACTGAGCTGCTCGACAAAGTGGTCCAGATGGCCGTCTCCCCCGCCAGAGAGACCTTATCGACCTCATCGGACTCCATCTCAAAAATCGCTCGACCTTTCTACACCACTCCGCTCTCCCTCGCACAAGTTTCTTCCCAATTAAGATCCCTTGCCATACGCCATCTTCTCCACACTGTCGTTCTCTCAACGCCAAGAGATCTCAAGTTCTTCCTCGCGGCGTTGAACCAGCAAGAAAGCCACAAGAAATCGTGCAACCGCCTCCATGTCGACTATGGTTGTCACATCAAGAGGTTTTGGTGTTCCTACGACTCCGGACAAACACCTGACCAGCCTGCCGACGAATATCCGGAATATGACCTACTTTACCAGGCTATCGCAAATGCGAGCTCGGTGGGGTTGGGTTCAGAGGGTTTCCCACTCCTCTATAATCGCCTGGGTTGGCTAGACGTGCATGTCGACGTCGACGAAGGAAATCACAGTCCGCCACCTTCATTTTCATGTTCCAGAGTAACCTTCGCAGGTTTCTCGTGGAGATGGCGACCCTTAATCCATTCTTATCACGGGCTACGATTTTTGGAACAAATCACACACCTCACATTATGGTTTGAAGAGTTGGACGGGGCCAGGGAGGTCAATGGACTTCCTTCCTGGATACAAAGCCTTCCACTTAATTATATGCCCAATTTAACACACCTCGCCATCCCGCTGTTGACGGATGGGAAGGGGCCAATGGGAGGGAGGCCATCGAAGATGTTGGTTTATACTGGCGAGCTTGCTACAGATTTTTTGCTGTGGGGGATGAGTCCAGACCCAATCAACTATGGCGTGGTGGTTGACTTGGCACATCTTACCCTACTGGCTGTAGATGGGCAGTCTTGTACCAACTGGGGAGAGATTTTTGCGATCGGCGAGGATAATTCCATTTGGTGTCGTGCTAATGTCAACAAAAGAAAGCCATAATTCAATCAAGTACTAGACCTTAGATAATTGCATTTACCACGCACACGCCGTGATCACAGTGGTTGTGGCCCTGATAGTGATTTGAGTATGGCGGCGTCCCGAGGTTAAAGGTAACTGACACTGAAGTACTGAACAAGTGCACCGCTAGAAGCGTCCTTGAAATTGTGCTGTAGGTTCAGATATTACAGTGAAATGCTCATGCGATACAACGGAACAAAGGATAAAATTAAAACACGCTTCCCATACCCCTAAAATAGGCCTAAAATGCGACATAAAACCCCTTGCATCGATGAGCGCAATGACGACAGAACTGGCGGAAAACATACCTAAAGAAAGTAATTCTCTTCAATTCAAATTCTGCAACTTCATCCACTCCTTGTCGTTCGCATGGAAGTCAACGCCCTTTTCCCGCCACCACGCTCTTGCAGCCTCGCCCCCTTTATACGCATCCTCTAGTGCCTCCTCGATGTCGCACATTCGATACTGAATGGGCAATCCCGAACGGTCCCACCACTGAAGGACGTCAGGTCGATTATGCCTTGTAGCGGCGATCAGGGCCTCAGAGTCGAACATCAGCTGCAGCCCACTGCCCAACCACCAGTCCAGGACGTCGACTTTACCATTACAACTCGCGTGTTGCAGGGCATGGCGGTCGTATTTAAATTCGAGATGTGAGGTAGCCCACCACTTGAGCACATCCACATGACCCGCAGAGCTGGCCATATCCATGACACGCCCGATTTTGAGTGGAAGACCCATCCTTATATGCTGCTCCTTCCACCAATCTAAAACCGCGATTTGATTTCGCGCACTTGCGTACTCCAAGGCTGCTTCGGTGTACTCGAGAGGGTGACCAGACTTCACCCACCAGTTCAATGACGCAACCTGGCCATTTCGGGATGACGTCTCGATCGCCTCCGCAATGGAGCTGGGTTCAGGAGGAGGGATAAGGTCCGGATGTTGTTCGAACCCATGTTTCCACCAAGACAGCACACCTATGCGACTATGTCTCGAGGCTTTGATGGGTATCAGGTCCCCTTTGAAGATGTCAACGAATATTGTTGGGTAGTTGGAAAGGAAGAATTCCAGGACGTGGACATAACCGAATCGTACGGCGAGAACAGCGCCTATCCTTGTGGGTGGGTTCATAAGAGGCCGTGCAGCACGAATGAGGTCCAATCGACCCGAAATCATCGCAAAATCGGTAGAGGAGGCCCTTGACCAATCTGAGGGTCGTGGTAGAGATGCGGGCACTCCGACTGCTTTTGCAAGTTCCCAATCACCGACTTTATCGAGTATATCGGCCAGTATTTCAACAGGCAAGTCTGGTGGACGTGATTTCTCGGTGATGAGTGTCGGCGGGGTGGTCGGTGTAGAAGCCTGTGCTTGGGCAAAATTGGGGAAATGATATGTATGAAGGTCATGGTGTGCAAGTCGAGAAGCCAACTCTGAATCAGAGCCAGCCAGGGGTAAATTTCTGATTTTGAGGAAAAGAAGGAGCTCGCAATGCGACAATTTTCGGTATGCTTTCTGTACCTGAGAAAGAGGTGATTCCTCTGTCTTCTGACGTGTGAATCAGCCGCCTGAGTAGATGGACACTGATTGAATACTCACCGTCATTTGTGGGGAGAGGTCAGAGAGACGGTGGAATGGAGTAATCGAGGAGGAAAGCCAGGTCGGGTACGCTAAATAGTCGGTTTACGTAACCCAGCTGGACCGCCGCTCCGCTGCAGATCCAACGTTGCTCCGACACTGTCTCCACCGCTCAAGCGCTCACATCCAAAAGGTATTTTGGACCCACATGCCACTCGGATAAAAGTACCTTTTGCAGCTCTCGGCGTTTTGGGCCGAACACCCGGGCCCACTGTCGCGTCGGCAATCTTTGGTACTGGAACGGCAAGGGGGCTTTACGGGCCATCTTTTACTTGCCAACTTCACAATGGTTGCATCACTATATTCTCGATATATGGAAGCAGCTCCTCCCATGACTCCAAATCAATCTCCATCAACTCTTCCTGGTCGAAGAACTTGACCTGGACTCGCATTGTCTTATCCATCATCCCAAACTTTCCCTTGATATACAACAATGCTTGCTACGAGACACCGATGCGAGTTAGTCGACGCAGAAAATAGTCCTGGCCTTGCGATTAGACACCACTCACGCGTCCAGGCATTGCCTTTACTTTCCCCCGTCCCACTGCCAGTCTCCGCTCGTTGCACCGGACGAAAATGGGCGCATCTTGCCAATTGTTTGCATTTGCTTCGACAAGAGTGTGCAAGACTTCAGCCACACCCGCTACAAACTGGTTTTGGGATACCATCAATTGACGGAGAGCGGAATTGTTGTTCATGGTGTAGCGGAGGTTGCACAAGAAGTAAAGATAAGCAAGAGGTATGACATTTGAATTAGGTGGATGTTATATGTGCTATCGATTGATCAAGCTCAGTAAACAGTGCTAGTACAAAACAAGATATCCCGGCACAGGCCTAGTGAAGCTAGCACGGCGATTACTGGGCAGCCACTGGCACCAGTTTGAATTTAATTCCTGGAAAGCAGAAATGTCATCGTACCTGCAATGCGATGAGAACACAAGGTTGGACGAGAAACTGACCTATATGCGTCATAAACGTGTTCAAGTTGGACTCCAACTGCCCATCGGGACGTAGCGCATAATCTTCAAGTAATTGCTTGGTGTCCCCCGCTATCGCATAGGTGAATTTTGTAGTTCTTCGAGTCCACCTCGTACTTACGAGAATATCCCCACAACTCCCTCAAGCTTTGGGGATATAATTTGCTTACTTGCCCAGAGGCGTTCTTCACTTGCGATAGGGCCTCGTCAAGGTCGTCTTGTTCTAGATATGAATGTTTCAACCTCGCATTCCTAAATCATAATATATCCGTCAGCATACGAGACTCTCGCACGAAAGTCCTTACGAATTGTCGAGTGCATCTTGAACTTCTTTCAGCTGAGCCTTGTTCCTTGCCACTTGCTCTTTAGGACTAACTGCAAGCCGCAGCTGGAATTCATCCGCTACGATCGCCCTCGTCTCGGAGGCAATTTCAGCTCTCAGCTGTGTCATGAGGTCGTCTCTGTCCAGAGATTAATTGTTATTGGTTTAAAGAACTCTCGTCTATGAGCAATGTACTCACTTAATGCCGCTCCCTATACTCGCTTTCATCTTTGGTGACGCTAGATATGTTCTCCGACCCTTGATCCACCCACTTTGAGTCTCGTCATACGCCTTCATTTCTCTTTCCAGCTGACGGATCGTGGCTTGCACCTCACCCTATCTACCTGCATCAGCCCTCATCCAATGTGTCACTCAACTCGAATTACCAAGGAATTATGGTCAGCTAGTTCTCTTGATGGCTCAGCGATGGCATCGGCCGCCGCTTGTCTGCTCTAGGTGAGTTCTCCTTGTCAATACTGATGAAATTGTGCAGCATACAATGATCTTAGGTGCACATCCAAGTTCTGGAGCACCTGAGCCAACGGCACTGCGTTTCCCTTCTGGTTATCGCCGGTCTGTTCAGCCATTTCTTTTGGTAAGCGGATATGGGTGTTCTATGGTTCAGAGAGTCGCAATGGTTGGGTCCAGATGACTATCGGGCTGTGATTGTGGGGCGCAAAGCAAACTTGCCTCGTGCCTTCCGCATCGTTGTCTTCTTCGCTGGACGCTCGCGGCGTTTACCAAACACCCTCCCATTGGACGCTCTAAACATTTACTGATCAAATAATTACTCAAAGGTTGACTAGCTATATTCCGCAACCAAATCCTTTCCTTTGCCAACTGTCAAGAAGTCCCTTATATTTGTTAATGCCCGCACTTCCATCTTCCGTTCCGTGTCTCGAGTTTGCGTTCCCATGTGAGGTAACAAGGTGACGTACGGGAATTCCAATAATTTGGGGTTCACCTCGGGTTCATTTGGGAAGACGTCAAGTCCTACCGAGGCTAGCTGAAAACAAGATGAACATGGGAACCAATAGAGTTGACAGGATGCTGGCCTACATGACCGTCCTCGAGCGCCCTGATCATCGCCTCTTCGTCGATGACTTTCCCTCTTGCGGTGTTAATTATGATTCCACCTGGCTTTAATGCTCGTATCCACTTTTCTCCCACCAATCCCACTGTTTCTGGTCGCAAAGGGACATGGACACTCAAAACATCAGCCTGCGAGAGCATCTCCTCCACATTTTCGAAATATTCACAATATTCGGGCGCGTTTTGGACTTTCCTTCTTGAATGATATATAACGCGCACCGGGAAAGCATGGATGAGTTCTGCAAATCGTAAACCGATACCACCCAAGCCGAGGATAGCGACTGTCCGTCCGGTCAGATCATGCGCTCGAGGGGCTACTTCAGGGGGTTTCCATTTCAAATCGCGAAGAGACCGTTCGCTGATGGCAAATTGTCGAATGGTGGACAAGAGGAGGTACAATGCCGTCGTCGCAGTTGCATCATCAACTGCCCCTGGAGTGTTCGAAACAAAGATCCCTGTTTAGATATCAGCTAACGTTATCTTACAGTATCTCGAGCATAGAATGTGCTCTCACCTCGGGCCTTGCAAGCCTGAACGTCGACCTGATCATAACCAGCTCCATTATGGGCGATCCACCTGACACTCTCGCCGATACCGTCTATAAGCTCCTTGTCGAAAATCCCGATGAACTGCACCGAGGTGATTTCCCGGAAAATAGCAACAACGCCGTGGTATTTTCCACCAGGTTTGAAGTCATCCAAGAATTCCTTCCGATTTTTCGAATCAAGGTGCTATGTGCAAAGATGTGCTGAGGAGAGGACGCATTGACGATCGGTAGCACTACTTACGATTACTTCGGAGACAGGTCCGAGCAACTCTTTGACATCGTCTAGGGCCCAAACGATGTCGCCTGCCAGGGGTTATCATATCAGTTTCAAAAGCATCTCACAGTGCAACGAACCGCAGATGAGGACACGAGGGGCCATGATGGCCGTCGGTGGGAGTATTGCCTCGGAACCTATCAATTCAAGCCATCGATAGAAATTTGGAAGCCAAAATTACACAGACGGTCCACTCTTCGGGTATCTTCCCCGACCTGCTGGGGTTATGGATATCATGACAGCTTGCGCTCTGCGTCTGATTTTCCCAATTACATTATAATACATAACCGTCGCACGAAAAAGGGGCCTCGCTTGCAGATAAAACAGACTTGGACGCCGAAATCCCGTAGATTACCCCAGTAAATACAAATAAGACATAGAAGGGTATAGGTTAGCTCTAGATAGGCAAATAAATTTCCATAATTTGTACAAAGTGCGCTTCGAGTGACAAAGGAAACCCCGCATCTTCGAAGACTTCATACTACGACGGGATTCAGGGCTAAACATTCACCCGACTCCTGATAGGACCAGTCAGTCCATCGAAATTGTACGTGCTTTCGACTACTGACCTTATGGAAACTATACCGGAATGGGGACGAGATGGTCATGGCATCGATCTCTCCTGGGGTAAATGCTGTCCCGAGAGCAATACGTAGAAGAATAAGATTGGGCGCAATTGCCTGCGACTGCGTGTTAGCAAGTGTGAACTTTGAAGACATCAAAGGGGACGTACAGCAACAGCGTTGAAAAGAACTCCAAAGACAATTTGCAAAGGAGAACCAGCTACAACCAAGGTGACAAAAAGAAGGCCAGTTATGGAGTACAGTGATGCGCTCTCAATAAGCCCTGAGATGATAGACATATACCGTCTTGCCTGGACGGCAACCATTGGGTGGGCTTGTGAGTGCTGCAGGAAGGGCAAGAGTCTCGTGGTGATCAAGCAGGTCACTAACAGGTTCAGCATGAGAGAGAGACACCAGAATGCCACCCCGTATTGGTTTTGGGAACCGATAGTTCCTGCTTTGCCGTCTTCAACCAGGAGCAAAATACCAGTGACTAAAAGAGCATCAGCATAGCACCCATGAGATAATCCAAATACTCGCCGAAAACTGCTATCATCAGGATGAGAGGGCCAGCTATGACAAGTCCGGGGCGCTGGGGGCTGAAAATGATGTAGAGGCGGTATAACTTCATACCAATGAAATAGATATAAGCGCCTCTCTGGTCAGTGTGGAGACGTACCAGCAGACCGTTGGCCATCCAAATATTCAGAACATTCATCGAATCCTTCACAGTGCCCAGTGAGCGAACACTGGTGACGTCTCCCGCGAGGGCATATTGCATCCACACAAGCATGGTAATCATAAATGTCGTATTGACTAGCAACATGACGATATTGAAGGCCAATAGTAATGTACCAGCACTGCTGTTCCTCCACTTTTGAAGTTGGAAATGCAAGCAAGCTAAAGAGAGAACAAGGTAGATTCCTACAACGCATGTTAAGTTAACGTTGCAAGGCCAACTGATGAATACATACCATAGGTTATCAGGAGGACCGCATTAGCATAATAACCTATTGGGTCCAGGACCATTTCGAAGGTCGTGAAGGTGGAAAATCGAGTGTCGCAGAGGAAGGTTTACATGGAATTACTATATACGAGCCCAGGCTGTGACGTGATCCTCCCACTTTGACATCTGGACTGTGGACAAATGAGCAGCAACACCACGACAGATTGGCTGCGGTCGCTTTACGACACTACGACCGAGCTCACATCCCTTGCAGCAATGGTACACGCCGAGAGATCGTGCTGGTGTAGATCTGATGGTGAAATGGACCAAAAAGGAATGAAATGGGGTTGATGTCGTGGATTCAAATTGGCGGAGGGGATACAAGTTTGATTATTTTCTAATACCGAAAACCACCACGAAGATTGATGGTATTCTCGTTAAGGAATAGATAATGCAAAATTATCCCTTTTCAGCTTCGAAAAAAAGAACAAATCTTCTGAGTTCGCAGCAGAACGAGTCTTTCGACTGCTATTGTGACCTGGATGATGTTCGCAATAATTAGCGCCCTGTATATATAAGGCAAGTTCAGGGTCGATTTCGGAGGATGTGTTAGCATCATCGCCCGGGGTAGCAGAACAAAAAGTGGTTATTTAATTTTACATCGTTATGGAACCAGAAAATGTGATGTCTTCACCTCGAGAAGAGGAAAATGAAGAAACATCATGTTCTCAGTGATAAGATATCCACCATTTCAGGTCGCAAATATGCCTTATCGTGTTTTTGATCCTCAATTCCCTATATCGGAGGACTCTCCAGAACCTCAGACCCTTGTCCAAACTAATATAACTCGTTATCCGGGCCTTGCCGTCGATGCCGATGCCACAAGCAAGTCGGACGAACATGATGAGCCTGCTGTTCGTGGCTCCGCTGGCCAATCAGCGTCGTGCCCTGCTCGCCAACGCCACCCTCAGAGCTCTCGGCTTGAGCTCTTGGACGCTCAAACGTTACGGAGAGTCCTCCAGTGGATTGGGTCAAGGTGTGTCAGCGCTCAGTGCTCACGCCCAACCCTATCATTACGGGCACCACCCTCACGCTTGGCAGGAAAACCGGAGGAAATATGAAGGATTGCACCAGTGCACTGACGATTGCGTCGTTGTGCTACCCTCGCAGCGATGTCGCGTTCCAGACATCCAGTACAAGCAGTTCGCTGATTTGGTGGTCTTGTGCGGCCTTTGTTAACCCTGCCGTCAGAGGATCGATCGAGGACTGCCTCAACGAGTAAACATCACATCGTTTGTTGCGACTGTGATCCTTGTTGTAAATGGGCAAACGTGCCATCTGCAGGGACATTGTCTGAAGCTCCACGAAACTTCGATCAGTGGGCGTAAACCTCGATGTCGATAAGGCACTGCATTATGGTGTGATCAATCCTCAAGATGGAGCCGAAGGCGATCGAGTTGCATCAGGTAGTATTATTCCCAAATACTTATCGGGACCGAGCTGCGCCCGCGGGTGCAGATCGTGATAGTACCGTGACCAAGGAACAAAAATCCGCATAGATGTTAAGCTTCAAGGAAGTAAAAGTTTGACTGAGCTTCATGGCCTTTCCTCGGGTGATGTCGCTGATCGCACGGCTGTCCGCGGGTATAATTTTGTATCTCGTCATTCATAAAAGAACAAGCCTATAATCATTTAGGTATCCAGAAGCTGTATCGTATTTAGAGAAGAACCGATAAGCTGTGGAAGGCAATAGAAACTCACTGGTGCAACAAGCTTGCGCACTCGTCTTTTTTTCTTACACTCGTCCCGGAGGTTATTTGCCAACGGGGTGGCTATTAGGCCACTCTCGTTATAATTCTTGATGTATCTGGGTGGGGAGTGAATTCTGTAGCAGGGTGTGACTCTACTTCGACTTACCGTAAACAGGTCTCTTCTTGGAATTCAATCCAGACTTTGCGGTTATATGCTCGCTTGACTTATTGAATTACAGGGAATATAGATGGCAAGGCATGACCCACCTCGTGCTTCCGTGCTTGTTCTTCATATAGGTGGTTTTGATGTACGATAAAATGGTCTGCCAGGACGTAAAACGAAACACCAGAGAGATACATTTCGAAGAGGCAGGCAGCTTTATTTCCGCCATAACCGATGAATCGTTCGTCACACCTGAAATGACAGAAGTCAGGAAATTAACGACCTTCGGAAGCATACCATACCATGGAGGTCCCTCCTTTTTGAAGATGACGTAGGGTTCGTAATTTGATTGATACGTCGTTACCTTGTAGATATCCCCAGGCTGCGCAGAGTAGTATTTCTCGTAGTCGGTGTTGTTGTGTCCAGGAACCCAGAAAGAGTGAAAAACTCGGATGTGCTTTGATTTGACAAGACCCAGGAGATCCTGGTAGAGATCAACATACGCCAGCTGACGAGGGAGGGAGAGCAAACCCGTTTGGACCTAGGAAACGCAGCCGGATTGGTACCTTCACGGTAGTTCGCGTACTCAAAGGCAGGAATGACAAGCGCCGTATGGCCTTCCCGCAACTTCTCGAGTAAGGATTTGTTGCCTAATATGCTCGCCTGGAAGTCGGTGCAGATGTAAAAGTCGATATCCAGCATCATCACGAAGTCAGTTCGTGCAAAGAATCGTGCGATATTTCGCCAAGCATTGAATTGTCTGTCAAAGGAGTCTAGGACCAGATGAACATCGACGTGCTTCGACATCTTATCTGAGGAAATATAGAGATCATGCAACGAATGCAGGAGTTCTTGAAGATGTTCCTTGATATTGTGCACGTGAATAGTCACCGAGATAGGACCTAGGTGGTTGTTTTAGTGAAGACTCGTTGACAAAGACCAGAATTACCTTGGTACCGTTCAACCAACCGCGAGAACGCAGTAAATCGGTCGCTCGTGATCAACGTTGTAATAGTGACAGCGTCCGAGCTAAAGACACCAGTCGCCTTGTAGTAATAGGGTACAATTTTGCTGGGCCGCATTGTGTTCGCAAATGCTTTCGAAAGAAGTCGTTCGGCATTGACTGGAACAACTTTGTCTCGCAAAAGTTCGCCGTTGGGGGAGAGGCCGACGGACTCCCAGAAAAGAGTGTGCTCCTCAGTGCTATCGCTCAGGATGCTGGGGCGTTCCAGTTCGTAGGTAGAAGAACGAGAAAATGGGAAATGCAACCAAGAATTTCCAGGAGACGAGAGCGAAGAAACCAACGACTTGAAAGCGGTGCAAACCAGGTTGAAAAAGAGGTGATGCGTCGTATACAGAACAGCGACCAGAATATATAACACGAGAGCTAGCCTGACACAACGGAAACACCGAGAGAGGACTTGAGCGACCATGTGGGGCGACGTGAAGGTCGGGAAAGAAGAGGTTCAAGTTGTACTTGATTACGCGCAAACATCGGTTCCAGTTTTGTCCCAGACCCGCTTCAATCAACTGCAGACCTCATACTCGGAGATATAAGTTAATATCTAACACAACACTGTGTTCTATGGTTTGACATGGGCCGCGACCAAACCAGTGGCCCCCGTTGCCGCAGCGTCATCTACAAAAGACACATAACGGAACACATGTCCCATCTGGGCCAAGCCGTCCAAAATAATCTGCCTGTATGCCTCTATCCCAGCCAAGGACCCGCCGAACGAGATGACAGCGTCTTGAGGCTTGACTGTCCTTCCACTACCATCTCCCAAAAGGACTGCAATCTCCTCCGTCAATTGGGCTGCGGCAGATTTCAAGATGGTCAACGCCAGCGGGTCGCCATCCTCGAATGCAGCGGTGAAAACCAACGGGCATAGATCCGAAAGACGCTTTTCACGACGCTGTGATAGGTGCAGAGGAGCGCTTTGTGGAAGTACTACCCCTGACTGAGGATCTTGTATGTGAATGATGGTCAAGAGTTCCATCACGTCTGTGACGCCGAAGCGCGCAAGGACACGATCCTGGAGCACGCTCTTGACCTTTTCTCCTGTGACAGAGGATTTGTCGTGTTCAAGCAGGATATGGCGGATTGTTTCCCTTCCAACACTAAACCCACCACCTTCATCACCAAGCATCCATCCCCAACCACCAATTCGGCCAAGTTCCTCCAGGCCAGTCTCAGTCTCCCGGAAGCTCACAGCGATGGAACCCGTCCCGCTGATAACCGCCACTGCATGAGAAATATCACCGTGCTGGCGCACAGGGGCAGCCAGCAAATGTGTGTCATTTGCGATGGCAAGGCGTGGGCCTGCAGGTATCTTGAGGAGTTTAGAAAGTTCGGGTGTGATCGTCGCAATAGCTGCAGGGGAGTCTACGCCAGAGACGCCAAACCAAGCAGCGGCAAAGGGTGTCTCTCCAGGCGGAGGAAGGATAGCGAGATTGGCTGATGGTAATGATGATGCAGCAATCTTGAGAGCACTGGTCACTGCTTCCTCGACTGCTGACAAGAAGGCGTCAAGAGATAAGTAGGCAAAGTTGGATGGCCCTCCCAGGGCACGACCAACGACCTTGCCTTGCGCATCACATATGACAACTGAGGTCTTGGAACCACCGCAGTCAGCGCAGAGATAGAGAGACATGATAAGTCAATCTCTGCTCGAAAACTAGAGAAGCTCACTTTAAGGACCTCTGAGATGGCACATGCACATGTCCAGAGCCATATTTGGTGATGTACCGTGCGGTCGTGCAACGGCTATTTGCAAAGACATATGGATGGAACGTCATGAGACTCTATCGCCTTCCCGTGGCCAATACACAGAACGACCTCGGCAGACTGCCATGATTTGAATTGCCAAGGTCTTCGAGCGGCAAGCAGCAACCCACCAGGACCGGCCCTAATTTTCTCACGCAACCCACATAAATTTCGCCAGAGCAAAGTTTGCTTCTTTTTCTTCGTGCGGCGACACGGCCAATCTTTTCCCCATGTTGCTCATGACCTGCTCCTTGTTTTCAAGCGGTCGTTCGAGTGTCAGGCCGTGTTCTGAAGAACTGGATATCCTAGCACCCTTTTCGCCTTGATCCTCACACAGAGGAAGTCGATGGGTCGGTGGTTCATACAACTAAACTATATCATACTTGGCCTTCTTTTTCTGAATTTTCACATGTAACCCAGCCATAACATGCATGACGTTCGTTCTCTCCGACTTTGCAAATATGAAGGCCAAAATGCACGCCGTCAACGCGTCACTGGGATATATAAACCTGGTTCACTGGTTGATTGTCTTTCAATAACGTCGGATAAGTGTAAGATTGCTTGCGGGCCAATTGTGCCTATCACGCTCGAGTTGGATACAGGCGATGCGAAAAGTTATGAAACAGCTAGATAGCGAAGGAAAGACAAACTGAAGACCCTGTACTACAACCACCAAGCCGAGTGTCATGGAGAGTCGTCAAAGCAAGACGTTGTGAGATGCGCGTTCAAAAATGAGGACCAAGACAAATGCAGCGCACGATCTCCCCCTTCGCCTTAATCACTATCGGCGATAAGAGCAACGATCATGCTAGAGGACAACGTGTATGAGCTCAGTCAGGCGGTATCTTATTGTAAGAACTTACCGGTAGAGGTAGTAGAAGAAACAGATCAGGTAGAACCCAAGCTTAATAAAGCTTTCCTTTTTGTGACCCGGTAGTGTTCTAAATATTTCGGTCGCATCGTACATGTGGTTCTTGTTTCGAATTCTGAGATGAGTCAGCCATGCATGAGATTGGAAAATGTCGCGAAAAAAATTACTTGTTTCCATTATGCCCGAGGAGGGGTAGGTTAATTATAAAGGCCGTCCATTGGCCAGATATAAGGAACAGGGTGGAGAGAAAGGCATGGGCCAGGTTCTCTGGCAGCACGAACTAACAGTATGTCAATACCTCAAGCCGTTTAGTAATGGAAAAACCTACCTGGTTCAATTTGTTACAGAGGTCTATGGGATTGATGTAATCGCACTCCAAGTCCGAGAACATGATGATCTGTTGAACAATGGCAATTAAGTCCACAAGACGCGTCGATAGAAGAATCGCGGCGTACAAAGAACACCATGCAAAAGAGCAGGCCAGCAGCCATGAGGACGGCGAACAAGAACAACCAGCCTGTGCAAGACATGCGCCCAAAATGACCGTGTTTTGTAAGTTATGGGATCGTTCGTCGTCGAAAGGTGTGAGTGGGTTTTTGGTAGTTGGATAACAGCATGTGGGTGAGTCGTGGACAATTCAACGAAGCACAGAACACGAAGAGATAGGAGCTGTTAAATGCCGTTCCTCTGAAATTGAACTGATACGCACCAGCACCTCCCATTTTGTATCACAAAAATCTCTTGATTAAAGAAAAAATGTTTTGGGTTGGTGTACAAAGGGGTTCAAGCGAAGGAATGGAGCTGTATGGGAGGTCCTCGTCTAGGCGCCGGGAGACACGGCTTGAGAAACAGAACGGTGGTTGGCTGCATGTCGTGTCCTGGGTGACGTTTGCAGGTGCACGTGTGGTGTGACGTTAGTCACGCGCTCCACCTCAGTGCTCCGCTGCGCAAAATCGGTCGCGTGCTGCGCTGGGCAGGCGCTTCAAAGGACGACGAGTGATATCATAGCAACATTGGAGATAAGGAACATGTCTTTAATTGGTATACAGCTGATCTATTACATAGGATACCCTAGCCTCCTTCTGCAACCAAAACAGCGATAAATCTGCCCAAAATAACGCAGAAATGTCAGAACGAGGCAGAAACGAGGTAGACTCAGGACGCACGAATATAGATACCAGAAGAACATCACAAGATAAAATGCCAATTTGATGTACACTTCCATCTTGTGTCGTTCGACTGTCCTGAATATTTCTGTTGGGTCATAAACATGGCCTTTCTTCAAGATCCTATATCAGCGTGTCAGCATCCAACCTGGTCCACCAAACTGTTTGCTTTACTTGTTCACATTGAAGGCGACAAGAGGGGCATTGAGTAATATGGCGACCCATTGCCCGGAAAGTACGAATAGAGTCGTCATCACAGCATGAGCCCCATGTTCGGGAACGACGAGCTTTGCGATTAAAATAGCGCAATTCAGTCCCTGACCCCAGATACAAGCAATAACAAGATCTCTCACTGGATTAAGTCTGCTGCAGAGGTCGATGGGATTAACATAGTCGCTCTCGAGGTCCGAGAACATGATAATCTACGACATTGAGGTATGACACGGTGTGAACATGGATGGAACTCACGAAGTAGACTGTGCAAAATAGAAAACCTGCTGATACCAGGATAGAAAACAGATATAGCCATGCTGGAAGGAAAGAAGAAATTATTCAGTTCGAGTAGGTTGCCATCACGACGTGTGAAACTCACCGAGCGGTCCCATAACGCTTTGGACTTGGCCCTTTGGGTAGTCTCAACAGGTACAATGGTTCGTCAAATATCCTCAAATGGGACTGAAGTGGGAGGGAAAAGACGTGCCAAACTACGTGTCAGTCACGGCTCCGTGACCGAAATATGAAGCATCAGGCAGGTTCGTCAGCAGCCATTGTGGCAATAGAAGCAGTGCATTGACTGTAACAAGAAAACACCAAAAGAGCGGGACGACCATGGGGGATTAACAAGCAAACATTATACATAAGATGACAAGAATGACTAGAAAGGGTGAGATTGAAGCATGTAAAGATCGAACTGACGAATAGACTAGTCGAGATCCATTCGGGCACCCCCACGGCCTCCGCGCCTTGAGCCTCGCCCTCCACGTCCACCTCTACCCCTTCGTTGACCCCCACGATTGTTGTGAGGCGCTTGCACGTAGTCTGCGGGATTGGCCCCAGGCGGCGCGACAAGAATTTGCGCACGGGGATCGGCATGAACCAGCGAGTCTGAGCGCATCTTCCTATAAGAGGGCTGTGAGGTTAGTGTCCGGTGAATAGAAGAATGACACCCACGAATCACCAGCGCCGTCGCTTTGCATGAGCACGTCGACGGTACCCTCTTCTCGAACCAGGTCCAACCCATCAGAACCACCCAACCGTCCCACAAGTGATGTCCCCGCGGTAAAACTTCCAATTATCCGTACTGACAAGATTTTTCCGTCCGCAGGTTGATTATGGAATTTTTGAACGGCGGCGGTTGCGGAATTCGCTGCCTTGAAAGTCACCCTGACTTTGACTTCGTTCCCAGCTGGTATCGTTTTAGTGTTTACGACAACCCCACAGCGCTTGAAGATGGCAGCAACATCGGCCGCGGTTGTACCCGCCACCAAGCCTGACACCTCGACGACATTCCCTTGGCTTGCAGAACTTGCACCCTTAATCGACAGCTGCTCACCCGATGCAGAAGTAGCATCGCGAAGTGCCTTTTGAGCAATCATATTCAAGTTTGCCTTCGGGGGTGTGGGCTGTGACGAGATACGCTCGGAAAGGGATTTGTCTTCGAAGAGGTCATGAGACCACTGCGAATCAACATCACCTCGTCCACGACGACTCTGAGACAATTGCGCGCGAATGAGGAGACGTGATAAAGAAATTTGAGAGGTTTTGACACACATAAGGAGTGTTGGATCGGGAAGACGATTGACTTTTGGTACGGACTGGTCCCGCAGAGGCAGCTGGCACGTTTAGGCGCTGCAGAAGCGATGGTGCCGCCATGTTGTGGTTATTGTACAGTAAAGGTGGGATGAAATCGGTGGTGGGCGAGGGCTGAGGCAAAGCGGCGTTGGTGGGCAGAAAGGAGAATTGGCGGTGTCTTGTTTGTCAACGGCGCCTCGACCAAATAACGCGTCTACCACGCGAGGATTCACCAGACGCGTGGTCTGAAGGCTCCAAACGCAACCCCTTGAAGGCCCTCAAAGTAAGTGCCTAACACATTTGAATATTGATGACCTCTTGAATATTGTCGCATAACATACGCAAGCAGCCACTCTGTAAGAACTCACGCCGATCAAATCTCCATATCTGCGTTGGAAATTGTTGCATCATACTATGCAGTGACTCGGGATATCAATAACACTATAAACCGGCTCGTTTGGTGACAATGGTTGTAACGTTATCCGTCTCCTGACGCTCTGGCCGATGTGCACTAGCCTTTGGAATCTGGTCATGATGCAGATTGCTCCCCGATCAGTAATATCAATTCTTCTTGATTTCTACACAGCCCAGCCCATCGGAACAATTCATACCTGTTGACATGTCTGGCTAAAGCCTGCCTCCAATGCGATACACGAGAACATTGTGCCCCTGATCGATCCTCCAGTCATGTCTACCTCTGGGCTGTACATGGTGCAAACATTGTTAACCTCTGTCGCGGTGTACAGTACAGGCGGAGGTATGCTCCATTGCCGCCATCGTTCTTCGGACGGATGAAGAGCCAGGAGTGGCGTTCTCCTTTCAGGTGCGAAGTGCTGAAAATTCGATCTTGCATGATCAACGCAAATCCCTTCAAGCCAGAGGCGCTCAGTTCAATACCGGAGAGATCATCTTTTCCGAATCGGCTCATTGTCGGATAACCTTAACGTTGAGGTCCACTAGTACTCTGGAATTCGCGGTGTAGGAGACAAAAGTAAGCGTTTGTTCCACACGGGGATCTCCAGTCGGGGCGCATGCCTTAACTCCTTCGGTGGACCTGGAACTCAGGCTGTTAACATCTGACCAGGCCGAACTACGTGGCAGAAAATGAGAGTTGAACTGGGCATCAGGAAATCGATCGCATAGAAAATCACAAGGGAGGGAGAACTCCTGCGGGTTCCTGCGTAGTGGTTGTCGTCGAGCTGTCGGCCAAGCGGGGTACCAACACCGCGTGGCTGCAAGCGCGAAAGGAGGAACCCCGCGCTTGATTGCGGCGATGTTTTCTTTTGATCAACCTCATCCCCTTTTGAGAGGTGATGTGCTATCCCAGTTATTTCGATGTGCAGCGCTGCCCAGTGAGTGTCGCGGAGAGTGTGTATCAGCATAGCCAGTAGAGAGGCCATGGCACCCAGTCGAGAGAGATAAGGAATGGGTGGAGTCTGCAAGATTTCGCAGCCGAAGCGACCTAGCCGGGCGTTTCGCGGACCGGGGTTGCCCTGGTGTTTTGCTATAAATCTCTGTCCTGTTCGCTGATGGCACCCTCCACAAGCCTGTCCCTGGAACTGCTCGCTGTTTTTCGCTGGTCATCTCCTGCAAGGTTTTCTCCAGACCATGGCCCCAGTCGTCTACCCTTCCTCCACCCCCTCAGTCCCTGTTGTGAGCACATCCGTGTATACACACCTCTTCTCGGCTTCTCCCAGTGATCCCACTTCGGTCGGTGGATACCCTGGTTCTTCCCCCGCATTCATCGACGCTCCGTCCGGAACAACCCTTACACGTGCACAGCTCAAGAACCTTACATTGTCCTTCGCCTTCGGGATTCGCAACCACCCAACAACCAGGGCAAATGTAGGCGACACTGTCCTCATCTACTCTCAAAACAGCCTTCACTGGCCCGTGGTTTTGTTTGGTTGCGGTCAGTAGTAATGTTCCCGGGAGTTGCCTTGCGATGCTAACTTCCTGGTGCTTTAGTGGCTGCGGGCTTGCGTTGCACTCTTGCAAACAGCGGGTACAACGCAAGGGAATTGACATACCAATACAACGATAGCAAAGCAAGACTTGTGCTCACCACTGAAGCTGGACTTCCTGTTGCAAAGGAAATGTTCAAGGGCCTTGGCCTCAGTGAACACGAAGCCAATTCTCGACTTATCGTACTCGGCGAAAGTTTGGCATGGGCTGGAGGTCCCAACGCCCCCAGACAAGCTCCGAACCTGCTCTATTCGGAAGATCTGCTGGGTAAAAACAAGTTAGAGTCTGAGGTGAGATTCGATGGTGAACGGGCACACGAAACTCTGTACCTTTGCTACAGTTCAGGTACGTCGTTGCACCGCACCGTGGTTGTTTTCCCGTTTAAAGTTGACATCTCAGGGACGACTGGCAAGCCAAAAGGTGTCGAGGTCAGTGTTGTTTTTGACGACAAATACCATACTGGTATTGAGGCCTCTATTTCCAGACCACTCATCAGAATATCACTGCCCTTATGGACATGGCGAAGCCATTGTTCCCTCCTGCGAAAAAACTGCTGGGCATCCTGCCCTTCTATCACATTTACGGTATGTCTTCACCTCACAAAATCAAGATGATCTTATCCTTCCTGATAGGGGCCGTGATGTTGCTACAATACCCTGTGGCCGCCAACATGTCCGTGACCATCCAGCCCCGATTCGACCCAGTTCAATTTTGCGCGTCCATTGAGAAGTATAACATTGATATAGCACTTATTGTCCCACCCGTCCTGGTGGTACTTGCACGGCATCCAGGTGCGCTTTCTTTTTATTGATGCTCGTTTCTCTAGCTAACGATCGAATTCCAGCTGTGGATCAATATGATCTCTCGTCTCTCTCAATCCTTTTCTCTGGAGCAGCTCCTCTCGGCGCTGCTTTGACAAGGCAGGTGTGTGCTTGAGCCTATCTCATTTTCCTACGCACGAACGGAACTCCATTCAGGTCGTAGACCGCCTTACGCCTAAGAGAAAGGGCAAAGGACACGTTCACATCCTCCAAGGTATGTGTACTCTTTGGATAGACATCTCGATTCGCTTACCCTATTGCAGGATATGGTCTGACTGAGACCTCCCCCACTTCGCACTTGATACCCTTCGAAGACTGGTCCCGTAAGATGGGCAGTTGCGGCGTTTTACTCCCTAACCTGGAAGCGCGCTTGGTCATCGATGGTGACGGTGAAGGACTCGAAGATGCACTCCCCGGACAACCTGGTGAACTTTGGCTTCGAGGACCCACGGTCATGAAAGGTTACCTCAATAACCCAACCGCAACGGTTGATGCGATCACCAAGGACGGCTGGTTCAGAACTGGTGATATTGCGACGAGAGACGTTGAAGGTTTCTACTACATCGTTGACAGAAGAAAGGAGCTCATCAAGTATAAGGTATGGATGTGGTCTTGGATTTGAATCGGCTTAACTGACAGGTGTTCCGGTGTCTAGGGTTTCCAAGGTATGTTAGCTTGTTGCGCGCGTGGAGCCTCTTGCCGACAGATGTCCATTAGTTCCACCTGCTGAGCTGGAGAGTGTACTCTTGACGCACCCCGACGTCGCTGATTGCGCTGTCATTGGTGTTGAGAGTGTACGCGAAGCTACAGAACTTCCTCGGTGCGTGAACATCTTCCCGGTGGTTTCTTTTCTGACCTTTCCACTAGTGCCTATATTGTCGCTGCAGATCTCAAGAAGGTCAAGACGCCTGAGCAGAAAAAGGCACTAGAATTGCAAGTCCAGAAGTGGATTACAACCAAGGTTGCGAGACATAAGTTCCTTCGTGGTGGTGTGTAGAATTTTGCTTGATGCTACATTTACCTTTAACAAGCTTTCCAGGTGTTGTTGTCATCGACATCATTCCCAAGAGGTTCGTATCACTTTTTTTTAATTATCTCGCGGTCAAAATGTTAAACGATGTCACAGTGCCGCCGGGAAGATTCTACGCCGAGAGCTCCGCGATAGGGCAAAGGAAGAACTTGCCGGACGTGACCCAGGGGAGAATGTCCGATCCAGGTTGTGATTGCAGCATCTTATATCTATTGCTTAATGCTACTTTCTTGGATAGTGCTATACTGCAGAGGTTGTACACGGTGGATTTATTATCAAAGTATACCAATGATACCAGTTATAGCTTCAAACCTGCAGAGTTTGTGAGATAGAGGACAGGAGGAAACTGAGAAGTAAAATCAGAAGTGTCAAGTCTGGAGCACTTTCGATAACCCGAGCTCGGGGCGATTCTCCATGAAGAAATTCAAATAAAAATTCGAACCATCATTGAACGAAAGAGGAGGAAGAAGTACTCACCGTTGTACATGAGATTGAATCGTCCAATGACCTTGGGCTGAAACACGAAGTTTCGTAGGTGTAGAAAAATTTTGGGTGACGCCGAATGAGAGTGAGCCCCATTGAGTTGAAGACCAAGAAAAGGTCGACAATCGCATAACTGTGTCTATGAGCAACACTGTACCCATCCTTCAACAATTCACTGAGCAACACGAACGCTCGTATCTTCGCATACGTGAGCCTTCACCAATGAATTGAAGTTGGTATTGGGTAACAGAGTGGCTAGGATGGAACTCGAATAAATGGGTCGAGTAAGTCATTCCTGCCGTCTATATTCCATACCGACGTGCTTAAAGCCGGTCGCTTTCCGTTAGCGGAATAAGACATGCTCTGTGTCTCCGGGGACTTTCCCCACAGCGAAATGTGGAAGCTAGAAGCTTCCTGGACGTGAGCTGCGACAGCGATTCTTCAGTCGGCGTGAAGAGAAGAAATTTTCGTGTTGAGAGACGAAAGTTTGGCGATGACGGGATTGGCCGGATATTGTAAATCTCCGTTTCAATTCACCCGGGCCGAGGCGGTGTGGCCAGAGTCATCTGAAAGTCAATTACGCACATTCTGATCTCAGCCATTCTGGAGTCCTTGGCCGCTTCAGCAACTTTGCTTCTGCCACAGCGCCCTCTCAACACTCACTTGAATACGTATGTCTACTGGAGCTGCTCAACCGACTCAACAGCAGCAGCAGGTTCCGAGGAAACCTCCCTTTTCGGACTGGCCTACGATTAAGATTTTGACGCCTCCACAGGGTACTCGGCTCTACTTTGCACTTCTTTGATGCGTATTTACTTTAATCCAGGCAGATTCTCGAAAAAGACCGACGAATGGTGTTTTACCTACTGCTCCCAGAACGTTAATGGCAGAATCTACGGGAAGGAACCATTCTGCCGTTCCATTTGCATTCGGAAAGTGTTTCCGCACGAAATCAAGAACGTCATGACGTTCAAGAGTCATAAAGTTGTTGGACCTGATGGAAGGGCTAAATACCGATTACCTGCCGAAGGACAACCCTCCAATATCCCTCGAATCCTTGGAGGTAAACCTCCAGATGACTCGGACAAACCTCAGTCTACGTCGAACGAAGAGACAAAGTACTGGGACGAGGGTTGGTACCTTTGGACAAGTAAAAGCCGTTGGGGTCTTCACGAGAAGACGGACGCAATGTTGATGGATCTGGAACACCAGCAAAGGGTGATTGCGCAGAAGGAGCAGCGGAGAGAGGTATGGCAGGACTACCAAGATCATGTTGCTAAGGGTACTCTCGACGCCGGAGACCAGTCCAAGTGGTGGGGTCCTATTGTGCCGCTCAGACCAGCACCAGACTCAACGTTTGTCGCATCTCTTTGGAAGGATTCCATTACTGAACTGACGCCACCTAACTAGGTCTCAATCCCTCCTCGTTCCGCTACCCCCAGATTGGCCCTCTCTCCGAGAACGTTTCGCTCGGCTCCTCGCGCCAGCTCACAGGGTATTGAGTATATTCCAAGAGAGTATATCGAGTGGCGAGCAGGTCGAATTTGCGCAACGTGTTTGGGAGAAGGCATGGACTAACGAACCATATATTCTCGCCAGTCGCACATGCAGCAGGGCTTACGAACGCTGGAAGGAGCGTGACTCGACAGATGAAGACGACAATGCCGGCCCGGCTTAAAAGAGGCGAGTTATCAGAGTTGCTGGAGATGGACTTTGGGTATCAGTTGCTGGTATTCCTGGAATTGTACTCTCTTGGACACATATATGTATTATCTGCTAATTCAAACCGCTACTTTTAGACCAATAATCCCTTGTGTATCACAGGATCGGGAATCTGTTGTCCCTCAGCTACGGCGCGGTGGAAAAAAAAAGGGTAATACCAAGGTCGTAATACTGGTCAGTTCTCGACCGGAAAAAGATCCTCACGTTGACAACAGTGGGGTTCGAACCCACGCCCTTTCGGACTGGATGTATGTACGGGACCTAATTCCAGCGCCTTAGACCACTCGGCCATGTTGCCATGCTCCATTTAGCGGCCCGAGACACGCAGTACCAGGAAGAGCCAGTGAAGCGGCCAAGCAAAGCCTCCTCGGCCAAACAGCCGTTCCTGAATCGAGTCACAATGAAATACCATGGGTGTTCACGGCCTTACAACCTATCTGCGGGAGAATAAACGCGTTCTATCGACAACGCATGAACTACCTCGAGAAGACTCAAGTTCTCGAGTACCGATTGTCGTAGACGCTTGGTCGTAAGTGCATCTCGTTTTCCTCCGAGAATTTAGATCCTAGTTCTCGCCAAAGGTTCATCTATAACCTTCAACAGTCTCCTTATCTGCCCTGGGTTTATGGAGGGGAAAACAGTGCATTCGCCGAGATCGTGACAGCTGTAGTAAAGGCATGGGTCGACGTCGGATTCAAGATCTACTTTGTGTTTGATGGTCCGTGCATTCCAACTTTTCATCTTATCGTTAACGTGACCATCTCCCGTAGGTCCTTATCCCCAACTCAAGTTTTCAACTCTCGTATCCCGTCAAGGCCAATCTCATATCCAGCCAGCGCTGCTGTTCTTCCGTACCTCTGAGGCTTCGCGCTCTTCACCCAGGTTCCTGAACGAAACACGCATCTTACCTCCTTTGGTGTATTCTACCTGTGTAGAAACATTGCGATCTATATCGGAGTCAAGCGAACATGTCGAAGTCCATTTCGCGGACGAAGAAGGCGACCCATATGCGGTTGAACTTGCAGGAAAAGTCAATGGATATGTCATCGGGAACGATTCGGATTTCCTTATTCTCAACTCAGAGAGGTATCTCGGCTACATCCCCCTCGACGAGATGACATGGCATGCTGTTTCTCCTGACGGGGCAGCTGCTGATGATGACGGGGACGATGATTTCCAAACCGTTCGCAAGTCAAAAGGCAGGCGCAAGCCCGACTCTTCCTTTGGCCGAGGGATAATCCCACCTCCCGGTGCTTTATCATTACGACTGACATTTTCGTCCTATCAGCCTGCTACATTGGCTTCTCATCTCCAACTGCCCGTTACCTTACTTCCTCTGGTTGGTGCATTGGTTGGGAATGACTTCCTGCAAGCAGAAACCCATCGAAGACAGGTCCAAGGCTTGTTCTTCGACAGGCAGCTTACCCTGCCCCAACGCATTAATCATGTCGCACTTACCATAAAGTCCATCCTCGCACCTAGCTCCAATAGGAAGAAGACAAAGCACCCAGTGGGTAGCGTCATGGATCTGATCGACCGGACCGTGAATGCTCTCTTACTCCGATCGCCAACGACCTTCGCGTCAGGAGAAATCACGAGCATCATAGACAAGATAGTGGAAGCAACTTTGCAGTATGCTATCCACAAACACGAAGGGGAGGATGATGGTACAGAGGGGCAGTGGGTATCACCTATCTGTGCGCTTCACGGTTTGGACGAATGTCACATCCTCTCGATGTTTTCGCGTCGAGTTGGTGACTTGCCTGACGGGACGGAAGAGCAAGTGGATGCGTTAGGCATCAGGGAAGAATATCTGAAGGCCTACCGTGCCGGATATCTTTCCCCGAGGCTATTGAATAGTCTGCACACCGGAACATACTGGCCGCGGCTGTTCTTAGAAAATCCCGATTTTGAAACCGTGGCGACGACTATCGCAAGACCTATCCGGTTGTGGATATACTCCATCCTTGATGCCAGCCTCGGGCTGCCCGAGGTTGTTGCAGTCGAAGAAGATGGTACAGAGACCAGCACAACCCGTGATGAAAAGGAAGTCGAAAGTAGCGATGAGGAGCAGGAAGATGATGACGCTGACGATGAAGTTATCGACGTCGTCGAGTCCGATAGCGACGAAGGAGAAGATCCCCTCGCACCGTTGAAGGGTGCTCTCCAGAGCCTTCGCCGACCTAGGGAAGCTCACGAGGACGTCATGTCAGCCACAGCGTCGGTAACTTCATCATCCTCTGCCATCCAATCATCTACAGCTCGTACTTTGCCTATACACGTTACGGAGTACATCCGTCGGGGAACACGAGTGGCAGAGGAGACAGTTGTTGTCCCGTCGTTGATCTCACTCCTGACGAAACTTCCTTTGGCCAGCGGAGTTGACCCCGATGCCCTGCTGGAAAAACCGCTGCTCTGCCAGTCGATCGATGATCGTATAACGGTCCTGCTACAGATCCTAGAGTCAGACATTCCTGCAGTCAGAGAACTTCCATTCGAACATGTTATACCTGTCATTACCCTCCGCTGGGTCGTACGAACGCTTCACAAACGCGCTCAAGAGTCGCCTAGCAGAGAAAGAGAAGGAGAACGTTGGACGAAGAGGGAAGGTTTATGTTTCCTTGCTACACTTCTGCCAGTCCCTGAAGTACAGGAAACGAGGGATGCAATTGCGACCTATGAGCCACCAGCTGTAGTTGATCGCCATGTACAGCTTGTTGCACAGGCCACCATGGCGTTGGACGTTATCGAGCAACTAGCGCAAACGCTCCTCCTTGCCGACCAGATTCCTTTTCCTTTCCGTTGGTTCTCTGGGAAACTTGTGTACACCCTACTTACGGCCCAGTCTGTTCCTGTGGACATTACCCAGGCTTTACAACCTCAGCTACAAGCAGTGACAGAGGGGTTGGAAGATGCTTTTTCTGGGGATCGGTTATCCAAGAAGGCCAGGAAAGCAAAGAAGCCGAAGGAGTACGTTCCCATACAAGCAACGAAGCGAGCTCCGAAGAGTTTATTTGACATGTTAGGGACAGAAGAAGCGTGATAGATCTATGTAGCTTTCTGCATTTGTTAGCTTGGAAGTGTGCTCGAGTGTAGTCGTAATGCAACCGAGAAGTACTCGTCTCTTTGTGCACTTGGGTTTTGTGAAAGTCGCAGTGGTGATTGACCCTTGGGTAGCAGGCTTGGACTGTCTAAGTTAAGTGCATTGAAGGTAGATGCGAATATAGCGAATGATTGTCGTTTCCGCGCTGGGGTCGACAAACATCCCTCCTGTTATGATACATTTTATTATCCAAGCTCATTTGGTGTTAGGTTCGGCTATGCCGCAATAGCGCTTTACTTCGGAAGGTGGCATTATACTGCAGAAGGTTATTGATATCCCGAACCCAGTCGTCCTCTTTGCCTGGACCTGCACCCTCGACGTTTGATTGTTCGGCTTCCGATTCCACGATTGAAGAACGGTTTATACAAGGTACCGGGAACGGTGACGCCTGCACATTGACAGATTCACCGGGGTGGAGGATGTGTGAAGTTCTGCCGTCCATAGACACCCCTGCTGGCGACCGGCTGCGATCCCCAACCTTCATTATGGATTCAGTCAAGAGGGCTTCAATAAACGCAACTGAGACTCACGCGAAGAGTTATGAGAGAAGACGAAGGGAATACGAGCGGTCGGAAGGATAGACTCCGAGGACAAATCGGTGTTAGGACGAGCGCGCTGAGCGAGGGATGGACGATAGGACCACCAGCAGATAGGGAGTATGCCGTAGAACCAGTTGGCGTTGATACGATGAGCCCGTCTGACTGCAGAATGGTTAGCATTTCGAGCAGGATCAAGATGGGAGCACGCACAACTGCCTCAGTCAGGTGTTGTCCATCGACGAAGATATCGATTGTGTTCAGGTGAGGGCTCGCTCCACGGTGAAGAGCAATCTCGTTCATAACTTGCCAATCTAAGAAACGTATGAAGTCACTTGGACGAGGGAGAGCGAGAGGCACGCACCATCTCCGTCATTCCCAATTTTCTTCAAGTCCGTGTTATAGAAGGTGCATGCCAAGCGCATTCTGTTGAGAATGGTTGCTTTTCCTCGGAAGACACTCTCGAGGGCCTTCGCAAAGTCGTCCATATCTAGATTTAAGATATTTGGTCCGGGTAACACATACGATCGGAAATAAGACTTACGGAACGGCAGGAGAAAGCCCAACGTGCCCATCGAGAAACTGAGGACGGGTGGTACTGCACCTGTACTGAATAGCGAAGATGCGTGAAGGATTGTACCATCTCCACCAAGTGTAACAACCAGGTCAATCTTCTCAGCATGTGCACCTAGTTAAACATGAAACCGGGACTAAGACATGATATACACTCGCACGTACCAGGACTCCAAACCTCTGCACCATGAGGTATATCTGGTCTGTCCTCGTGGAATACCCTCACGCCTGGGTACGTTGATTGCACATGCCTCAAAATTAGGGTGAGCATGTGATGTGGATGAGCTGTTGAACGCCATACTCTAGGAATGCGTCTATTGCAAGGATGACAGGCTGTGTCCGTAGCTTGTTCACAATAAGTATGGACCTTGGGGGTTGGCTGGGTACTTGCGACCTGTATGTTTGCTGGAATTAGTCTGACGTTTGCAGATGGATGTGAGCAGCTGACGTCGGGGGTACCGAGGATGAAGTCTTAGACGACGAGAACGCGCGGCTACATGACAAAGGGGGAAGTCGAAAACTTGTGTATGGCCTCGAGGCTTTACATTGCAGGCAATGTTGCTGAAGCGAGCGACGAACGGAGGCAAGCATCTTACCCCGGCTTCTATTTGTCACGCTCCTTCTTTGAGCTTGTGACAATGTGACGTAGTTGTGACCCCGTTTGAAATTGACACGTCCAATAGAGTTTCAACGGGGCTCACAAAGAGACTTGACCATTACGCAGGCAAAGTTGTTGCTCTCGCTGTTATACACCATACCCACCCAATTGTCATTTTTGAAAGGGAGGGATGGTCTTTGGTGTTAATTTCGTCGACCCCTGCGGTGATGATCGCGCGTCACGTGACTCGCGCAAGCGTTGAACGCGACTGGCGCAAGTTCGTCCGCGATCACACAACGAACCACCGAGGCTTCCCATCCGTTCTTCGTCCCTGTCCTGTCTTCGCCGTCACCAACGTTGCCTACTTGCTCTCGGCAACTGACGGAATCTCACCTGCAGCTCAAAGGTGCTCGAAGGGCGACCACAGGGATGTCAAAACAGATCTTTGTCCCCACGGACAAACGCACCCGGTCCCAAGTCACCTTACCTGACCACATTCTACAAGTATCCCAACATTCTCCGTTCAAGAATGCGCGTAATGTGACCCGAAATACCGAACCTCTTGCCACCACCTCCAGTGCTGTAGAACAGGAAGAAAGCGAGGACGAACTCCTGCTTTCACCTCAGAAGATTCTCAAGGAGAACTTTGAGAACCCTGCCCTACGAGCCAAGCGTTCAGCATCCCCCACACGTACAAACGCCACAGCCCAAGAATTGGAAATGAGAGAACCCAAGCGGCCTCGACTTGACGCAGACGCCGATACTACGCCAACACATCGCGTTGTTGCACACAAGCATAACTACTCTGAATCGGATATCCTTCCCAAGGCTCGAGCCAGCCGGAGGCGAAATGCCAACACCAGCTCAAAGAAGCCGCTTTCTACAGCCAGTGAAGATTTGTCCCAATCGCGCTCGCCCAAGCAGCGTGTTGGCAAGGAACGGGCTCGCTCTGTACCCGTCTTCCCTTCTACCATGCAGGTCCCAATACCCCATTTGGACCTCACAAAGCTACCTCCATCTCCTACTCGTGCTCGTGCTCGTTCCCGTTCTCCGTCGAAGGAATTCGAGGCTGCGATACGCATTACCACCATGCCTTCAGCTCTTCCGGACCGACTCGAGCCCATCCCTGATGAAGGTGCGGCCGGGCAGGATGTCATTATGGAAGAACCCAACCCTGTTGGACCACTGGGGAATGCAACAGTGGAAGTTCGTCAAGAACCCCAGCCGCCATTCACGGAACCTATTTTGGATAATTCTGCACCTCTCACGTCACCCAAGAATCAAGCACCCCCACCCGAATTGAGGCTAGAAATTCCGTCTATGCTTGATCTTCCGCAAGCAGATACATGGAGTCCCCCATCGCCATTGACACCTCTGCCAGATGCACCCCAGCCCTCCAGGCTCAGTCTTAAGGGTGCTGCTCGCGCCGAGTACTTCAAAAAAATGGAGAGTGGGATTGCGGAGGAACGGACACTGGAGCATCCCACAGCGAAGGTAGCTTTCTCTTCTGGCTTTACCGTGATCGTTTTTGGACTTATGACTCTTTAGGTTGTTGTGCCGGAGCAACAACCCCCTACCAAGCCTGCCGGTCCAAGTAGACTTCCACGTCCAACGCAATCTATTAAACCTGCACATCCTGAGCAATCCAATGCCACCTTGAAACCTGGTGTTGAAACCAGGTCTACCAGAAGTGGGGATGCTAGTAAAACTACGGCACCAGCACAACCTATCAAGAAGAATGCGTTCGACGTTTTAATGCAGAATATCCAGACGCAAAAGGCGAAAGGGAAACAGAAAGCGAATCCGCCGCCTGCTAAAACTAAAGATGGCCCCTCTTCGTTGAAAACCAATAACGCCGGACCAAAGGCCACCACAGCCGCGAAACAGCCTCCGAAACTTCAAGAGGTGGAAGATAAGCCTAAAGCTTCACTCAAAGCAAAAATGCGACCCAGAGAAAAGCCTATCAAATCTACACTCGTTCCCATACCACCTCCAGTCGATGCCCGTGACGAGGAACAATCGCGCCCGCAAACACCGTTGCGCCAAAGTCCAAGCGTGACCGCAGTTGGCACAAGCCGCGGACAGAGTCCTAAGCCCATCGAAACTGTTCCCGAGGCGCAGGAGCAAGTGAAGGAAGCCGATTCAAGTGCAGTACCACTCACCCCATCGGATCGTCCTGAAACGCCATCTGGGCAACCTGAAACCTCTACACTAACTGAACACCAGGATTTCCCTGCACCATCGACTGAACAAACCGAACTCCCTGCCCCACCAACTGAACAACAGGAACAGCCTACATCGGTTGAGCAGCCCGAACTTCCTGCACCTACCGACCAAGGTCCACCGCCTAAGAAGCAGCAGAAGCAGACGCGGCATAAACCGCGGCAGACGAAGGCAAACCTCCCTGAAAAGAGAGCACCAGTCACACGACCTGCTGTCAGTCGCGTCACCAGGAGTTCAAGCACGAAAGGGAAGGCCCCAGAGTCGAAAACTACTTCTGCTGAATGGTCGGTCAAACCGCAGAGCTCAGTGGATTCTGTTGAGTCCACAGTCGTCGCCACGATTGCGGACGAGATGCCAATTGACATCCCGGAGACTGCCTTAGCAGCCGACAGTCTATTTTCTGACTTGTCTGATCTTTCTGACCTTGCAAGTGAACCAGAACTCTCTCCCGGCTCCCCCATGAGGATGAGTTCGCCCCTGCCCCCCGCATCCTCGCAAGAGCACCCTGAACCCGACGAGCTCTTGAAGACACCGATAAAGGAAGGTCCAGCCTCCAGTCCTGTCAAGTCGTCAAAGAGAACCCCTCCAAGACTGCCCGAGCACCCACACTCATCGCCCTCGCCGACGAAAATCGCAAGGTCTTACACTGGAAACCGTCGGTCCATTGGTTTGTTGTCTTGTCCGATACACGCACTATACAACAGTTCTCATAACTTTACCTAGGTGGAATACCCCGACGGTCGCCTCGCAAGACGGGCAATGGGCCTTCCTCCCTTACGACGCTATCCAGTGCTCTTGAGAAACTTCGGATGCCACCTCCGTCTCGACCTAATACCAGTATGGGTTTTAACCGCGACGCTGACGATGACGAGTTACCTACCGCCTTCAAGGGCACTCGTGATGACTCCGCCATCGGACGATCTTCTCCTGGGAAGGCGAGAGCATCTCCGAGTCGTTCGTCCGCTCTTAGTGCAGGACTTGGCGCAACATCCGGCAAACCGTTGTTCCCATCGAAGCCTGGTGCAAAAACAGGGAAGCCAGCAGCACCAACACAGCAGAGGTTGACGAATCTTTTCACACCTACTGGGAAGAATGTGGCTGGGTCGTCTAAGACTCATTTTGTCGTAGGAAGTAAGTTGCCCACAGCACGACCAAATGGCGTGAGGATATTTGGGGTTGGTGCAACTGGCCGTTTGGGTCCTAGAGGCAGGATTGCTCCCAAGGTCAGTCGAAAGACGAGCCTGCCGATGGTCGTTGGGAGTCCGGTTAAAGGTGGCGGGAAGGCTGGGCAAGATCTTGATGATTCAGAAATGAAAGAACCTGGTGCGGATGCTACTCTGGAGTCCAGTGGACCTGTAGCTGGTCCGTCGAACGTGAATCGAGACACACCGGCCGATGGTCATGGCAATCCATTCTCTGCGCCCGACACCGACGACCAGGTCATAATTATCGGACAAACAACGATCAAGGGAAAAGGGAAGGAGAAGGACAGGAAGACAGATGCGTCAAGGAGGGCATCCATGGCTTTCAACGCACTTTCGCAATCTCTATCTTCGTTACCCACAGAAGAAACCTCTCCTCCTGAAACTATGGGTCCTCCTATCACACCTCGAGGACCGGGACGTCCGGGGCTCAGAAGTGCAAGCAATCCCCACCCCAGCTCGTCGACGTCCCCCGCAGACGGACAGGCAGCAACTGACAAATCCGGGAATGGTCGAAGGGCTGCAGGTTCATCGTCTACACCGCAATCTACGCCCAAGCTCAGTCTCCTCAAGGACTGCGTCATTTTTGTCGATGTCAAGACGGACACGGGAGAAGAGGCTGGCGACTTGTTCATGGAGATGTTGAAGAATGTCGGTGCAAGGGTGAGGCTTAATGATCTGCAAAGGGGGATTTATCTTATTTTATTTCCAGCTTCTTACAAGAGTAGGTCAAAGTTGCACGCATATCGTGTATAAGAACGGCATGGCAAGCACTGTTTCGCGTTACCGGTGAGCTTACTCCGCTTTGCCAATTCCGTGTTCATTGACGCACCTCTGCCAGTCTGTTGCGTGATCCTAAACCCTTCGTTGTAAATATTACATGGGTCGTGGATTGCGTTGAACAACGCACTCGAATGGACGAGTCCAAATACCTAGTTGATCTTCAGCATACAAACGTTGCAGGGACGAACAAGGTAAATTTCCCAAACAGAATTTTGACCCAGCAAGTCTTCTGACCACGCCAATAGCGACGGCGTTCTATGCTACCCAAGCTCATCTCACGACAATTTGATGACGACCCACCAGAAGGTGACCGACATGACCAAAACCATGAAGGCGATATGTCTGTTGATGGGTCCAATTCTTGTGCGTCCCCTCATTCTTACTGATTCCTGACCGTTCTAATACCCTCTCCCTACGCAGCTATGGTGTTGGACGACGACCTCCCTCCACTAGAGAAAGCACGACGACGTAAAAGCATGCTCGTCGGACCACCGGCATGATCTAGCGACCCTTTCATCAGATATCGACATTGACTACATCTACTACACTCATCTCATCATGTTGCATTTACGAATTCTGTCTTTCTAAATTTCATCATTTTCTTTGTCTCCTTTTGCAACTTTTGATTGTGGTCTAATCAATTACCTTGTATTTTTCTTTCAGGACAGTTTATCTGGAATGTATTTTCTGGGATAACTTACTAGCACGTAGAATGTAATTGAAGATAAAAACAGTGACATCTTAAATACGGTAGCGATATACAAAACCCCAGGAGACGTCGATTAAATACTAAGGTTCAGAAAACACCAGTACGTGGCAATAGCACAAACAAACGAGAGCACAGATGCTGATAGCAACGCCAGTTATTCGTGACGAACACAACCCCCTGGGAGGAGGAAGGAGAACCGTTCAGAATTCTCTAGGAGATATAACGGCAGATCAACAGCCGACTTGTATCTGTCTGAATGTCAGAAAATGTGGGGCATGTATGGGACATGGGACTGACGGTTCCAAATTCAATTGATGAAATAAATCAAGGTACTGTAGGAAAGGAAGCCCATATGAGATTCAAAGTGTCTTTCGGTCGAATTGGTACACTCACACTATAAGCTTCTGGCAGCATCCCAAATATATCTGTTCCTTTGCATATCACCTCCTGGATCCTCCTTACTTCAAGTAGTTCTGGATGTCCACCAATCCGGTCCGCATGCGAAAAACCTTTCATCTTCGTAACATATTCACCGAGAGTTCTGAAACAATAGCTGCAATGCCAACCGGCATCGGCTAATGCCCGTTCGCCACTTTTCGAATGACGATAGTAACTATTGGGTCTCCAAAGATGGACGCTGGCACGCCAACTTGATGGCCCGAGATACCATTCGAAGCTATATCCAAAGGAGAAGACGACCTTGAGAAAGGGTGTTAATGGAGGCCAGTACGAACGCACCTGTACAAGAAGTTACGGAGTTGAAGATGGATGGATGGGCCAAAGTCGCAGGCTTTGAGGAGTTGTAGAGTATGTCGTGAAGGAATCTCGTCCAGGTCCGACATTAGTACCAGAGGAGCTGTTCCGCTGGGATGCTCTCGGACATGGTCGCGGATGAGATGGGTCATGACGTCTCTCGTATAAGACTCAACGTCCCAAGGGGATTGACCGTCTCTCAGCACACTTCCTGGTATTCTGCCATCATTAGCAAATACCGACAAGTACACGAGGGGGGAGATAGACTCACAATGTATAGACGATTTTCTCCTCGAACTTCTTGAATCGACCCCGGTTGTTGGCAAAGTACGCTTCTTTGGGATTCCCGGTGAAAGTCGCATTTGACTCGACGATGAAGAATTTATCGACGATACCATCCAACTCGTTCATTCTTATCTCCAACAAGTCCAATTCTGTACTGAACAATACTGCATCGAACACCTTCAAGTTGGCTTGGTCTTGTCGACTATCCCAACCATGGAGTTTACACGTATGTGCATCGAATTTCATGCCTTCTGCATAATAATGAGATATGACTTCTTCTGGGCCATCTGCTTTATCCCATAGTGGTCGAGTAGCGTATGAGAGTGCGTTTCGGATTTGATAATGGTTTTGTTGGATGTAATACAGCAATATAGCACAGAAGAGGAGGGTTGTGATAAAGATGACCTTGAATCGGGAACCCCGAAGCAATAGGAGAACCATGTTAACAATGGTGAGTTGATCGGGACATGGGGTAAGAATGGATCCTCAGAAAGCCAGGCGTGCCATTTCCCTTGCGAGTTGTGCAGTGGTGGTTACGAACAGAAGCGACACGATCACAAATAATCAGCAATACCCGAGAAAGTTACAATTACTCAGCGCAATAGTTGACAAAATATACATGGTACAAAATATTGATACAACCTCGAAGTCCCTATCTAATTACTCTTGCTCGTAATGAGCCTCAACTGTGGTTTGGCTCCAGGTCTTAATGCGAGGCCGTTGTGGCCGACGGGCACGTTCTTGTGGACCGTATATTGGTTGATCTGTGGAGGAAAAAAGAAAAAGGTCAGTGTCTTTCAAGAAGAGAGAGAGATGGAAACTGATATCAGATACGTACGTACCCCAATGTATGAAAGTATTTGATTTAAATTAGCCTCGTGGTCTCGGACAGGTGCTTGTGGGAGACCATATTCTTGCAGGAGGCCTCTTGCCTCGTCGGGCTTCATCGAAAGAACACCTTTGATATCCGTTGGGAATCGTGGGGAGACTGGAGTAGGTAATGGTACTCCCCCAGGGGATGGGATGGCCTGTGACGGCGAGAGTCGTAGTGGCGAAAGAAGTGCATTCGGTGACTCTAGGTTACTGTTCACTCGACGGGCATCGCTGGGAGCAATGCACATAAATTAAGAGTGGGTATGGTAGAGAAAACGGACTCACGCATTGTGCAAAAGAACACGCGTTTCTTCGATAATCCGCGTATGCCGTTGTGCCTGGTGTTCAGCAGGGGAAAGGCTCCCTCGCACCAACTGCCGCCCACATTAGTAACTCACTTGTGAAAACAGGTTCCAGACGTACTTCTTCACGAACCCTCTGCCTAACCTTGTCAGCTATTTGGGGTCGTACCGCCTCGTAGGCCTTCTCTTTAATGGCACTACGCATAGAAGCAATGACCTCTTGCTTGAGGCGCTCCTCCATATCCTTTATCTCTTGGTCCTGCTTCATGACCTGTGCCTTCCACTTCTCTTGCAACGACTGAAGCTAAGGTCCTGCATAAGCCACTGTACGCCAAATGTTGGTACCAGAACTAACCTCATCCTGAGCCCTCATGCCCCCCGCGAGGTCACTCAGTTTCTCGGGAAGGGGCTGAAATGACTGCATCGCCTGGGCCAATGCGGAGGTCGTGTCTTTCAATGTGGCAAGAAGGCTCGCAATTTCAAGAGCGCTTTGGGAAGTCGTTGGAAGGGGTTTGTGGGCAGGCTCGAGACTGACGATTGTACTTTCGCTATCGTTTCTCGTGTGGTTTGGCAGATCAGGAGAAACCGGGGTTTCTGGTTCAATGGTACTGTGGGCATCAGATGATGCTGGATTTGAACGTGCATCCTCTGCAGTCTGCTTGGCTTTTCTCGGAGCGTTGTTCTGCCTGTGCCTTTTGCTGCCGGCCATTTCCACGTCGCCGATTATGCTAGCCTCGGCCTCAGGCTGTGTGAAGGTTTTTACGAAGGTCCACAGCTTGGATTCTGGTCTGGGGGGAAGTTTCGATAAGAGTGTTTATGATCAACTAACCTGCGTCAGGCTGTTGAAAGATAAGATGCTGTGGAAACATACCTGAACTCGAGGATGGGAGATAGTGATAAGAGCAAAGCAGGGTATTAAGACGCCCGTTGCAATATTTATAATGTGGGGCTAGTCATGAGCCAAAAGAAGTCTGGGTACGCCTGATTCCTGATAAGCCATTGGCATGCTGCGGTGCACGGTGCAAGTGATGCCACATAAACTTTTTACTCACAACGATGTTTGAAATCATTGGGGGATTCCATCCAGTGAGGATGCCAGTGGGCAAGAACGCGTCTGTGATATGGTTCTAGCTCCGCGGCGCAGGTGATTGCAGCGTGTGTGGATCAAGCTTAGAAGGTGCATTGCAAGTCGGGAAGAGATAGTGGAGGACCGTGGGCATTATTCGCCACGGCGGGCCAGAAGACGCGTCGTGGTCGATGCTTGGTAGAACGATGCTGCGATGCGCGCCTCAAATTGCACGCGCGTCTTTCTTCATCGATCTTCGAGTTTTCCGCATTTCAAATGGTCGCCTCGATCGGTACCAATTGGGGTCCACAGTCATACACAAACTGCGAGGGACGCGTCCGTCTTAGCTTCACCCGTCGACCATGGGCTACGACAGGTACAACGTTGACCTTGTTGGAGACTACGCTGGCTCCGAGTTTTTCCTCGTCGACGGGAATGCGCTCTTACGCCATGCTTTCTCAAACCCAAGGCTCGACTTCTCGCAAGGATTCCAGCTGTTACATGCTGTGTATCTTGTCGAGCGATTCCTCTCTGCTTGTACGCATAGGAGGTGCAATTTCTCCGTCGTGTTTTTGGATGGTACGATTGGAATAATTCATTGGCCGACTTAATCTGATTCATTTACAGAATTCAAGCAAAGTTGTGTGCCTCAGCTCGCACAATCAGAACGCTACCTCCTAGCTCGCGAGGTTGTGATCAAACACCTTCTAAATATGCCTGGTGGTCAAGACCTTGCCCAAGTTTTTCCAACCTTCGATGATCTGCACTTTCGGGCATATTTGGATCGCACCCGACCGCTCTTTATTATGTGTCATTACGAACACCATCCAGATCGAAATGGCACGTCTTCGAGCGACGGGGATGTGTCCCAGAGCCCGGGAGAGGATCGTTGCTCGGAGAGGTGGATGAATTTGGGCTTCAATCTGGCGCTGATTGATACAGTGGAGATCCGAGAAAATAAAGTGAGTGAGCAGATGATCCTCAGTGAAAAGCATTTCACCATAAAATTAGGTTTTTGCGGACGTCCTCCAATTGGATCAAATACATGATCCCAATTATCTGAAAGATGACCTCCATGAGCCAAATCAATACCCTCATACACCAGAGGAAGGCTTCCAGTTGCATATCCCACTCCAATCTGCTCGTGATACGCTTTCTGTCACAGTAGTCGCACACCTTCTCCGTCATCAACCGAGTCAAGAAATCATTGACTTTGCAAGAGTGTTCCTTCTTCACACTGCTTTGCAATCGACCATCCTCTTCTCGCACCGTCGACTTCAACCAATAAACTCACCACCCCCTGCGGCTGTTGCCTTCCTTCAAGAAGTTGTGTTAACATCAACGCGTTTCTTGACATCACCTCATGCCTCGTTCAAGGATAAGACCAACGATATTGCAGATTACGTTGATGGAACCCTCTTCTTCAACCTCTTTTACGACGATCTCTCCTTATTACCTGGTACTTCGACGAAATTTTCCGAGCTCGCAAAGGCCGTCCACGCGATAACCCAAATTAGTTTGGACCTGCCCTCGAACGTCTCCCTCGTGGAGGACTCCGATCCAAGTTTGCCGGTCATTCGGGGCAATTCAACGTCCTCGGACTTCCCTCAGCTACTCCCCTTCCAAAATGTTATTTTCGACCCCTACCTTCAGGATGTCAAGATTCCATCGGACGTCCTGCTGTCGCTCAAGCCCAGCGATGATAGCAAGGCCGTATACCGGGAACGCTATCACTGGCACAATAGTAACAAGCCCTTGATCTCCAAAGCACCAAGGACGCCCGGACGAAAGCCTGTCCATAGAACAGGAAAGGGCAATCAGGGGATGACCTCCTACGAGAAACGTCTCGCTGGTCGTGCTCATAAGTCGAACCAAGTTTACCTCAGCATCATGTACCGGTATGCCGCCAGTCTTACTGGCAGCGTCGATGGCGCTCTCGATGCCAGAACCATAGTGGTGGAGGATAGCCCTCCGCCAAAGGAAAAGCACAGTGGGAAGAAGGTAGCGGACAAACAAAAAGCTGCTGGGCCTTCGAAAAAGGTGAAGCCAGGTAGCAAGTCAGCGGATGTTATACGGCAAGAAAATCAGGCTAAAAAGGCTGAAGCCGTTACGCAAAAGTTAGTCCGTGCATGGACGACCTTTTGTCAGAATCCTGGAGGAAATGACGAACGAATGCTGGATTATCTCGACGATTGGATGTTGAAGAACAAACCGCGGGGTAGTTTGGATGCCGCCGCACTGGATGCTTGGCATTTCATTGAAGTTGAGGCACGGCTGTATAAAGTTCGACTTCTTCAACGAATCTGGGCGGGGTTGATCTACGATGGGAAACGAGAGTCTGGTTATCCATGTGTTGCCCAGCTCTTCGACGAGATGAAGAAGATTTTGAAATCACCTGGGCTCACCCGGAAGGTCTATAAAATCATCCGTGGTGTCTTTAAAGGACTCAAAATCGAGATACCGCCCGTTTCTTCGCCGGATTCTCTTCCAAAACAAAAAATCAACGGTGTCTTTGGTGACTGGGACGGGAGTAGCGGGCTCAGCACGCAGCTTGATACGTCCAGCGAGGAGTTCCAGCTAATGCATTGTGGACCGCTGATGGATCGGGATATGGATTCTGCCCCAGATTCAAGGGTTCCTTTTGAACCGGATGGCTGGCAGCGAAAGGTCCTCGACGAGATCGACAGAAACAACTCTATATTTGTTGTTGCACCGACTAGTGCCGGAAAGACGTTCATCGCCTTCTACGCCATGGAGAAAGTGCTCAAGGCAGATGACGAGGGTGTGCTGGTTTACGTTGCACCGACGAAAGCTCTGGTAAGTATTCTTGTGTTCACCTACCGCAACTGTATTGAATTTTACAGGTCAATCAAATCGCCGCAGAGGTTATCTCCCGATTTTCAAAGAGCTACAAACATCCTGGAAAGACAGCATGGGCTATCCACACGCGTGACTACCGAGTCAATAACCCAACGACCTGCCAGATTCTTGTGACTGTCCCGCATATCCTTCAAATAATGTTATTGTCACCCAGCAATGCAACAACATGGGCACCAAAAGTCAAACGAATCATATTCGATGAAGTTCACAGCATTGGCAATGCTGATGATGGCCTTGTCTGGGAGCAGCTTTTGTTGATGGCCCCCTGCCCAATTATCGCACTTTCTGCGACGGTTGGAAATCCGGACGAGTTTAGCGCGTGGTTGGATACGACACAAGGGTCTCAAGGTACTGGTTTCAAGGCTATCTACCACCCACATCGATACTCGGATCTGCGAAAATACATCTATGTCTCCCGTCCTTTAAAGAAATCAACCGTCGCTCTTGATACCCAGGTCCCCAAATTCGCTTCGTTGGAGACTTGTCCTGATGCCAAGTACATTCACCCTCTGATCTCGGTCAACGTCAACACCCAGGAGTTGCCACCAGATCTTACATTCGAGGCACGAGACTGTCTTCTTGTGTATCACGCTATGCGAGAAGCTGCGAACGCAGAATGGCCTTTGGACGAGTCCGTGGACTTGGATGCTGTCTTTGGGACGGAAGGACGGGTTATCAAGAAAGTTGATATCGTGAAATGGGAGGTCTCTTTGAAGCGACAACTTCACACATGGTTGCAAGACCGAAACTCACCTTTCCGAAAAGTTGTAGAGATCCTGAAGGCTCATCAGGGTGCTTCAGGGACTTACAAGCCACTGAAACTCAAACCCGATGAGAGTGCTGAGGCGCACCTTCACGAGACCATCCTTCCGTTACTTCAATCGCTCCACTCCTCTAACGCCCTTCCAGCGATTGTATTCCAGTACAACCGCGCCGTTTGTGAACGCTTATGCCATACCCTGTGCCGACAACTTTCAACTGCTGAAGCCAGATTTAAGAGCACCGACGCTGCGTTCCTACGCCGGGTTGACGAGCTCGAAAGGCGATCAAGGGCAAAGCCTCAAAAGGTAGTCCACCAAGCGGGTGGGGATAAGGCCACCGCGGCGAGAGAGTCGGCTGAAGATCGGTTTGACGCGGCCAACATGTTTGATCCAGCAGACTACCTCGCGGAATATTCATTTGCTGATTTCAGAAAGTATACGAAAGAGGAGCTGCAGCAGGATTGCGCCAGTTTGACTCGATGGGGAATCCCGAAAGACTTGGTCACTGCGCTGAAACGGGGTATAGGCGTGCATCACAGTGGTATGAATAGGTGAGTTATCAAACCGTTCGTCTCCCCGTCAGATTTGTTAAACAATCCCTCACCTAGGAAATACCGACAGCTTGTCGAAATGCTCTTCAGAAAGGGCTTCCTACGAGTGATTATCGCAACCGGAACCCTCGCACTTGGTATCAACATGCCTACCAAGACCTCAGTTTTCTCTGGTGACTCGGTGTTCCTCACTGCGCTAAATTACCGACAAGCTGCTGGTCGTGCTGGTCGTCGAGGATTCGATAACCTTGGAAATGTCGTGTTTCATGGCATTTCTGAGAGTCAGGTGTTCCGGCTCATGTCGTCCAAGTTACCTTCACTCCTAGGGCACTTCCCTATCAGCGTATCCCTCATCCTACGTTCATTCATCTTGCTTCATAATTCTGATGACTCGGAGTACGCAAAGCGGACCATCGACTCACTCCTAAAGCAAAACAGGCTCATCCTTGGTGGTTCCACATATAGACATCAAGTTTTGCATCATCTTCGGTTCTCGATCGAGTTCCTGCGTCGACAGCATCTTCTCGGAGCTGATGGAAAGCCCCTCAACTTCGCAGGGATGGTCACCCATCTGTATTACACAGAAAACAGCGCCCTCGCGCTACACGCGTTACTCTGTTCAGGCGACTTGCAAAGACTCTGCGAGGATGTAGACGAGAAGCCGGGAACCACTTGCCTCCAGTTGATGCTCATTATGGCCCATATATTTGGTCGTTTACCTGGAACTAAGAACGTAAAGCGGTTACCAGGTTTACCTGACGATATCAGAGCGACGCTGAAGAAAGAAAATCAGGATGTTGTTGAAGTGTATACGGCCTATATGCAGTCTTACGCTCAAGAACATTTGACCACCCCCGACGACCGGATGCCCTTATCCTCCAACCAATACGGTGGATCCCTTCCCTTCCCACTTTCATCGCCTCCTGTGACGATTAGATCATCTTTCGAAGCTCTATCTGGTCATGGCGATACCTTCTCCTCACCAGGTGAACTCGCAAGCACCGCTCGTGACGGCCTCTTCATCGAAAGTGCTGTTGTTCCCGAATTCCCAATCGATCCTCCTGGCGAAACATGCAACAGTTATTTGTACGATTTCTATAACCACGGAGACACACACGCCCTCTGGAAAGATAACGGCATTCGTAAAGCGGACGTTTGGTTCAAGTTGAAAGATTTCTCGTTGGTGATTGCTACGATTGAAGCTGGGCTTATGTGTTTCATCCGTGATGGGCCTGGTGCATATTATGATTTCACCCCGGAGGAAGAGGATGAAACTGAGGTGATCAAGGTTGAAGAGGGTGAGGGCGAGAAGGAGGGTGGACCCGTTTTAAAAGTGGACGATGAAGTGGCCTCGTCGGACCCGACGCTGGATGTAGCCAGTGATGGCGGAAGTGCGACGCTGGGATCGGATGCAGAGGGGAGTGACGCGGATGATCTCGAGAATATGGCTTCCTCAGCGACATCAAAGTCGTTTGTGAAGGTCTGGAAAGCGTTCCGTCTTTTGAAGGCAGATTTCAATGCCAAGTTCGAGGCTATGTGGGCTTAGTTGATCTATGATCTTGCTGTCTTCCACCCAATCTTGTTCACTCTGAATCCGTCTGTACTCATGATATTGTAACCATTGACAGGCTGTACACGAAAACGGTAAATTACTCAAACCTCCGCAAGAACCTCGACAAGGATACTCTTGATGGTCCTCCTAACCTCATGTCCCGTTTCACCTTCACCATCTTGCTCGAGCTCGAAAAGAGAGCCGTACCTTAAACTGGCAAGTATCTGGTCTTGTGGACCATCCCTCATTCTGAGCCTATGGGTGACGACTCTGGGCACAATTCTCGCAATGTCCGCTTCAGAGATACCCCATTCTTCTTCCTCGACTTCTTGAACTTCAGGATAAGGAGGAGAAATAATGGTCTGAGGATTGAACGATTCCTGAGACGGGCCAGACTGGTATCCGCCTTGAGATTGAGCATAATGACCTCGAAGGAGCAGTGGACTTGTGCTTGACCGGTCATCATAGACTAATGGAGAAAACAGTCCGCTATCTTCTGTCCCTTGTTGTTTCTGTTTGCCCTTTCCAGTAAAATTGACCTCTTCATTCTCCTGAAGGTTTCGCATTTCACGTGCAGTGCTCCTGATGAGTTCGGTCCCAGCTAAATTCAGTCCTAGAACCTTATAGGCTTTGGCCAAGTCCACAGCATCGTTCATGGACCGCACGGTAAGAAACGTCCCATCAAGTTCTGGGTGATGTCGTATGGCAGAAAACATGTCGGAAAGGTATAAAGATAGGTTGGGGGTGATGGTTGTACGGGTCCAATTCTTGTGAAGCGTCGCAAGGAGGCGGGAAGGTATTGGGAGGAGTGGCTGTGAAGCCGCCGTCGTATCGGAGTACTCTTGTACCCGTGGACGGAGTAAGGGGTCAGTTAACGTTCTGGATCCTGAGGGGGCCTTTGAAGAGATGCTTGGCGTATGCGGAGGGATGATTGGGCTGCTCGAGATAGCCTCCAAAGCACGTCGCGCACTCTGACGCAGAATTACGGTTGCGCTCATTGCAAATTTATCAAGCTAGAAACCGCCATGAAAACAAATACTCAAAGATCAAGAAAGAGACATACCAAAGTCTTATGAATGACCGGCCTTTCTCTCGTATCCCAAGGACATACATACACCACAATGAAACCATCAGGCAGGTTCCAAACACCATCTCCCTCTGGTGCAGGCTTCATCGTTCCCTCACTTACATCGAGTACAACGCGTTTGTCCATGAGCACCTTGGCTAGAGCACATTGAGACAATGTACTGGCGTGATGTAACCCAGAAACTACGAGTGCGCGAGGCAATTCTCGGCCAACGACGCTTGTCTGGTTTAGTTTGGAACGCTTCTTCGATGCGTGGTTATTGTGAGGATGATGAGGATGAGAGTCGCCAAAAGGACTCAATATTGGGGATGGTGTAAGTGGTGGGGTATCATGCCCATACAAGGGCTTGGAATTATGTCTCGGCTTTGGATAACGAGGTCGTGGATGCTTGACATTAGAATGAGGGTGAGTACTGTCGTGCTGGTCGTCTTGTCCTTCTTGCTGTGGTGGGAGAAATAACGAACGGAGGAATGGAATGTGAGGGTTCGTGGGTGCTGATGGGTCGAGTGGAACTTGACGCGGTTTAATCTTCAACTTGTGCGTCGGAAACTCGAAAATAACAGAGAATATCTGGTAAATGCCCAGTTATTATGGTGGTGGAGTTCAAGATAATGAACTATCCCATACCCATACGACGACTCTGACTACAAGGCGGACATCTTGGGCGGGTGCGTGAAGAATGAGGTGCTTCTCACCAGCAACAAGGCAGAGGAGGATAGATTGTAGGACGAGGGGATCCAAGGGAGAGGGAGATGGTAGGACTTGACGAAGGCTCTCTATGATCTCATTGAAGGTCGGGGTCATGGGCGGGACAAACACATCCGCCACCCTGACCAAAAATGGCTTTGTCGCACAGACGCATGAAAATTCTTTGTTATTTATAATACAGCAATAGTACAAGTAATTCAGAAGCTGGTATGGGTAGGGCCGATGCTGTCAAGCAGTTGTAGGAGAGCAGAATGTTTCTCGCCAACCTAGGGAGATGAGCACGCCATGTGGAACAAGATGAAGACGACGTACGTTGTCAACTGAACTGCTGCTAGATTGATGGCTTTGCAATGGAGAGAGGAAAATTCCCGGTGCTGGGGCGAATATGGGCTTGCTTTTGGTGGCGTCAGGAGCAGGAGGGTCGTACGAAGGATTTGCAGAGTTGTCCCCAAGCGGTTCTTGATTATCCAGGTCGGGTGGGCCATAGCGGAAGATTCCAGCCAAGGACGGTGCAGGAAGGAGACCAGAATTTTCGAGCGATTTAATCTTAGTAAGTGAATAATCACCAGTACCATCTTGCCAAATGTCATCAAAGTTCTCGAGGGGTGCGATACGTGGGTTTGGAGGTCTATGCTCGAGGAAGTCTCGTTTCCGGTCGTAAGGCTCCCAGCAAAACTCAACTTCATCACAGTGTGGATCAATAGTATTCATATCGGCTTCGCAAGGGTCTTCAAAGGGTGAATCAAAATACTGGAAAGGCGAATCACGGTCGTCGAGTAGTGGTGTAGAAAATAGAGGCAATATATGCGCAGGCGGTTCTTGAAGTTCTGGTTCAGAGGTCGATTCATCAGTGTTGGGCTCGTAAAAGGGTTCAAAATCAAGCAAGTCGTCAGAACGAGCATGTTCAGTGTTGTCAGGGGATTGGTAATGCATAAACGGTGACTCCAGGTAGGGGGATGGTGGCCTTCCGAATGTCATTCGGGACCTAGGGGGATCGTCCAGAAGTTGTTCAGGGCTCAAAGGATAGACCAGGGCAGATCCTGGTCCAGGTGTAGAGAACGGCGGCAGCGTGTTAGCATCGGCAATGAGGGATTCCACAACTTCCGTCACTATAGCGTGTTCCGTTTGTTGCGGAGAAGGATAAACCACTGGCAAAGGCCGCCTCTCGTTCGTGAATGTTGGGTGTGGGGACGCAAATCGTAGCGATCCTCCTACCGGAGACCAATGCGGTCTCGGTATCGAGGAAGCAGGAGACGGAGAACGAAGAAGCAAAAGTTTAGCTGGATGACCAGGCTCAAGTGTTTTGATCGTATTTTGTAACCAAGGAGGGAGCATTGAGCTCGACTGGTTGATCTGTGTCCGAATGGTGAATCAACCGCACGTCTACATTTGTTGCAATCGAACCTCTGAAGAAGGGTATGTTGCTGTATTCGATGTCTGCCAGCTCGAAAAGTCCGCCTTTATTAGAGATAATTCGTTGTCGAGTTGGCTAGGGGGTACCTGGCCATATGCGTCCGTAATTGAACCGACATCGCTTTTAGACCTCGTTCCGCGTTGGTGTCGTCGCTTTGGTTGTGATGGTCGTGAAGTCATCTTCATCGTTTCAATCATACGGTCAAACCTCGCATTGAGGCCAGGTCCTTGTATTCCGAGTCTTTGCTGCCTTGGATTCCTCTGGACCAATGCACTTCTGTTCCAATTGTTGGATTCAAACCACCATGTACAAAAACGAATGAGAATACCGTGCATTTAGTAGGGCAGTGCTGACTGATGCTTGACAGTTGGCAAGCTCTGAGAACCTTGGAGGGTGAGAACCTGAAGAAGAGGACATGGCGGCCTTTTTCGGAGTGTTTGCTCTTGACCACAATCTTCGTTCTTGCACCGCACCGTGCGACCCACACGTACTCCCCTTTAGCGTGCTGGGTGTCGACGTCGTCCAAGGCCAAGAATATGACGCATATCCTCCCACCGGCTAACTTGCCTTTTCCAGTTGTTCGGCCTCGGTTACTGACAGAATGTCCTTATCGCGGGAAGCTAGCCCGACAAGGCTCCATATGTATTCCTGCTCGTACGATTGTTTCCGCGCAGCTGCCTTTGCCTAGTGTCGTCCATGGAGACACCCAAGGGCCACAATCATGCGAAAGCTGGCAGCATCTTGCCACTGTATGACGGGCGCGCAGATTTGGTTGCCAATATCCCTGTTCGCGTGCCAAAGCTTCGCACTGCCGCCTGGGCCGCCTTTGTTCTCTATGGCCTTCTATGGCTGAACGCAAGGGGCCTCTTACATTATCCCAACTCTCCTGAGGTCCAAGCTACCGCTCGCAATCCTGCCTACCTGATAAAGGCCAAGCACGGTGCGGTTGCAAGTGAGAACAAGCGATGCTCGGAGATTGGTGTGAATACATTGAAGAAAGGGGGGAACGCAGTGGACGCTGCGGTTGCTGCAACATTCTGCACCGGTGTTGTCAATATGTTTTCGTAAGTTTTCTGTTTCTGACATTGCACTTGACTAAGGTTGGATATAAGCTCCGGAATTGGAGGTGGTGGATTCATGACTATCCGAATACCACCGTCAAAGAATGGGTCGCAGTCCGAGGTTTATACCATTGACTTCCGAGAAATTGCGCCATCACTGTCAAATAAGACTATGTATTCCGACGACCCGAAGTTGGCCAGATATGGTGGGTTGTCTGTTGGTGTTCCCGGTGAAGTCATGGGGTTGGAAGAAGCGCACAAGCGATGGGGGAGGTCAGAATGGAAAGACCTCATGCAACCTAGCATCCAGTTGGCGCAAGGTTGGAGGGTCGACACAGAGCTATCCAGGCGCATACCGGTGCGTACATGTGCAAATTACCATCGAGTGGTTGAACAGAACAATTTCAGTGGTACAGCGAATTGTTGTTGAATGACCCAGATTGGAAGCCAATCTTCGCACCACACGGTGAGCTACTCAAGGAGGGCGAGATGATAAGACGAACCAACTACTCTCGAACTCTAAAAGCCATCGCGGCTCATGGGTCGAAGGCGTTTTACGAGGTTATATTTCCCCAAATGGTCGCTTTTCAATCGAATTAAATCATCTTGACGGTATAGGGCCCTATTGCGGATGCAATAGTCCACAAAGTACGTGCAACCGGCGGCATTCTATCTCATGAAGACTTGAAGAATTATACCGTGAACGTCAAACCTGCCTTGGAAGGGACCTACCGTGATAAGAAGGTTTACACTACACACGCGCCTACATCCGGGCCTGGTAAGTCCCCGACTCATCAGTTAACGCCAAGGCTGATAATCAGTACTCTTACATATCCTCAATTTAATGGAGGAATTCGACCTGAGCGACAGGACAGTGCTTAATACCCATAGGCTGGTAGAAGCGCTCAAATTCGGTTTTGCTGCGCGGTAAGTCCTGGAGTCATGGTCTTCAAGCTCTACTGACCTTTTATACATAGAACGAAGATTTGCGATCCAGATCCTAACTTTAACGACGATCCTGATCGAATTAACGACATAGCCACGAAGGATTTTGCTCGTCGCGTCAGACATAGGATAACGGACGTGCGTCTTGACTTCTTGATTTTGGTGTACGAGGATCGACGATTGACCCATTAGGATCATACCAACTCCCCAGATTACTACAAACCCGAATTCGAAATTCTTACGGATCATGGGACTGTACGTTCAAAGTGACTTGGCCACTACATACAAGCCCTCATAAAAATACTAGAGCCACACGTCTATCGTCGACCAAGACGATATGGCCGTAGCTATCACATCCACAGTGAACCTGATTTTCGGTTCTCGAGTACTCGACCCGGAGACTGGCATACTTTTTAACGACGAAATGGACGACTTCTCTATACCCGGCGTGTCGAATGAATTCGGGTTAAGGCCTTCACCGTGTACGTACTACACCAAGCTACATACCTAGTGTTCGGCCTAATATGGTCTAGACAACTACCCACAGCCGGGAAAACGCCCCCTTTCCTCAACATCGCCAACCATCCTTGAGAACGCGGACGGATCATTTTACGTTGCGCTTGGTGGGTCTGGTGGTTCGCGCATCTTTGGATCCGTCTTCCAGACTATCCTCAACATGGACTGGGGACTCGATGCCAGCCAAGCGGTAGAGTTTGGTCGATTGCATGACCAACTATACCCTTCGACATTGGATGCGGACAATGTTTACCCATGGGATTTGCTGGAAGGATTGCGCGAACGTGGACATAATCTGACAAGTAAGGTTGCCATGCCATAACTTACATTAGGTTGACACTTGAATTTCCCCGCAGTTTCTGATGTGAACAGAGTTGCAGCTGTTGTTCAAGTAGTCTCTCGCCAAGGGGAAGATATCTTCGGTAAGAAGCTTAAAATTCCGTGTGGCAGAATGCTGACGACAGTCTAAATCAGCTGCAAGTGACTCTAGAAAGAACGGTATAGCTGTTGGATACTAATGTGTTCTACTTGGTTCTCAAACAATCAAACATGCATGCCTTCTAATTTAAGAACATTCATCTGCTCACGGCCGATCTTCGCCCCGAAGTTCTACGCTGCTCAGATGGAACCTAACATCTACTCAAGACCATTGCACCGAAGAACTCCAAGCCCAGTTTGCTCGCTGCTTGCTTCTGAAAAGTGCTTATGCGAAGAAATCCCGCCGGAGAGTGCATTGACGAGGTTTTTCCTCATCCCCCTCTTTTAAGACGAATGTTCGCCATGAATTGGGTGTTCTTATAACGCTCTCCAAATGATACGACTTACACTAGGTCTTGTAGCGGCGGCCATTGCTGTCAGCCCTGCTGTCGCGGTTGTTCCTGTGTATGGACAATGTGGCGGCCGTAACTACAGTGGGGAGACAGGTATGTTCATCCTTTCTCCTTACTTTCCTGAGCAATCTAATCATGCCACATTGTCCTAGCTTGCGCCTCTGGCTCGGCCTGTATTGCCCAGAGTGAATGGTATTCCCAGTGTCTTCCTGGTGCTTCGACCACACCTACACCGATCCCAACGACAACTGCCACCACGGCTCCACCACCACCCGCGTCCACTGGGTTTGTAAAGACGTCTGGAACCAAATTCACACTGAACGGGGCGCCGTTCACTGTCGTTGGGTAAGGGGCAGTTCAGATCGATCGTTTACGGGGGTGTTTACTCTGATCTGCACTTTCTAGAACGAATTCCTATTGGGTTGGCTTAAATGGCCTGAGTACAGCTAACATGAACACGGCCTTCCAAGATATTGCACGCACCGGCGCCACCGCTGTCCGTACATGGTATGCTAAAAAAAATTAGTTTTCCTCCCTGGTAGGAGTTCTTAGGGTCTCTTCACGAACAGGGGTTTCAATGAGGTAACCAGCCAGAACGGCAACTGGTACCAGGGTTGGACAGGACGTACCTCGACCGTAAACAGTGGTGCATCAGGCTTGCAGAATTTCGGTATGTCAGGTTCTCCGGTCTACTCGGATAACTGATCCAAACCTGTCCAGACAATGTGGTCGCTGCGGCCAAGGCTAATGGACTTCGTCTCATTGTTGCCCTGTCAGTTTGTCCCCAACTTTTCTTCATTCACACTTCTGAAACCGTTGGATCTGTACTCTAGAACCAATAACTGGTAAGGACTTACCAGAGCTTACAACACGAGCTTCCTAACAGTACTGTAGGGCCGACTATGGCGGTATGGATGTTTATGTGAACCAAATCGTTGGTCAAGGACAACCCCATGACCTTTTCTACACAAACGCCAACGTTAAGGTGGGTTCAGGGCGATTCG